>CM065671.1:13849306-13909306 GCA_033220385.1 Triplophysa yarkandensis | reverse complement strand
CCAGGAATCACAAGCCATGCACCTTCTACAATCTGAATAAAATCAAATCTTCTCTTACTGTTTAACATGTAGTATATTCAAATGGTGATATTATTGAATCTCCTTTCACCTGGAGATGTCACCGTGTTGAAAGTCAAAATGGTTTAAATGTGTATTCATGTTGACAGGAAGATTAGAGTAAACATAAAGCTAAAATGCACGAGGGAAATTGTTCTTGAGACGGTCTGTTGAGATGAATATTTGCAATGTTTTGAGATGGAACTAAAACAGAAACCATGTATGTACTATATATTATTTATTGTGTGTTACAGCTTTTTGATAAAACGTTTTATGACATTTACATGATTTAACCTGTTTCTTACATGATCAAATTCTTCGAATATCTGCTCAACCTTGTGTGATGTTCCCTAACAACGGATGTGTCTAAGAGATATTTGCTATTCAAGCAATGTTTGTGGGTTGATCCAGGATTTTGAGGAATGCAAATCGATTTCAACTCACTGCCAAATATTACAGAATGAAATTTCACATTAATCTGGTCACGGTTAATTGGTTTCATCCTTGCCTCCCTCATGCCATCGCTATACCAATATCCTCACTTACAGATGTCAATCTGTCTCAGTATAAGAGAGACAGGATGGAATCCGGCACAGAAGGAAATGAAAGAATGTGAGACTGAAGAGAATACACAAGAAGTTAACAGAAAGCAGGATTCAGAGCAGGTGATCTTCTTGGATTGGTATGTTCTCTCTCTCGGTAGTCTTGTCTTGACCGGCGAAAGCCCTCCTGCTTCAAGAACATCTGCACAAAAACACCTTGATCTCATAATACTTCCTGCATTGTTTCCTCTCCAACACCTTCTTCCCACTTACAAATGTTTGAAAATGGCAAGAAAGGTCAACAAGAAAGGATTAGAGAGTCTCAAGGTGAAATGTAGCGCCTTATAAAGCTGCCTAAAGGTCGTGGATAAGCAGAGAGAAGAAAGAAAACATGTGGTGAGATGAAGCGCAGCACTGCTATGGGAATCCAGATTGATGCTCTATATTAGACACCCTATATATCAGAATATCTGTACATACCATCTGTTTCTGGGTTCCCTTGACTATAAAATAACCTTTCCTTTCCAGAAGTCGCAGGGACCTAAACCTAGAAAAGAGAGGAACATATATTTGGATTAAATGTGACATGCATAAAAGTCAAGAACTTTAGTTAAAAGAGTCTTGTAAAAGGGTTTGAAGTTGATGTCATTTAATATAGACACAGCTGTGACCGAACACCACAAGGTCAGGAGTTCAAATCCCGAACAGCGTATAACTTAAAACATCTATTAAATTAATAAATGTTGATAAAATGTACAGATTATTTAGTAAAATAACTTTGTTTGTTAGAGAATTATTATTATTTTTTTTGTTACTTGCATTGAAGTGCTTGGGCCAAAAATGCTTTGGATATTAAGACTTTCTTTAAAATATCTTGAGTTCATAATAGAAAAAAAATATATATATATATTTATTATAAATTACATTTCTTTTAAACAAGATTTTCTTGAGAAGAAAAATTATGAAAGTTTTAATTTCTTTTAATTTCATTCAGGGAAATCCCACAAATCGTGGTGATTTATTCCCTTCCACCTAGAAATAGATGTTTGCAAACAGGGTGTGAAATGTAATTAGATTCTACCAAGCAAACAACATTTTTCAAGAAAAAAAGGGAAGAAATAGATCCTGTCTTAAACCTGTTGAAATCGTATTATAAAATTCAGTTTCCAATATTTCAGATTTTTGTTAGCACATATACTATGACGTGTTTAGTTTTTAAGTCTGAAAACGAATTAAATGAAAATAACAGAAAAATAGCATGGCAAGATTATTTTTCTTTGTTCAGCTCCAAAACAAACCAAGAGTGGTCGGTCATGTGAACGTTTCCGGTCGAAGAGCGGCGCCTTGTTGATCATTCGATCCCTTTTGTTATTGTGAGAGTGAATGGAAGCTCTGAAGCAACAATATGGAGCGAGTGAAGGATACTTTACACTGAAACATGGACCGGTCCTTTAAAACTGGAGACGGGGGACCCTCACCAAGAAGAATAGAGAGAGCGAGAGAGAAAGAAAGAAAGGAGGGATAATTGTGATGGAGGTCACGGACGAGGGATATAATGTACCAGACGTGAACCTACAAGAAAGAAGAATGGCAAATGAGATCTCTTACAATATCTCTGCTCTTACTGGCAGTCAGCAGTAAGATGAAATGGAAAGAAAATGAAGTCTCATGAAACCGCTCGAAACAAAAGATGAGTATGGATCTGTCAAAATTTCACATGAATTCATGTATCGTCCGGGATCTTGTGAGATCAGACTTGGAAAAGGTCTAAACATTTCTCTCCCACGACTGTATTTACATGATGTTATTTATCGCTGCATCTTTTCCTCGGTAGCGTAATGAATTCTAGTTCTGGTGAAGTTAGACGTCAATGTCTCTCTGCACTTTGATCAGACGTGGCTTTGTGTGCGGCGAGACAGAGCGCTGATAGCTCTTACACTGGAAAAATGAGCTGCGAGCCCCCCCCAAACATACACAACAGTGAGCTCTTTTGTGTGCCGCGTTTGTGTGTTAGAAAGAAATAGTTTCTCCCAGAATGCTCGCTTTCTTGACACTCACAGACGAATTTGTCCATCCAGACAAGAGAGTGAAGTATCCCTCTCTCCATCTCTCTCCAAAGATCCTTCTCCCACACAAACCAGACTACACATTCATGTATGGCGAGGGAAAATACCCAAACCTTAAAGATGGCGGAAAGCGATACGGCTTTCCTCAGAAGAATGACCGATGGATCTCTTTCCATTCTGAAGTCATACAGCAGAAGGCCATCTCATCACCGGCCAATTACATTAATGAATGGAGCTTTCTGATGCATCCCGATAGGATTCCAGTGTTTTACCGTGACAACAGCATCCTAATTATTTTTTTCCGCCGTGGCCATCAAAAGAAATGGGCTTCTGCTGTTGAGAAAATGGATGTTTCTTCTCTCATTATGAGTTTTTTTCTTCTTCACAGCCTTTCTTCTGTTCAACGCCTTTCTAACTTAACTGAAGGGAAATCATATCTGATTATCTGGAATGAATTACAAAGCAAGTTGAATATCATATGGGAAAACAGATTTGACATTCCAAGCATTGGGAAGGCATGAAGATGTGACGGTCGACCGCACATGCGTGGTTAAGGATGGAGGTCCGTATAATAAAGAACCCAACTTCATTTTTAACCCTGCTGTTGATCTTTATCTGGAATTAATTCAGTTCATATTCACTGCAATATTTGGGATATCCAGTGGACGGGAGGATGCATAAATGAAGATAAATGCACAATATTTCAATAAATAGATTTTTTTACCAGCTCTAGCCGTGCAAAACCTTACCAGTGTTACCAGAGTATTTTATTTTCATCGTCCGCCAGGCTGAAGTTGCAAGTTAAAAAGCAACAGCACACCTATATGTAAGAGAGAGAGAGAGAGAGAGAGAGAGAGAGAGAGAGAGAGAGAGAGACCAGAGAGAGAGAGAGACCAGAGAGAGACCAGAGAGAGACCAGAGAGAGACCAGAGAGAGACCAGAGAGAGAGAGAGAGACCAAAGAGAAACCAGAGAGTGAGAGAGAGAGACCAGAGAGAAACAAGAGAGTGAGAGAGAGAGACCAGAGAGAAACAAGAGAGTGAGAGAGAGAGAGACAGAGAGAGATTGAGAGAGAGGGAGAGAGAGAGAGAGAGAGAGAGAGAGAGAGAGAGAGAGAGAGAGAGAGAGACCAGAGAGAGAGACCAGCGAGACCAGAGAGAGAGAGACCAGAGAGAGACCAGAGAGAGACCAGAGAGTGAGAGAGAGAGAGACAGAGAGAGACCAGAGAGAGACCAGAGAGTGAGAGAGAGAGAGAGAGACAGAGAGAGAGAGAGAGAGAGAGACCAGAGAGACCAGAGAGAGAGAGAGAGAGAGAGAGACCAGAGAGAGAGAGACCAGAGAGACCAGAGAGAGAGAGACCAGAGAGAGAGAGAGAGAGAGAGAGAGAGAGAGAGACCAGAGAGACCAGAGAGAGAGAGAGAGAGAGAGAGACCAGAGAGAGACCAGAGAGAGAGAGAGAGAGAGAGACCAGAGAGAGAGAGAGAGAGAGACCAGAGAGAGAGAGAGACCAGAGAGAGAGAGAGAGAGACCAGAGAGACCAGAGAGAGAGACCAGAGAGAGACCAGAGAGAGAGAGAGACCAGAGAGAGAGAGAGAGACCAGAGAGAGAGACCAGAGAGAGAGAGAGAGAGAGAGAGAGAGAGAGAGAGAGAGAGAGAGAGAGAGAGAGAGAGAGAGAGAGAGAGAGACCAGACCAGAGAGAGAGAGAGAGAGAGAGAGAGAGACCAGAGAGAGAGAGAGAGAGAGAGAGAGAGAGAGAGAGATTGTAAACCTACACCTGTACGTGTAACCGGTCTCCATGCTCTTTTTAAACAAAGGGGATATTTTTTCAGAAAACTTCTCTAGCATAAAGGTGAAAACCCTGCCGAATGTTATCAGGATGAAGTAAAACTGTGACCCAGAACTTTAGATTTGTAGTACCTGGTAAAACCTGGTTTCTATTCAACGTTAAGGACAAAGTTCACTTTAGACGGGTTACCACGCATCACACGCTCGCAGACCCTCAGCCGCTGCGATGAAATACAATTGTTTGTTGCGGGAGAAAGAGCGCCGGGGGAAAATATTTTGGTGCATTCCGCACTGCGGCACAACGGCTTAATTGCTGTAATTAGCTTTTGTGTTTGGCTCCACAGTCAGTGCTGACTTGAACTTTTTAATGGAGAGCTTTAACAATGTCAACTGCATCAGTGTGCACAGGATTGTAACCCAGCTTGTTTTGTAACTAGAAGCACACCTGGTTGCTTTTATTATGGTAATTCATTTGTTAGGTGGGAGGATTTCAGATGGTCCGGCGACTTTATCTTGCTTCTGCTGTGTAGCGTACGGCGCTGAAAACAAGACAGAGGGAAGATATCAGGTTCAGATGAAACAGTTGGACAACAAACTGCTGGCATTCACTAACTCCATGTGTAGCCATGCAAACATAAGAGTCATGGAGCAGGAAAATGAGGAGTTTATTTGCAAAAATGTATAACACCTTTTTTTCTAAAATCTTCACACTTTTTTATTTATTTATTTTGTCTTACCCAATATGACTCAAGGGGAACCACCAAACTGCAGCTTAAATTATATTATTTGGCATGCAAAATTAAAGTTATGATTTTTGACTTTTTTGAGTTTTTTTAAGTTGTTAAGTTGAGATTTAGTTGTGGTGGATGTTGTCACAAGGCACTGTATGGTGTAGCAATCCTCTTTTAGACATTCTTAAACCAGAAACACAAATAAAATAAACATGTACAGAAAGGAGAGGAAAGTACATTTTTATTAATATAAACATTTATCTTAAATTACTTAAACCTTAAGTGAAAATGTTAAACACTTGTGACAACTTGCCTGAAACTTTTATTTGTAGGATAACATTTTAGGTCGAGTCAAAAATCTATTCTTTTAAGACAGTTGGGTTGAAGTATCTGCTATATGCCTGAATGTAAAATTAATCTAAAACAACAATTAAAATAAAAAAATCAACAAAATGCTTCTTAAAACCTATGTTTAAAAGCTTAAATTTATATCAAATGTTTATAACAGTTAAAAATCTGTTTGTATTTAAAAAACTTTGTATTTTGTAACATGATTATTGAAATACAACTTGATTGTATTGACTCGTAAAGCTAATTTGATTTAACTTACAAACTTAAGTTTAAAAGCTGCTTTTTTAGGTTAAAAAGTATGAACATTTATAATAAAATATTAAATTGTGTAAATTGTATAAAATGATAAATTATACAAATGTTCTTCAAACCTCCAAATGTTCGGATTTCCATGAAAACATATAAATATACTTATACATATTCCTCTAAAAGTAAGTTTTTGTCAGATGAAAGTACAGTATCTGAGATATATTTAGACCTGCCACAGCGTCCCGGATTTCTGTAAAGATTTATGATCCCGAATCATTGACTTAGATCTTGTGCGTGTGTTTGTGTGACTGTACCTTACTGTACGTATGCATGTGTCTATGTGTAGATGTGTGTTATTATCTCCAGATGTCTGCTTTTATCATCTCAGCCTCACTTTCTTTCCACTTCTGTCTTCACTAAAACATCTGCCGTAGCTTCTCTGAACAGCTGAAGCGCAGACATCCCATTGTGAATGTGAAGCCAGGAGAAAGATGGAAGAATGACGGGGGATTAACCTAATTCACAGAGCTCCCGAAATATTCATACATTCTCATTTCAAATCCACCCAATAATCTGAAATGTTTTCATAAAGATGAAGTTTGTGCCCATTAAAGAAATGCTCTTCTGGCACAACAGGATTGATGAGAAGTAGTCTAGATCGATAACATGATGGGATTTAAGTTCATCTTTTCATTGAAGGTTTCTGCAGACTGTAGAGGAGGAGGAGATCAGTTTGTTATATTAATACCACACTAACTTTAATTAAAACGTATTGTCTACAGCAGCGGAAATTAATTGACTCCTGGGATCTACAGTAAGGAAGGGAAAACGGCTGAAGGAGTCACTTCATTATCAGCCAACGGTCCTTTCTGTCCGGGAATAGTTTTGCTTTCTGAGATTTGAAAAGTGCTTCATAGAAATAAATTGGTACAAGCGAACGGCTTGTTTCTCTCCGCTTTAATCATGTGAGAATCAATTGTCTGCTGATCCATGGCTTCTAAGGGAAAACAGGATTGTTGAAAGCAAAGTAAACACTTTGAAAAGTTTCAGAAGTGACCGATGAAGCCAGCATGACTGAATCTGTTGTTTATACTGTATGTACGGTAAGGAAAAGCCATCAGTTTCAGCTTTAGAGATGTGCTATTACTTCCGGCTAATCCAGAAACATGAATATCACAGAGACATGAAAGTGAGAGCTTTACCCTGGGTTCAGTAAGCAACCACTCAAGACGTCTTGGAAGAAAACTTTCTCTCTTCAGATTGTGTGGCAGTAAATTCAGCACGAATGGACACCCGTGATATTTTCCTCTAAAGAAAGAAGCATACTTTTAGACTTTTTCTTTAACAATGTATAGCAATGTACATTTTATGGATGTTAAATGCACTTTTTTTGATACATATCATTTGTCATTTTTTGTGACATAAAAAGAGATCGAGAGTAGCATACACTTTATTGAATGAAATAAATTGATAGCAATTAAAATATATTAATTAAAACAAATGTTATCAAAAACGTAATAAAAATACAGACCCAATCAAAGAAATGATTAGAATTGGGTGATGTGACCTGTCATCTAAAATCCCAAAAAGTTTTTTTAAGCATGTCATAGTTTTGATTTGGTTAAGTTATAATTAATATTTTTAATCCGCCCTTGGATTTTGATTTATCTAATCTAATAAAATAGGTGAGTTTTTTGAGTTAATTGGAGCAATACTAAGATTTTAGCTAATTAGATTTTAATTAAATTTTTTCTAGTAATTTTTAGGCCACATTTAACTTGATTTCACTAAACAGAACAACAGTTTGTTTTATTAAATAATACCATGGTGATTATAGTTCTACTATTCTTTTTACTTAACTAAAATAACCTTGTTATTAATTTTATTTTTAATACATTGGCCCAATTTTTTTTTCCTCCAGGTGTTTTAGAATATTTTTGTTTCAGATATGACATGAACTATAAAAGGGAATAATGTAGTCATGATGAAAGCCAAGACGATACGTATAATATATCACCATCATCATCATCATACATCACCATGAGAGATGTGCATAAAAATTACAAATTTCCTCTCAGACAGAATTACAGCTCAGAAGTGAGAGAGAGAGAGAGAGAGAGAGAGAGAGAGAGAGAGAGAGAGAGAGAGAGAGAGAGAGAGAGAGAGAGAGAGAGAGAGAGAGAGAGAGAGAGAGAGACCAGAGAGAGACCAGAGAGAGAGACCAGAGAGAGAGAGAGAGAGAGAGAGAGACCAGAGAGAGAGAGACCAGAGAGAGAGAGAGAGACCAGAGAGAGAGAGAGAGAGAGAGAGAGAGGTAATAGCTTCCCGCTAATGTGTGCCAGTTTGTTATATGCAGGTGGGAATAATACTTTCACAGATTGGACGAGAGAGGCATAAAAGAGTGAATGGAAATAATTGCAAGAGGTTTGGGATAATGAGAATCTGTTAGGAAACTTTCAGCGTCTTACGAGCTTCTGTCTGACGGCCAACATTTGATTCGTCTTAACCTCCGGTTAGAATCGTATCAACGTTGATTTCAGAGAACACAGAATAATGAAAAACATTACAATTAGGGTCAAAGGGTCAAAGTTTATCCAAAAGCCTCATGAGAAGATCTATTGGTTGATTTTGATTTGATTAAGAGGAATTTAAAAACAGCACTTGTCTGCAGGCAGACCCTAGTCATGAAAATTCTCTTTTCTAAAAAAAAGTTGTAATAATAAAGGCATTGCAAAAATCACGTAGGCCTGCCCAATCTATTTATTTGTAAAATATGTTTACATTTAAATTTAGACTTTAATAATAGTTTAGCCATAAACAACATTGCCCTCATGATGACCTTTCACTCGTATCGGGAAGTTCACGCTGATCCGACCCTGTTCCACACAGCTGCTGGTGAGCGATGTTTTCAGAGGAATGGTGTGTGTACTGCAAATCCAAATATACCGTAGTTGCATAATATGAGATAAGATATGATCACAATTTTGTATAGTACAGTCACAAGGAAGAAACAAACACACACATCTGTCCATAAATATTCATCTGTTCCACTTTTAACTTTATCTTTAATAGTATCAGGTCCTACAGAGTTTAATATAACAGCTTTCCTTCTCCTAATGGCCATATTATCTACAGTAAGTGTAGGCATTTTCATCTGCAATACATCTCTGAGAGGTCTGCTGTCAGACCTCATATTTACCTTTTGAAGACGTGTTTAAGATGTTTACGATCAAGAATGGACGGCACAACAGCTCTTTTTAAGATGTCTAGAATATGATTTTAAACAGCAGATGGTTTCCAGATCTCCAAACCTTACAGACGTGCATTTACTATCTGGGTTATTACTGTGCATTACTAAGAGGAACAAAACGTAAGGTTTGATCAATTAATACACATATATTTTAATCCTGGAGTTTTTAATTGGTTCAAAGAAAAATGTTAACCCTGTTAAGATAAATTTTACGTTTCTTTCTCAAAACTGCTTCAGCACCCTCCCGATTGGTATGATGAAGGAATATGTCACAATATACTCTAAATCTGTTTTAATGTTTTGAGCACATCTCTATTTAATGTCTTGTTCCATCTGCCCCTGTTTTACTTTGAGCACCGGCCGCTTTAAAGGTCTCTGTACGGCCAAATCTGTAGATGTCCATACTTAAAGAGAAATACTCAAGCAGATGTTATAAAGAGGTCAATATGATCATGTTAGATTTGGTTCTGTAATCTTCTCTACTAATATCTATCTCAGACAGCTTTATCATAAGCATATTACAGTATTTGACAATTTCTTCATGAACTTAAAGAGATATCATCAAAAAGCATCGATGGCTTCATTACAACAGCAGTGTTTACAAGGAAACTACACACAAGAAAAATCACATTTCAACAAATTTCTTTCTGTGCATCGGCAGATGCTTCAGAAACCTTTCCAGCGTCCCCTGCATTTCATTTCCGCTTTAAATGGGTCAACATCTCACCGCAAAATGTGCAACATCAATGTGAGCTAGACTTTTATTACATGTGTGAAGTTCTGCCAGCGGTCACGTTCCTTTATCGTGGGACTGAATTATGCTCGTGTTTGTCATTGAGACCATTCCAAAATGAGATTTATGATTCAAAAACTACTCTTATTTGGTTATTTCTATGACAAAAATATTCAACAAGACAGCAAACCACAATGAATTTGTTTGTCTCAGAACAGAACTCACAGGCTTTCATTGCATTTTAGATCGCAGTACAGTCATCTGCATCTTAAAAGGATATTTCAAAATCATAAAATGAAAATGAATTTCGGTTTTTCAAAAACCCTGTAGAAACATCAAAGTGTTTCTTGGTAACATTTTGGCGTAAGATGTGACAGGACATCTGGGTTTATCAGTTTGTAATTCTTTCTCTCAATAAGCCTCAATACGTTTTGAGCACAACTACACAACACAGATCACATCTTTATTTAATTCTACATTGTATTTGTATTTAAATAAAAGTTACCAGATGTTGACAGTCGTCGTGTATATCGGTCTGCGTTTATTTGTACTTTATGGGTGTTTTTACTTTTAAAAGTGTCACATTTCATAAAGAAATGTAACATTAACCTTACCTTTAGATATTTACACATTTAGCCGATGCTTTTGTCCAAAGCGACTTACAAACGATTTTGTTTGGTTACTTTGTTTTTTACTTAAATACTTTGAATCTAGTTGATCTAGTTTACACATTTAATCTAATATGTGGTTCACTTTGAAGTAACAAAAGTAAGTTCCACCGAAATGAAGGTAAGAAAGTAAGAAAGTACTAGATGTTTATGTACTAAACATAAGAACACCCATGGGTCAGAGATGCCTGGATGGTGATGCTATAACTGTTATAATCACTTTGGAAAAACACTCACAAATAAAGTTCAAACTGTTTGGGCAAGTGTGATATGTTTCTGTGTGAGGTTTGTGTAGAAGACTTGTGGTTGTTTTTCATAAGGTCTGTGTGTTTAGACACACTGATATGGTGTTAGTGAGATTTAAACAAGCTGATCATGGCCGGTGGTCTGTGTGTAATATATGATATATGTTAAATATATGAAAGCATCGTGGTTTGTTGCCTATATTTCACCAATCACAGATTCAAAGCTGAAATGTTTAACAGAGCTGTTGAAGTAGTTTACTTGTACTTCAGGAACACAATATCAACATTAAGATCCTTCTCAAACACACTTTGTTTTTTCTGTAGCCGTGGAGCACGCTGTTAATTTCAGGATTAAATCTGTAAATAATTCAAGTCGGTTTGATAGCGTTCTGTGGAGCTTATCGGCGATCGCAGATATGTTTCTGGATTACTGTATCTATATGGGTCACGGATTTTACCATCAACACATCAAACACTCAAGCAGATGCTAGATAGGAAATCTTATCTCTGATACTTTGATGTTGATCTACAGATTAAAAAATGTTGCGCAAACATGAAACAGAACGGTTCACAAAGTAATACACGATGATCGTGTTTCTAATCAAGTGTTGTGTAGAGTTTATCAGATTTTACCTATGAGCTACTGCTTCTCTGAGTCATTCACCGTATCAGAACGGTCAAAGTTAATCTTTGAATAAAGACATGAAATAACATTACGCATTAGATTATACATAAAGTAATACAAATACAAACCAACACATTATATCATGGACAAACTCATTGATTTTGACTGTCAAGCAAAACACCAACTGAAATGTTGACTGTTTCAAGATGGCCAACACATATCTGCATATGCATGGGTATTCACATATTATAGAAAAAAATTATTTAAAATAATTTACTAAATTATTTTAGTTCGAAATTACTTATATTGCAATTTTAGTATGTTTATTTTGATTGAAAATAAAAATATTTACCTAAAAACATTTTTTAAGATTAACGCAAAAGTGTTAACTCTGAAATAAATTGAAATAAATTCAAACAGTAACATACATAATAAAAACATTATTTATAATAATAAAGACAAATGAAAAAAAAAGGGCTACAGAAAAGTAAACAAAGAAATAATAAGATTAACAAAGCACTCAACAAAATTGCAAAACCAAACCTTAAATGTGATCTTAGAATCATTTTCACACACCTGAAGAGAGAAAAATACGCAATTATACACACGACCAAACCATTGTCTTCTTCTTTTGGACTCAGAAGGGCTAATGAAAGCTGTATTCTTGATAAGTCTGTGAAATGATTTTTACTCTCCTGAAGGGCATTGTGTGAAGGGAACACCGCTGGGTCAAAGTGTCTACACTGCAAATGTGCGGCGAGATGCAAAGTGACACAACTATTATAATCGGGTAAGCTGTCTACACTGCAAGATGTCCACCACCTCACATATCCGTCAAAGTCTGAAACCTTTCCACATTCACATTTGCTTAAATATCATTCTTGAATAAAATGAAAGGAAAGGCTTAAATTTGAAGGAAAGGGTTGGAGTTAATCTCTCGGCATTGAATTGTGCTGAGCTCGTGGATTTTCTGTGGGTGGAATGGTTTTGTCCATATGGAACTGACTGGCATCAAAGCATTTGCACCCAGATTAAAGCTAAGCTTTACCAACAAAACTGAGAAAAACAAGTTCTTTGGATGTCCGAGTGGTGTTTGTGGTCATCGCTGTTCCCCAAAACAACATAAACATGAGCAAACTGCTTAATATTAATGGAGAAAACACAAACATAAGCTAAATCATGTTATTTCATTAAATATGTACCAGAAATAACATTAATAAAAAAACAGCAGTGACTTTAATGTTTACTGAGATGAAGTGTGAAGCTGAAAGCTTTACTTGAGTAAAAAAGGAAGTAAGCATTACTAAAAAAATTCTCATGCCCTCCAAAACAAATCTAAAATGAAGCAATAAGTCTTCAAATTAATTTTCCTGTAAAAGCTGAATGAATGTAATCTGACAGCACACTGCATCTTCGTGTATCGCCCGTCCTGAGGGGCTGAGATGCCATGTGGGCGTTCGCTGAGGCGGGCATCACTATAGCTATAGCTCAAACTTTGACTTGTGAGTTTGGGGTTTGAGTTCATGCGAGTAACCTCGAGTGTTAACCTTCGCTGTGAAACTCACACAAACATCTGCACTACGGCTGTGAATGACAGCTCTAATTGTGCGCTTGTTGAAGAACAGCCTGCTTGTACATTCGAAACACTCAGAGGACGCCAGGCGATAAAACAGAAAGAATAAAACAAAAACACGAAAAATCTGAGCACAACACAAATGAGATCTCTGTTATTTTTCAATTCTGTCTCCTAAATCCCAATGAGACTAAAGCGAAAGAAAATGAAATTTTATTCTTACTGTCAATCCCAAAAGTTTCTCAAATATTTCTCAAGAGAAAAATAATGGTCTTTAATATTGTATTGAAATCACTCCCGTGTATCAGATACGACTACTTAAAACCAAATAAAAGCTTTTGTTCATGTCTCATCTAAGAGTCAGAAATCTCATGTATGTCTCCAAGTTTAAAAAAGATGCCAACCGAACCCAAACTTAACTTAGATTTATCAAGTTCTCAATCGTCGAGATCTCAATATGATCTCAAAATTTCTTATTAAATCTACTCAAGGCCAGATTCTTTTAACGAATCTAAGGACCAATGTTACACTGCTTTCTGAAATCAGGGTTGCGTTTCCTAAAAGCAACGTTAGCCAACAAAGGATGTAAGTCACATCATCTCAGCATAGATTAACAATTCAAGTGTTTCCTTAAACCATCGTTCCAACAAACATTTGAAAACAACTTCACTATTTTGAGTGGTTAAAACTACACGTGTAGAGCTGTGGTTAGAAGCTTCTTTATATATTATTATGACATGTAGACTTACATACATCATGATTCTGAGCAGGGTAAGCACCGTACCGTGCATTCTATATCCATCATCCTGAAGGTAGGATTTTACATCTTTTAGATTGTCAAGAAGGTCAACTGTGTATTCTTTTAATTGCATATGCACCAGACCCGATACACTAGGACACTGGGTAAACTCTAAGCGGAATGACTTATAGGGAAACGTATTAATTTTTAAGTGTATTATTGTGAAATAAAAAATAAATAGCAAAAATAATATAAGAATATTTTTCAGATGCAATGTATTGAACGGATTATAAAGAAGATGATTTTACTTCACCACATATATGACATCATCAACTATGTTGTTAAACCACCATGGATCAAACGACAGATGTGTGACAAACTTACTTTGATTTCGGGAACTGTCATGAGTAGTTAGTTAGTTTCTCAAATGATACATTTTATTATGGTGGTTAACCAGCGAGTTATGTTCATGTTTGGGAAATCCACTCCTGAAACTGTTCATGCAAACACTTTTTCATCTTCATTCTCAAAAGCAGACAGCGTGCACCTTACCAGCTACTTCTCATGTTAATTTTATTCAGAGTTTCAGACTGATGAAAAAACAAGTCATAAAAACACTGACTTTATTATTTAGCAATAGTCAGAATTCTGTCTGTTTGTCGTGTGAAGTGAGTAAATAATCGAAACAAATAAGTCAATCTTCTGAACGTTTTTCACCTTTGAGCTTCTCCAATCTGATAGATTTACATAAAATCTCTTATTCCACGGCAAACACTGACAGTTTTCATCACGCTGTTGGAAGCTCTGCCTCGTGGGATACCGTAGCTTGAATTATTAAATGAGATAAAGTCAGCTCACTGTATATGTTTTAAGAAAATATTTTTTTCCTTTTATGATGGGAGTTTAAATATTAATGTTGTCCTATTAAAAATAAATGTCAGAATAAAAGATCTTTAGAATTGTGGCAGAGCTGGATAATAACAATGAACCATATAAATACAAATACAACTTCACTCTTAAATACGAGTCACATTAATATGTCTTAGTTTATCTTTGGGGATATTAAATATGAGTTTTACATCGGTATTATGTTGATTTAGGGTTGTGGAATGTAGTTGTGTCGCATTATGAGATAACCCTGAAGGCTTCACACACGCATGCATACACACACACACACACACACACACACACACACACACACACACACACACACACACACACACACACACAGATTGAGTTTTGCTTCAATGGTGTCTTGCATCAGCTTCTCTCAGGCCTGTTCTGTTGTGTTCATGATGGAAGATGCGGTAATGACTGTTATTCTGTAACACATTAACACAAACAGCCAATAAAACACCCCTCAAAGCTGGAGAATTTCAGCTTCTAGCTTGGACAAAGGACATGATCGATTTACACATGATCTTTTCCCTTAATTTTCTTTATTTTGTAAAACTATATTTTTGATAGTTTGATATTAAGCAGGATTTATTGACAGAAATTGCTGATAATGCTGTAGATGACATTTATCCACAAGGGAAGTATTCAGAGTGATTTCAGATTGTAGATGTGGGATCTTACACATGTTGTGAAAGGTGTTGAATGGTTTCATACTCAAGAGCTGTTGAGTTTAAATTATTTATTGTTTTTGGTATGTCGGTGAATCCCATTAAAAAAGGTGAAGGTTACATTTCACTTCCCATCTTCCCCAAAAACACACAAAGTATATCTTCCAAAAATGAGTAAAGCAAACTTTTGTTTGACATTTTACTTAAATTTTTTTAATCTATTTATATTTAATCTGTCAAACTATTTAATCATGATGAAAAGAATCCAGAATAAAAGTTTATTTACTGTGAATATGAGGTTCGTATTAATAAACACATTGACAAACGTAGAAAATAGTTGATTTCTATTGGTCAATACTTTTAATTATTGTTAAACCTTTATTATTTTCTGTACTAACCTTAAATGTATGCACGTATGTGTTTATACGATTAAAAATAAAAACATATTGTACACAAACATACATTATATAAACACAAACCCTTATTATGGACACAACTCATATATTTAATAATATAAATGATAATACTTTTCATTTCAATTTCTTTTCAAAACAACTTTCTTTTTCCATGATATAATGCAATGAAAAGAGGTTTACTTTCCGTCATGCAAGATATGAAATGTGATTTTGTAAAGAAACATGGTCATGTTTTATAGGATTCACCCCATGATGAACTAGACTGGTGTGTGTTCATGAATATAAATAAAACAGTACGGCTCCATATAAAATGTGCTTTCTAGTGAAAGTGTAGAGAAAAAACAGGTAAAGAGCCGCTGGAGAGGTTGAGCACCACGGTGACATGATACATTACTGCTTTGAAGAAGATCAGGCCATTCAATGATCCCCGGGGTCATTAGACAAACTTTCAACTTCACTTTATGTTGGGAATACGAGCAGAGGCCTGGGGTAATGTCACACTCTATTGGGAAAACGAAAAAAAAACCTTGGGACTTTTGTGCACGGCTTGCAATAAAAAAAAACTTGGCCCGACTCATTGTCCTTAGCAGAGAAAAAGTCAAAGAACAACATTTTTCTGGAAAAGCGCTTGAAGCGTTATCACCTGTTAAAGGAGCAGACACCGACAACAGTTTCAAGTTCTGTCATCATTTATTCAGCACAATTTAAAAGGAATAATCCGTGTGTTTGACACTTTTCGTGACTCATGTCTTTTTCTTGTCATTTGAAACTTGACAGCTTACACCCAAGTCTGCATTGGTTGTGTAGACAACAGCTGTGTAAAATCAGTCCTAAAGCTTTATAATAGTCACATTTAAAAGAAAACATCTTGTAAAGCCATAATCCCAACTGTTCCCCACAAGAGAACGTGTCGTGTTTTTAAGAGACTGCAGAATGGTCATGACACATGCAATCTGAGCAATTTGTTTTTCTAGCCTCAACATAGAACAATCGCCGTCGTTCTGATAGTTATCACTTTAATGTTGTTTCAAACAACTCGCTTTGACCCGGTTTGTGTTCTCCATCTATGACGATGTGTTACAATAATTGAAACTTTGTCTTGAGCGCAGAATGGAAATTTCCAAGCAACTTTTGTTTTCGTGCTTGTCCTTCTTTATCTGTGTTTTGTTTTGCTGGAGGTGTTGTGAAGCAACTGTGTAATTCAGGGCCACACGGACTCGAGACGGTCATAACAAAACCTCGGCCAAACCGATTGCGTTGTCAGCAAAATATAATCAGCGGTCGAACATTCATCATGTTCAGCCGGCTCTGAACGGCCCAGACGATATATATTTGAACACGGAGTTTAATACACAAAACATCAACCTGGAGACAGTGTTTGTACAAGTTTAATCTATCGGCCCGTGGACCAGGTTTCTGTTGACTAAACACATTTAAGAACAATAACTTCAGATGAAGGTAAAATGATAGACGTGAAGCTAAAGACCCAGTGGAAAACTTTTCAGCGCTTTATTGCTTTTATCTCTCGCTTCTCATTCATGTTTAATTAAGTTATTAACTTTTCCTAAATTGCCTTAAGATACTTAAAAAGAGGAAAGAGTGAATCTCACCAAACCTGTCAGGAACACATCCAGGTCGCTTCAGGTTTAGTTTATCGTAAAATTAATAACGATATAAAAGAACACGAATACATTACAATGACCATTAAGATTTATGACAATAAGATATACAGTATTACTACAAAAATGAGATGTCAGTAAGAATTATACAACTAAAATATATTTTTTTCTAAACTTACTCTTGAGAAATAAAAGAGAAACAAATGATACTACTTAAGTTGAAATACAGGAGTATGGAGTGGTAAATGAATATCGTAGAGGTTAAAATATCTGGATTTGAGTCAGTAATTTGAGAAATGTTTATATTGAGATTTTCAATAATGTTGACTTTTGATTGCGCATGAATTGTTGAGATCTCTTCTTAAACTCTAATGGAAACATTCTTGAGATGTCTCACATATGAGAAATATCTGGGACACAGATGACATTTATGCAACAGTAAACATTTGCCCTTCATTTAATTTAATGCTTGTCTATGAACAGTGGGATCTGGGGTTTGTGTATGGAAAGAGTTGTACGCTTTTTTGACTATTTAGATGAGAAATGGAACAATTTTGAGATGTTTTCGAAACCGGCACTGTTACTGGTTTTATTTTTAAGACATGAATCGGTCTTTAACAAAACTCTTCATTTATTTCCACCGCGGTCATGGAGAAGCAACTGAGTGGTTTGATGACATCTCATCTATGATTCCTACAACAGCGCACAGTTGCTGAAACAAGAGTATAAATGTTCATCGAAGCAATATTCCAAGGTCAATGCTTTTCAATATTGATATCATCCGGAGAAAGGTTGTGAACTCCTGTATTGAACAGCAGGTGCTATAAATATTCCATAAAAGCTTGGGTGTTTTATTATTTTGACATAATGGTCAACAGCAAAGACGGGTTTGAAGGTCAGCAGAATGTGAAAGTCCCATCATACACAAACATCTGTAGACGGCAGGATGAAGTAATTTAATTGTGGATCTGTTGGAGTGGGGATTAGAAGCTTTAGGGGTATTCTCGGAATGATGTGACGTCAGCGGTATGAATTTCAAATCGGTCGAAGCCTAAGAGCGTTTTTGTCCTTGATCCCCAGTCTTTTGTGTTCTGAAGTCACCTGTCGCCGTTCAGATCTTGTAAGGTTTGTAGGAGAAACGGACCAGCCTGCATGATTTATGCCATCAACCCTTGATGTGTGTCCCACTTCAATGCATAGGCTTATCATTAGACGACCTTGAATGGTTATAAATGCAATACGGGGACCTCAATAGAAAATTCTCCTTTAAATATAAAAGAAATATATTGTTGCTTCTGACCTGAGCCTTGTAACTGCACATACTGTATTAAAAAGCTTGTATGTTTTTTAGACCATTCTGAAAGGTTATAAATAAATAATCTTTGTATTGCTCAGGAGGTTAAATGGGTTCAAAGTTGGGTTTATATAAATATCAACTTAGACCCATATGTTTCTCCTAAAATTGCAAAACCAACGCAACATTAATTTTTTAGACACATGAAGAGTTGGCTGATGTAAATGAATGTACATGTTAGAAGTTTACAAATGTTGATTTGAATACATTTGATGAGAAATATTTGAGTTCGTATTGAGATCTTTAATCATTTTAGACTTTTTCTTGCAGACTTGAAAAATCTGAGCTCAGTTTGAGACATTCTCTTCTAATAGACATTTGTTTGACTCAAGAGAAATATCTTACACACAGATGAGAGTTATACTGTCTCTGGGATTTTCTTTACACATTTACCTTCTCAGAAAAATGCTATACCTTGAAACCGCAATATCTGTGAAAGAACATTTTCCAGAAGCTATTACTATATCTGAAGGATTCTGATGTTTTATTTGGAACATTCAGTAGAAAGAAAATAATATAGAATTGAGCACACATACATGCACAACCATTTGTTTTTATATTCTTGCTTTTAGATGTACAGAACCGGCTTACAAGAGTCACTCAAACACACAAACAGATTTGTAATGGAAAGCAAACAAAGAGAGATAGAGAAAGAGAGTCTTTACCATGCTTATATAACCGATCTCATGTTTTTTACTCTTGAATTTTTGGAAGTGTCACACGTATAAATCCGATGGGTGCGCTGTAGAGGATTGCAGGTGTATTATGTCATTTGAACACGTTGGCACACAAGATAAACATTGTCCCTGAATAATGAGTAGGCCAAAGTTCCAACATGACAATAAAGAATATTTGGCTTATGAAACAGATGCATAAAACATGACAAATGATTGTGTTTGTTGATATTGTTCACCTGCATTACAAACACTTGTTATATATAGATTATCCAACACAATCTGGTTTGGTTACACCCAGACTATTGTTCGCCAACAGACGCCACTGGCAATTTGTTATTTTTTATTTCATGTGCTGACTGTAATAAAAAAATGATGATAAAAATATTTCAATGTTTAATAAAACCCAACAGCAGGCTGTGTTCCCGATATTTCAGGAGCACAAATTTGGCACGAATATGTGGATCACGGCCCGGATGAGACGGTCAGAGGAAACATCAAACTGTGAAGCACACGGCATCGCTTGAAATGTCTGCATCTGTTCTGTTTTACTTTTGTTATTTTACACATTCAAGATGATATTTGGGCTTTGCCAAAGACGCCTTCCAAGTGCATGCAAACCCAAGAATCCCATTACAGAGCCAAAATTCATTAAGGAAGCAAGCAGGTTGCTTTTGGCAGGCTCAGACGATGATGATCATCAATGCTATTCACATTCGTTATTCTTGGTTTTTTATGGTGTAAGGTGCTATCTCAAAAGACCGGCTGACTGTACATTTGTAAACAATAGTTTTTGACTCACTTATAGTAAATCACGCTTCGCCTGCCAAGCACAGATTATATTCACATTTTAACATTAAGAGATTTATCCCTTATATAATGATGTTAAATTCATAAAGTGATACCACGAGAGAACGTACGTTTGAAGAAGTACTCGGCTAAACCTTTTTCTGCTTTTAGCTTATAAGAAAGAAAGTACAAGAAATTTACATTTGTATTTTTATTAGTAAAACACGTCAGTAACACACATCTTCTGCCAGAGAACACTGCATTGATTGGGATTAAATGTATATAAAGAAACTGACAGGAATGATAAATAGCCCATTGTACAAGCGAGCTGTTAACAAACTCATGACACACGATGATGCCCAGGGAAAGAGTTTTCACTGCTTGTCTTCACCCTTCTGTCAAACATTTCACCAGCCAGAATGTTCGATTCATGTTCTTCTAATATCACAGTAAACTAATTGTGTACTGAAACGACAGAAATCAACATGACCTTTTCTTTCATTTTTAAGCCTGACAGTTCACACCTGTTATAAGCATCCGCACCAACAGATGAAGATAAAACTATAATGATTATTATATGAGTGTTGACACCAATGCTGACACAAATATGACAATATTAAATTAAATTCTTGTCTTTGAATTTTGAAATGCATTTAAATTATAGTTAGTTGTGATTGACATTTAATAAAAATCTGGACATTCATTTCTCAGCAAATCTTCTTTATTCTTTAATCTCGCCTGCAGAACAGTAAAAGAGAACATTCAAAGATGCAAAACTACTCAAGGACCAACAAATACACTATGGCATTACCCTTGACCTTATGGTGGGTTTGTTTTTTGTATAGTTTAAGCCAGTTTTGCCCTTGGGCAGTATAAAAATGTTTTGTGTACTTTAAAAAATATGTAAATATTAATGACAGTATTTTCCAGGTGAAGTATTTCTTTAAATGAAATCGTTCTTGGTCATCAATCTTAAGCCATGGCCGGATGAGCACTGCATCCCCTCGCCAGCGGCGTTTAGGACATTATAAACTCGGGTCGATATCCCCAGGACAGATTGGTGCGTCTGACCGATGGAGGCCGGTATGATGTGCTGTCACGTTTAGCCTGTCAATGACGGGTCAAAAATGACAGACAGATTTTAATATTTGCCAATGGCAGAATGGCCGGCTGAATCTAAAGGAGTTCCATCAACAATGATGGTCAGGCAGAGGACAGCCACACAGATGTCTGTCTGAACATATAATATAATGTCTGGAATTATTTAGAGAATAAAAACAGGAATAGATCTGGAATAAAAAAATATCTAAATTAACATCATAGACTTATCAAACACTGTAGAATAATAAAGAATTAACTATACTAAACCTATCCATTTTGTTTTTCAAGGTAAAAAGTATTTCCTGTTGTGAAATAAAATACTGTGTTTTTTACACTAGTGAACTTTAATATTTAATGTAGTACACTTTATTGTTTACTAAAGTAAAGTGTGGTAAATTAAGGTATTATTACCATTGTAATGTACAGTACATTATACTAAATTATTAATTGAAGTGACCTTGAATATTTTAGTGTTGTAAATGTTTCTTACTTTACATTTACACTTTGTCATTTAGCAGACGCTTTTATCCAAAGCGACTTACAATAGTATACTTTGTTCATGTATACTACAGAAATCTATAATATATATCTACTGCTAATACTGTAGTATAGTTTAACATCTACAACAGTAAACCAAAGTAAATTGAACTATAGTTGTGTTTTCAATTTGTACGTTTTGTAAACGTATACTTTGATAGCCTTTTTTGAACTATATTAAACTAAAGGAAATGTGGATACCAAGAAAACTTTAAGATGCAGTGTTGTTTTTCTGGAAACCTATTTTAGTGATATCTGTCAGGTAGGAATGACACGCAGTGCAGAGCAATAAAAATTGAAGAAATTGTGTAAACACGCACTTTAAGATTGATACTGGAGATGGAATAATCTAAACCTTCTCTGTTTATAAACTATAAACAAACTGTGTAATGAGATGAGAAATCATTTATTTCTACCACTGTGAGAGATATTCAGCAAATGAACAGATACTACAAATAAATCAAGAATATGAATAAGCACAGCTTGTGTATGAAAACTACAACTAATGAGAGCTCTTCAAATATCTCTGTTCAACAGAAAACCAATAAAGGTGTTCTCAATAATTCTCCAGTAGAATTGACCAGATCTTAATCTCTGTCAATGCATATATTTCTTCTGAGACGAATATAATACATGACTGAGAACCCTCATGCGCTATGAAAAGAATAACCTTAGAGCAGTAAAACGTTCCCCTGGGCCTTCAGAAAGATTGAAGGAAAATATGCATGAGCGCTTCAGATGGCCTTCTTAACAAAGAAAAAACATATCCTGGAGATACTGGGTTCTAAACGCAGATCAAGTCCATGAAGGGATGGTCTTGCCATCTGTCTTGGCGGCAGAAGCGACTGGAAAAATCAAATATCCAACAGAGAGAAGAGAGATTCGTCAAAGGAAGGTTTTCACACATCTGAATATGCACTGGAGATGAAAAATGAGTCCAAAACACCCCCAGAACAAGCGAATACTTCAAACAACATACAGACCACAAAAATCAGGGTATTTATCATGTAAAATAGCTTTCATTACTGTTTAAAACTCTTTAACTTTTCGAACATTTGCAGAGTTCTATATGTGACATAAAACACTTTATATATTTGCATCTGTTTATATTTTACAAAACCCTGAAGATTAAGTCTAAACATCAGAAAAATATCAGTCTACACTCAAAAAAAGTATTTACATTTTTTTTATTTAATTTCAAAGCTTTAAACGTAATAGAATATTCTAGTATGTGCAAATGTAAGTAAAAATCTAATACATCTACTTAAGTCCAAGTTCTTAAAAAGTCACCAAAAATATTAGGTAATATTACAAATATTTGAGAGATGACAAACATTGTATAATTTTGTGTATTAAAACGTACAAACCAAAATCCACAAAAACCCCCAAATGAATGAATTAATTAATTAACCTTTAGTAAATTATAATGAGCAAATATATAAACACTATATATATATAAATATATTCGCAATATAAGGTTTGGACAGTACGGTATAAGATCAGAACGTAACACTGTTGGAACACACTTAAACAGAGCCAAACATCACAGTTCTTCATTTCCTCATCATTGCACATTTACATTTACATTTAGTCATTTAGCAGACGCTTTTATCCAAAGCGACTTACAATAGTCGAGGAGACAATGAAGCGGTAAATAGCCGATACAACAATAGGTGAACAAGTGCTACAACAATGTTAACAAGTTACACAGAGAGAAAAGTTACAAAAGTTTTTTTTTTTTTTTTTTATCGAGTTGTCTTTATGTTAAAGAATGTTCCCTAACAAGTCATCGTATGTTGCATTGGTAATGCTTCCGTATATCCAGAGATGCATGGAGGGTCTGCGTTTAGAGAGACGGTTAAAGAACACGCCTGGAGGGATTTGATTTCAGCATTGTTAAGCGAGTACAATGTAAGATTTTCCGCCATTCGCCTGTCGGAGTGATTGGAGCAGAAGGGAAGGAACGCAATGACAATGATATTCAGAGATCTCATTTGCATATTATGAGTTTTTTAATAACAGAACCTGCGTTTACCCGGCAGCCACCAGACAAACCAGCCAAACTTGAAATGAATTGGCTGATCACAACACTGAGGGAGTTAAAAGAAATGTATTTTAGTTTTTTGTTAGATTCCAAGTTTAGAGGATGTCAGAATTAGCTTTGGATTTGGCAGAATGTGTTGTGTGCTTGCAAACAGAAGGTTGGAGGTCAGCGCTCCGGGGCCGTGAGGATTCTTGCAGCCGACATGAATTAAACCTCTTACTTTAGGGAAAAACAGAAGTGCTGAGAGGAAACGCCGTCTGCAGGATTTACATCCCTAAGCATTACCAATTAAACTGCATTTCTAAAGGTGTCTGAAGATTACTGTAACTATGGTTACATCGGAAGAAAAATTTTTACATAACACCAATGACCGAATGAAAGGATTTCTTTTTATGTAACAGTACCAAATCAAATGAGATCACTTTAATATATCTATTATTTCTGGAAATAAGAATGGAATGAAGAGCAAATAGAAACATTTGTTTAAGTCTCAACTGATAAGAAAAATTCAGATCGCATAAATTAGAGATTCAGAAGAGATCTCAACAATGTCTCAGGTGGGTCAAGTCAAAAAAGCTCAATATGGTCTCAACCATTTCTCATCAAATGGACGCAACTCTAGATTACTTTACCTCTACACTCGAAATCCCACAATGTTCTCTAATAGAGATTCAGAAGAGATCTGAACAGCGTCTCAAATTAGTCAAGTCTGGGATCAAAAGTCAGTCTACAGGCATCAATCATTTCCATGTATTTAAATTTTACATATTTTCCATTTTAAACAATTTTATGAAACATATGAGTTGATACCTAAACAAAACTCTATCAAAACTCCCAAAGGAAGCAATGACACTTTATCATATTTTTACTAGTTAAAGGATATAGATTTAAAGGTTAATTGGCCAATTTGTTTTTAATTTGAAGAACATATATTGTGTGTAAAAGAAGACTTTAAGAATTGACATTCATTCATGTTTAGATGAATAGATTTGAAATTAAACTTGTGTACAGTTATACCTGAAATGATTCTGATAGAAACAGGTCGAAAGACTGGAGATCTCACGGACAAACTTAATGCTCTGATGTTATTTGTATTGACCAGGTCTGGACTGCACCAAAACCGTACAGTATAAAAGTGCCTGAGAGAAGACCTGCAGTACGATCTGTAATATCTTTATTACTTCGTCCTAAGAAAAAAGATCTTATCCTTATTTTCTGGCCATTAGTTTGTTATTGCCTTGACAAAACAAAACAACTCGGAACATGGCCGCTACCTTCCCTTAAATCTCCATTATTACAGGCAATAGTAGTAAAAACACACGCAGGCACACACAAACACACACACACACACACACACACACACACACACACACACACACACACACACACACACACACACACACATGCAAACACACACAAACGCAAATGCAAACACACACACACAAACGCACACACACACACACACACACACACACACACACACACACACACACACACACACACACACTCACATGCAAACACACACAAACGCAAACGCAAATGCAAACACACACACACACACACACACACACACACACACACACACACACACACACTCACATGCAAACACACACAAACGCAAATGCAAACACACACACACAAACGCACACACACACACACACACACACACACACACACACACACACACACATGCATGCAAACACACACAAACGCAAATGCAAACACACACACACACACACACACACACACACACACACACACACACACACACACACACACACACATGCAAACACACACAAACGCAAATGCAAACACACACACACACACACACACACACACACACACACACACACACACACACACACACATGCATGCATGCAAACACACACAAACGCAAATGCAAACACACACACACAAACACACACACACACACACACACACACTCACATGCAAACACACGCAAATGCACACACACAAACGCACACACACACACACACACACACACACACACATGCATGCAAACACACACAAACGCAAATGCAAACACACACACACACACACACACACACACACACACACACACACACACACATGCAAACACACACAAACGCAAATGCAAACACACACACACACAAACGCACACACACACACACACACACACACACACACACACACACACGCATGCATGCAAACACACACAAACGCAAATGCAAACACACACACACACACACACACACACACACACACACACACACACACACACACACACACATGCAAACACACACAAACGCAAATGCAAACACACACACACAAACACACACACACAAACACACACACACACACACACACTCACATGCAAACACACACAAACGCAAATGCAAACACACACACACAAACACACACACACACACACACACACACACACACACACACACACACACACACACACACACACACACACACACACTCAGCAGTTTAGTCCCTTAAGATGTTTTTGTCACTCACATCTCCACACACTTGACATCCATAAACACGTCTCTTTCACTCAGCACATCTTTACTTTATTTTGCAAGCCAAGCCTTTCTACTGCTGTGAAGCTGTGGGATCCATCACAGGAATGAGTCACCCCCCCCCAACACTCCTGACACCAACAAAACAACCTCTAAAATCTCAAATTATACAAGTTTGCACCATGTGCTTTATCTCAGCAAACTGACTTTCTCTGAGTTGAGCATGCAGTACACAATCGTTTGGAATGAAAAACTATGATCACTGTTTGTCTCAGAGCGAGCGTGATGAGAACTGCGGCTGATTCTTTCAATCTCAACAAAACCAACCTTCTTCAGAAAATTAAACACTGCATGCCAACAAACACACACTTCTCCCTTGTGAAAACACAAAACTTAAGTCATCTGGATCCTATTGGTTGTTTGAATACGGCAAATATAATTGCCACAAGCTTTGATTTCCTTTTTTGTTTTTATTAATATCTCAACTTAGTGTTTGATATTTCTCATTAATATACTTTGAGAAAAAAATGTGAAAAATTGAGACTGTAATTGTTGAAACACATGAAGAAAGTAGAAGTGTATATAGGTAAACATATATTTTAGAGGTCATATAATCTGTATTGGGTACATTTCATATTGAGACCTTTATTAAATTTGATTGCAGACTCTGAGCTCAGTTTGAGACATTATTGAGATCTCTTATGCAGCTCTAATGGAAACGTCTATGACATGTTTACATTTTTTTTTATGGAGAAACATCTGAGACTGTTGCGGAAGTATCATCTGTGTCTGAGATTTTTCTATTTAATTTCAGGAAGTATTATGTGATAAGTTAAAATGTTTATGTTTTAAATATGTTTAGGTACAATTTGCAATACAAAATGTAATTTAAATGTAATTTAACTAGACAGAGAATAATAACACAAATAAAAAATAGAATATAATAAATGAATTATATAACAAAAATAATAAAAATCATTGTAAAGAATAATATAAAGAGCTCCGTTGAGACCTCTTCTGCAACTCTAATTAAATTTTTTTTAGAAAATTTTTTATTTTCTCACAAACCGTTTAAGCATCTACACATCTAATATGTCTAAAAAAATATTGTCAGATTTGCCATGTTTGGCTAAACTGTCTTGATTGTATCAGTTTCTTGATTTTTAAACAACTTAAGTCTTATGCTTTTCTTTAAGATGCAATGCATGATGTTTAAATTCGCTTTCTGACGTATTTTTCCTGTTGTTTCAAGATGCTTTGCCAACAATAAATATGTGTGATGGTCTCAGAGGTTACACAGCCTCGTTTCACCTACAACTGCTGTGTAATTTCCCAAATTCATCTGTCGTATGCATGAGATGAACTTGTTCTTTATTAACCGTGCCCTCATTCTGCCGGTAATGAACTTTGATTTAACTTTTCCTACATTAATAACATCTGTCACAGTTTCATGCAGTATCTCATAAGCTGTTACCACTTCTAACACAAGATTTTACAATAGATCATTTATTGTACATATACAACACAAATGGAGGTATGAGGTGTTCCATAGTCAGACAGAAACCAACACGTTAGAATGTTACAGGAACACCATCGATTAAGACATCACATTCTCTGTTAATGTGCATTCCCCAGAGGACGTCTCCGAGGAGAGTTTATCGCACAACTGAAGCTGTCAGGTGTTGAAAATCCATTATGAACACATGTGTCGCCTCAAACGCTCATGTCCCATTAGAACGGATGGTGGAAAGATGGTCCATTTTACGTTTTAGCCTTTATTGCGTAAAATAATTGTGCCTGCTGAGTAGTTTTCACTTAAACTAATTGCTTTGCCGCTGTTATGGTCGGACGTAATGGTGCTCTAATAGTAGTCTGCCTAAGCAGATGTTGCAAATGTTGAATACACCCAACAGAATTGTGCAGGACGAAGAAAAACAGATATAGGACATGTGGAGGATTGTGTCTGGGTATCTACATGTGGTTTTTGTTTCATGAAATACATTTGATGTCTAATGTATTTAACTAACTAACTTAGAATGAAAATCCTATTCAAAACTGTGCTAGTTGAGAAAAAATCTTTTAATATTTTCTATCAATACTGAAGTTTTATATTTACTGTGTGTTTTAGAAAAGGCAATGAAGGTGTTGGATTATAGTGACTTTTTCAGCTTTTTAAACTGTGCTAAGATGAGTGTTAGACATGGTCCTTGATAGATTATTGTTTTGTCATGTTTGACAAGAATTAATGTACATACCCATACATGTCTAAACTATATATATATATATATATGTGTGTGTATCCCCATATATACCTTTGGCTGGAACAGGTCTTGTGCTATCAATTAAACAGTGAATTATATTGGCACCATGTTGCATCAGGCATCATCCCACGGGCTCGTCTTCTCTTCGTCTGACAGGACTGACATTGAAATTCACAACAAGCCCTGGTCACTCAGTTCCTGGCTGGGGAATTAATGCAAAAACTTTTAGAAATGTGCGCTTGTCAAACTCGAGCATCAAAGTGCCCTTGAAAATACGTATCACACAATGCTTTTTCCGTCAACAGATGTCAACGTCACGTAAATGACACCAACGCAGATCTACGCCACTACTGTCCTACAAGACGTTATGCCCATGTGAAACCACCCCGGCATCCGGACCTGACCCAAGCAGTGAACTTGTCAGACAGTTCAGGTCAACACAGCAAGCATCTTTTTGGCAAACACGCAACACTCCCATAGAAGCCATCAGCGGTAGTCCTTTTGAAAAAGGTCACGTCACGCTCGAACGACATGCACGATTCATTCCACGCCGAATTTCCTTCCCAATCTCCCAATAAATATCTGTTCAGTCTATTAGGCACTGCCAGTCCATGGCTGGTTCACATTTTCAAGCATCAATGACACATTGATTTTGAATTACAGGGTATGTTCATTGTCTAGAGGGGAAGGCAATGATCTGATAAGACTGATCCACTTACATCACCCGACTGACATCATGACAAGCCTTTGGAATATTTCAAAGCGAATATCCCATGAATGGAGAGCTCTGTTCGCAGGAAATTCCAATATGGCTTCAAAAACTTATTAGAAACGGTTGCTAAAAATGTGCTATGATGCTGTCGATGTTTACAGCAATTATAGTAACATCCAACCGCATCAACCGAGAGGAGAAAACAAGTAATGCAATAACAATGTGCGAGGCTATGAGAAACGGTTTTGTTGGCACTTTAATATTTAATGCAAAATCACCTGCCCTGATCTGTACCAATCATCCAGAGACAAAACAATGTTCAGCTAAACATCTGCTGAATTTACATTGCAGACAATTTTCAGTATTTACCTATGAAAATTAAATTTGGACCCCTGCCATGCATACCGACCATAACGGTAATAATCGATCATAATAATTATTGGTAATATCATTGTGATATGTTCTGTAGGAAATGTGAATGTGTCATAGCGTCTAAAATGCTTTTTTATATCTTGCTTTTTAAACTTAGGATATAAAACACATTTGTATAGAGTGTATATAAAACACACACACGCACGCACGCACACACACACACACACACACACACACACACACACACACACACACACACACACACACACACACACACACACACGTCTTGATGAAATCTTATATCTGTCCTGAGACCTAAACAATGACTATCAAACTGATCTCAGATCAAGATCAGATCTCAGATCAAGCGAACAACAGAAAGAAACAGAGCAACAGTATGCTTTATGTAACTCTTTCCGGGCTTAAACTCTTCTAAGCCGATTGTTTAAGATTTAGCCGGGCTCTGTAGACCGTCAACGCTCTGCCAAGCCTGATCTGTTTTTAGTTTCAGACCTTAGACCTGAGTTATGGTTGGAGCTGGGTAAGAGCGGACGCACCGCAAGCAGAAGGGATCTGGAAGTCTTCCAAATGCATTGAGCTTATTGGGCGACTCTGAGCATCTGATACTGATTTGGGCTGAGCTGAACAAGAAGATTTGATCAACACAGAAAGCCCATGTGCAAAGGTAACCGGTCGCGGTTCATACAGAGCCTCATTAAACGTAATGATACGCTGAGCCGGTGGGCTTTCATTGTTTGATGTTGTTTGATTTGCAGTTGTAATAGCTGGTAAAGCAGGAGATATTCGGGGTTAAGCAATGAAGGTGTGTTCCACAATCCACATTTTACAATGTGCAATCACATACGCCTCTGGTGCTTGTCTCTGCATTTTTTATGTGCAACAATAAAATAAATAGCACAGATGTGATTATATTGCACATAATAAATACTTTGCTATGTATAATTATTTGAGGTCGGGTTTAGCTCAATACTACACATTTATGTTTGAATCTGGTGGTTAATATTCTACAGAGCTCTGAACTCTTTGTATACAATATAAATCACTGGATTGTTTAGCTCTCCTGGCAAATCCTAGTTCTTAAACAGAACAAAACCCATACATAAGAAAGAAACAGTTGAGATGTCTTTAATATCCCTGTTATCTCTTCTAGACATCAATGAGATCAAATGCAGAGCCAATGAAAAAAATCTCGTCTGTGTCTCACATATTTCTCGTGAGAAAGATAAGATTAGGGGAAACACAAGCACCAGTTAATGTCTCGAATAAAGTTTCCAGAAAGATCTCTGCAAAGCTGCATTCAAAAGTCAAGGATCATCTCCATATGAACTCAAACATTTCTCACTCAAATTAAGCAAACCCTGATACTTTACCTCCATGCTCAGAAATGTTTCCATAAGAGTTTCAGAAGAGATCTAAACAATGTCTGAATCTGAGCTCAGATTGGTCAAGTCTGCAATCAAAGTCAATATTATTGAAGATCTCAGTATGATCTCAAACATTTCTCATCAAATCTCATCAGATTTAATGCATATTAACTTTATCTCCACATACTTCTTTTCGCATTTAAGATCCTGCTCATTCATTTATTTCTGCTTTTATTTCACTCCAGAAATTTTAGGAGAAACATCTGACACCAAGTGGATACACGAGGGAGACCTCCTTGTGAGCTCTGAAAGAGCTCTACATCTTTCCTCTGGTTGTAAATTCACAGAAGCTCTTTAATGGTTCCCTGTTGCTTTTACAGTCGCCCCAAACTTGTCATCTGTGACACTGAACTGGGCTATTTTCCGATCAGGCCGTGCGGCTCCGTGAACAGCGTTCACCGCACGCTATGCTGTAAAAACATCCGTGTGCTATGCTGTAAAAACATCCGTGTGCTCGCAGGGAACTGCGGAGGGCGGTCCGTGACAGCGGGCTTCAGGTTTGGAGGATCTTAAAAGTCTAAAAATAAATGGAGGAGATTGTCCCACATCCATGAAGAAGTGTGGGATAAGTGGGCTGGTGTCAGTGGTGTGTTTATGGCGGTCTGGTCCACGGGGAGCTGGATTTGCTCATTTGTCATTGTAGGACTCACTCACGGCGAAAATGTTTTGACTTGTGTTTATCCATTCAGAAGAGAAGGAATGTGTCCTCCACGCACAAAAGCCATCTGCTCCCAAACTGAGATACTGTGTGTCACCTAACGACAGAAAGAGAGAAAATGAGGCCTTCAGCGTATTATACAAATGTTGTGAACAATATGCAAATCTATTGAATAAAAAACATTTGAACTTTCAGAATTACATTGAAACTAAACCCAAGATTCAAAATGAATGGAAGATTTATTTTTTGATAAAGCGGGTTTACTCTTATTATGGCAATTATAACCATTGGGTGTCAGCTTTAATAAGAACTAATGGTACTGTGTTCTATTCGTGTTTTTCACTGCCAGACGGACATAAGTATTATCTTTTTTCTCTAAAGGTTTTAAAGGCAACCAGTTAAATGTTTATCTCAAGAAACGCAATAGAACTCCTATTGTTCATCTCAACTGAGATGTTGGGTCTGCTGTAGATGTGAAATGTGTGTCTCTGACCAACCTGTCTTACCTTCTGAAGAGTGAAGTTATTCCTCTTCTCCAGCACAGAACAGCGCTCCACCGAGGGAATCTTTTATTTTTAGTCCAAACCCAGTCAGAGTCCTCTCAAGCTTTTGTTTCGTGGTTCCTCTTCATCCTGTTGTTCACATTGTTAACGTGAACATTTTTCTGAACAAACCAATGATACGCACGTCGTTTTTGAGGAGTTTGGAACTGAATTTTGCAAACCATGAAAGGCTACTCGTCTTTCCTTCCAAGTCTTTGTCAAATTGATATCGATTTGTCTCCGTCTCTAGAAGTGTTGTAAAAGAAAGCCATGAACACAATTACCTCTGTCCTTTGTACGATTTGCTTTGTTCCGTTGAATTTTCCTCCTCTCGAAGAGTATAAATCAAAGCGGTGCTGGTATAAAGTACTCACCTGCAACAAATCATTTCAGATCCGCCCCAGGGGTTGAATGTTATTGACTTCAATTAACTCCTGAGATTGGGACTGTGAAAATCAAGCTGTGATACGCCAACTCACGGCAACGGTCTACTTTAACATCTCGAAAAATATCTGCTGACCTGGCTGCCTTTCTCTTTTTCTCCAAGGATTTTATTGGGTGATTCAGCTATTTACATAATTAAATATAATTGTTTCTTTAGGCTTAATGGTGCGCTCCGTCACACTGTTTATGGATCGAATGTGATTTGAGAGTTATGAAGCTTTTAAATATCCACTATAGCTTCGTGCTTATGGATATAAGAATAGCACTGTGGGGGCGACGAGGTCCTTTATGCAGAATATCAGTTTTTTAATACATCCTCGGGCGCATTTAGTCTCAAAGCCTTGTTGAAATAGCAGCAAGAATAAAGGAAGTGTATAAAATTGTAAAGGGAAATTAAAAGTCTTTCAAAATATTATTACAATTTATGCTTCGAACCAATACTGCGTGCTTATCCAAATTGAAACACAACATTGGTTCCATTGCAGATTGTTGTTAGATACATTTTGACATATTGTTCAAATATTCAATGATGCAGCATAGCATCTGTTTCGGTCGTCGTCATATTGGACCAATCATTGTTGATTAACAAACACATGCTTGCCCATTGGCTACAAATTTGGATTTCAGTTCAGAACCTGTCTTGAAAGTATAATATTATAACCATTTTAAGGAAAACTTAAAAGCATCTTTGTTCCTAAAGTTCAACCATTATATTTAACTTAAGATGATAACACCACGGTTGTCAAATTGTTCAAGCATGTTCATATGATAAATGACCCAAAAGTAGGATTGTCGGGATGTTAAGTGTAATAATTCTTGTCTGTTAAGGGGACAGCCAGTGAACTACTCAAACAATTGTTATCAAACAAATATTATTAAAACAAAACGAAAGAATTTTTGAAGTAAAATTTGCCTAACGTGTGCAGATCTACATAGATGTGGCATTAAATGGTTGGACTATTTCTGTGTTAATGGCCTTTCATACTTTCCTAAAGGCAAACACTTACAAGACAGCGTTTACATTTTGCACCCAATATAAATCATACATCCTTTTGTCCTTCAATACAAAAATGTTTGACCAGAAATACAGAATTTTCTGCCTTTTAAAATAAATTATACAAAAAGGTAAATTTCGACCCATCACTTAAAGGATAAGTAAAGGGTCGGCATACTAAAAAGTGTGAATAGGACGACAGGACTATATGAATGGGCCTGTATGAACCCACTGAAAAATATGATCTTGAACACTGAACATTTATCATAACTTTTTTCTGGATGAGTTGGACTAACTTTCAAAAGCACAATCGTCGTCCTCATTGTCCTTTAAGGGTGTGAACAATCATACGTTATCTCTGATCTGGACGTTCAGTTGAGCTAGTGTTCATATTGTATGATAGTGTTCTTGGGTTTCACCGTCATGGCACATTAATGGTGCAGGACTTTGTGTACAGCTCGAGGGAAACGGTGAGAGTAAACATCTGACATTTGTTTACATCCGTCTTCCTCTGAACTTTTCACTTTTGTTTGCATCCAAATGCCGTACCGCTTCCTAAATTTTGAAATCAACGCATCTCATGCTACAAAGCTCTCAGCACCATATTTATGAGTGAGTCTTATAATTTTGGCTAATTTCTTTACTTATGTGACAGGAAATCACAAGAAAGAGTTTAACGTAAATACTAATAATAGTCTTTTTTGTTTTAAGCGACAGAAAAGTTACAAACTCACAATTACACACGAAAAAATGCATAGGGATCATCACAATCCTAAATTAATTTTTCACTTTAAGTTAGAGTCATTTTAATACACAAGATTATAGGATTATATATATGCAGATTATAGTTCTGTTCATAATCCTTTGTCAGTTTCATGTCTCTTGTTTTTTTTCATAAAATATCGATATAATAATTTGAAACACACCACATCACATCACATCGAGAACTTTAAATAGTTTTAAGGCCATTAAATAATAAACATAATAATGCACACCCAATGTCATTAAATCCTAAAATAAATCATTTTGCTTGGCCTTTGTGTGTTTATTCATAAACATGTCCGGCTGCTGAATAATATCTCACAGATTTGCATTTGAACAAATATGAATGACATGAATTATAACTCAGATCTTGAAAAGCAAACCTCTGTTAGATCTTGCTGGGAGGCAAAAGGCCCTCAGAGAGCAGATGTGTAATCTGAATGTAATCTGTGTGCGTTTGTACATCTGCAGCCCAGATATGGACCATGTCTGAAAGATTGTGTTTCCAAACCATCACTATTACTCTTCACCAAAATGTTTGTCATTGTAAACAAATGCTGCCCAAATAAAACTGTGCTGAAAGTATAATATTATAACCATTTTAAGGAAAACTTAAAAGCATCTTTGTTCCTAAAGTTCAACCATTATATTTAACTTAAGATGATAACACCACGGTTGTCAAATTGTTCAAGCATGTTCATATGATAAATGACCCAAAAGTAGGATTGTCATGGGATGTAAAGTGTAATAATTCTTGTCTGTTAAGGGGACAGCCAGTGAACTACACAAACAATTGCTATTAAACAAATATTATTAAAACAAAACGAAAGAATTTTTGTGTGCAGATCTACATAGATGTGGCATTAAATGGTTGGACTATTTCTGTGTTAATGGCCTTTCATACTTTCCTAAAGGCAAACACTTACAAGACAGCGTTTACATTTTGCACCCAATATAAATCATGCATCCTTTTGTCCTTCAATATAAAAATGTTTGACCAGGAATACAGTCGGGTCGGCTACTAAAAAGTGTGAATAGGACGACAGGACTATATGAATGAGCCTGTGTGTAATAAAGTTATGATTACTGCGAGATTGCTTTGGAGTCGTCTCTTGTTTCTACAGTGATTGCCTTTAACATAAATGCCTTCAACATTTATTTTTTAGAAAACGAACAAATAAAATCATTTGACATTATACAAAGGAGCGAATTCATTCATACAAATTACTGTGAGATTGTTTTGAAATTGTCTGAAATGCAGAAAACGTCACTGTTCACTGAGCTGTATGTTTATTTTCTTTAAACTGTACTTTTTTACTAACGTGACAAATATTGACTTTTCAAAAACAAACCTGCTTTGATGAATGTTCATCGTATCGTAGTAAGAAGCGTGAGAAGCAGTCTATGTAAATAAAAGCTATTTTTCCCTCGAGCAATGCTTCTTGCATAATCTATACTTGTGTTTCACTGTTGTTTTGTGAATTCAGTGTTCATGCAGAAAAACAACCCGGTTTTTTGTTTCTCTCCGACCGTGAATGTGACAGATAGCTCAACCACCCACGTTTCTGGCATAGTTACCTCTTCACCACCTCTTCAGAATCAAAACAAAAAAATATCAAACCCACTCCATCCAAAATCCATTTAATCCGTTTGTTAAACTAAACCCTGTGACGTTTCTTTATCCTATCATCGCACCGCTATGCTGGTCGTGCTTTTCAAGCTAAAACTCTGTCACGGGAAAATCTGTCACTCAGGTACAAACGTACCTTTTCAATATAGGTGCGCACCATGCCGTTAAGCTGTGGAGATGACCTGTTTTATCTCATTTCAGAAGCTGACAACATTTTTCATGGCAGCGAACACTAAAGCGGCTAACTTGAGCAGTTGATGCGAATGTCAAACACGCGTCTGTTTGTGAAAGCTCTGACGGCGCTTATATTGAAAGTCAATGAGGTTGGTGATGGGGAACAGCTTGTGCTCCTATCCAGACGTTTGGAACCGGAGGAAGACCGCTGTCACGAACCTCGTGTCCTCCTGCGAGACAGGTGAATCCAGTAGCATTGAAGGCCATTAAAAATATTCCAGGTGACAGCTAGTGTAACACAAGTCCTTAAAGCCCACACACACACACACACACACACACACACACACACACACACACACATGACGACCGGCCATCACAACTGTTGCTCATGACACATGGAGATAAGCTCTCGTATTTTAAAAAACATGGAAGAGGAGATGGAGGTAAATAAGCGTTTAAATGAACCGATGCATGTGTCTATTATTGAGACTTCAGCGGAAGGGAATTAACGCTGAGGTTATTCAGAAAACTGGAACTTCAGTCATTATTCGCCCACTTTCATCTCCTCTGACCCATTTCTTAGGAATCAGTCTTCATGTGTCTTATTACTGTCTCTGTCTCATAGCAGAACAATCTCATGCTTACTCTCTTATGAAGTGGATATCTCATATTTACATCATGTAAATTCATCACATTCTCTTTAGTTAACACATCCTGTGAGATCATTCATCAAACTTTCAATTAAACTCTTAACTACATTTAGTCATAACAGCAACATGTCAACATTATATCACATCTGATGTTTGATTCAAATCATTAACATTATTTTGTGGGATGTATGAATCTTTTATTTGGAGCATTGGAATGTTTTACGTTAATCCTTCTTTTATATGAAATCATTGATATTTTTATCTTTATTATGGTCAAAAATACATCCAGTATTATAGAATAACAGAATAATATAGAATAATACAATAGTTACTCTGCAGAATGGATTGGACACAATAAAAGTTATGGCGAAAGCCAGAATATATTTGTGATGTGTATTTTTTGCCCTATGATCTTCGTTTTAACCTATAAAACATATTGCAGCTTTAACTTAAACACAACTCAATGCCTTTAAGTGAACGCAGTTATTAGAAATCCCGGTGACCTGTTGTCAGGATGATGTCCTTTGGCAGATCTCACCACGGTTCACCAGAGAGGCGTTTTAAATGACCATCCATGTGAGCCAATCCACAACACCATGAGAAATGACCTTTGTATAAAAATCTCATATCTGTGTAGTGACAGCATCCGACGCTCATTAGCCACTTCAGACGTCTGCATTAACAGCCGCACGTCTCCTCATTTTATTAACCGTCAGCGGATGGCAAATAAAACAGCGAGGAGGCATCTTTAAAAAGCCGAGGACTTGACACAGCCGCCGTGTGAATGGGTAAGAGACACATGAATTGTGACATGGACTGTCCACTTGCTCTTTCGATTGGGTGTAGTTAGATGTGCATGAGGGGTTTTAGTCTCGTTCACACGCTCGCATGTATCAACCCGCACACTCAACGCTGGCTGTGGTCTCTTATTTCTTTACATTTCAGTGAAGCCACGCCACAAATGTGACTTTTCCACTTGACTGAGCTCTCTAATAGTCAGTCCTTCACGAGGAGCTAAAGCCTGGTAATTTCTACATAACTTGTTAGATTTTTTTCTCTCCATCATTTCATGTTTTTTACTCATGTATTACGGAAAGAAGTAGATAAAAAAATTTGTTTTTTTGAGCTTTATATATGACACTTTAAAGGAGAGGTATCACAGCAATATAATATTACTCATGAGTTCCTGTCGTGTAGAATTGTGTTGTTCGTATCTTTGTTGGTTTCCTCACACCGAATATGAACAGAAGACACAGCTTTACATTTGTTCCCGGATAAAGCCGAGCTCCCGCGGGTAAACCGTGAAGACTTCTCTCGGAATATACTCGCTGATGCTCGTGCCCTTCCGAGCTCTCTGATTGGTTTATGGGATTTTACAGGAGAATTGCTAATAAATAACTCTTGGTGTCACAATGTCTGCAAGAAGAATATTTAAGACAAACTTTCTGAAGTCTTTGTCTGTGTGAGGCGAGTGTATTGACTACAAAAATACCACGTCATGCGTCTATCTCATTTATTAATAACTGGATGACATTGAACATGAGAACTCAAGATGTTTAACCGTCTCAAGCATTTATGATGCGTGAAATAACTTGATGCTCATCCTTTAAGTACTCGGATTCAAACTTACGTGATGCTTTAATAATTCAAACCCAAGTATGTATGCATTTTGTATTTTATTTTATTATAACATATGCATTATATTACAATGAGTGATCATAGATCTAGATCTAAATATAATTTATATGTTTACATATAACTATTCAATATATGTTATACAAAACAAGAATGACATCAATTGTTGGCAAATAACAAACCAGCTCACAAAACATTTGAGCTTTTATTATACCACCATGCATCCTCTGCCAACATACACAAGCATTACACTAGACTCACAAGCCCGTACAAAGACTTCATTGAGATGAATTGTATTTAAAATCCTTTGCTATATATGTAAATGACAGATCCACACCTGTACATCTCAAAGAGGCTTTTATGGCCACACAATGCCATTTAAAGAGATGAAATATTAAGTAAATAAACTGTGCTGAAAGGATGGAAAAAGAGCGTTTAAATGCACTTCAACACATCAGAGTGAAATCACTGACCTGGATTTGACATGCATATGTTTCCGCCGGTAATGTACGTCACATTAGCAGTATTTACCTCTTCATACAGGAATGTCTGATCGGCTTTGTTGTGCGGCTCTAAGCAGACTTCAGTCGGTGTCACGTGAATGTTGGAATGCCGTTCTTATCTCCTCCAACATTTTGGTTTGTCTCTGGTTTGGTTTGATGAACCCCTCAGGCAGCGCGTCTTTTGTTGTGGGTCAGAGGCCGCTGTCAGAAGCCCTTCAGGTGACACACCTGTGTAACACAACACCTGAACACATCAGAACGAAACACACAGATCTAAAATCTGCTTCATGGACATCCATTAAGAGTTGCTAACGCTTTCAAATATTTTCAAGATACATATACAAATACATATATTGTAGAACTAACAATTAATAGAAATGACAATATACATATTTATTTAGATATTATACGCTGTACGTATGTACATGTATTTAGCAGAAGAACAATAGAAAAGGCCAAAACATTTAATTAAATATTATCCTAATATCAAAGAACTTTAAGAATAAAAGAACAACTTACTTCATAATTTCCCGTTATCATTCAAAAGCCACAATAGACAGTACCAAAATTTAAACACTTATCTAATCTTATAAAACTAATATTTTATATAAGCAAAATGACTCAATAAGAAAGTGAACAAAGTGGTTTGGAACTCCTCTTTTAAAAACCTCAAAAACCTGGATCATGAATTTCCAGTAAAACAATTTTGCCAATTCAAGTAACTTCAAGCAATTTATATTTTGGAGGAGATTACATTCAATCAAAATTTCAATATTTTTTAAATCGCTTTTTATTGTGTTGGTCAAAAGGTCAAAAGTTTTATAACACTTGAGTGAAATGTTTCTAATTCTCCTGAATTTGATATAGTTTCAACTAAAATGAGTTTTGCAAAAAATATTACTTTGCTGAACATTTGAATGCCATATGAAGAACTAATTATCAATAAGAGCTCAGAATTGATCTTTAACAGTGTTTAAAATAACACATCACCAAGACATCTAAAAAAGCCGCTCTAGACAATGAGAAGAAAAAAACAAATATGCTTAAAAAGTTCAAAATGTATTGATTTGTAGTTACATTATTCCTGTTTTTTCATTGGTGGAACATTTTGATAAGTTAAGTATAATTCTTAAAGGTTTAATAATACAAGTCAATTTTTGACTGATAGTTTGTATGATTCGCAGACAGTAGATGTTTGCTTCCTGTATTGGCCAAGTCAACACCCTTTAAAAAACCTCACGTTACTGGTGTCCGTTTACTGTGTTTACTTGTTTTCCCAAAGGCTTTTACAAGCATCTCATGATATTAAAATGACCTGAAAGAACATAATGGAATCATCATTAAATTTCATGAAACCTTACGGATACTTATGAAGATTCAGCCTTGCGTTCCCTAACATAAAGCATTCAAGATTTCCCTTCTCTGAAGCAGATTCAATGTGTCTATAACATCTCATGGATGGCTTTTCTTTATTCAGACATACAATGTGTGTTAATCTTATAAGAACACCATTAAGATTCCTGCAGCTTTTGGACAGTGACCAGACGCGCGCTGCCAAATTCTTCAGATGAAGGACAGAAGTGCCCCGTAGCGGGAACTCGACAAAGAAGAGGACACACCCGACAAACAAAAAGACAAGATACACATCACATTCATCTCTTCATGCCGTTCCACCCCGAGCTCCTGGATTGTGTTGTGTTTGCATTAAAGCAAGAGTAACAGTGCGATGACACTTGTAAGAACAGACGAACTTTGACAGCCGAGAACACGGAGACATTCAACATCAATCCTGGGATCATCCCACCAAATACCTGGAAAAATAGAACTATCTGGAAGTGCGTAAATAAACCAATCCAGAGCAAGAAGATGTAAAGTACAAAAAACCTCAGACAATAAATCAAGGGAGGTCTGGAGGAAATGATGTGTGACATGTAAAGACGTGAAGCCGTGAAGTTGGTTCAAGAGGAACGAATCTAGACTTAAAAAAGAGTAGATGGCATCTAAACTGGAAAGAGAAGGCCAGCGCTCGATTCAGAGGTGCAGTGAAGCAGCAAAAAATAGCCGCGGGTTTGGTCTGGCAGACATTGTGAAAAAGCCAGAAAGTGTTTGAGAGTGACTTTTGTGTCCAACCTTGATCAGAAAGTAACACTGACACACCAATGGACCAAAGGAACTCTAAGAGAGGTTTTGTGACAGAGCAGAGGTCAGAAGGCCCCTACTGAAGGGCCCTTAAACGTGTGCACACTTGCCTTTAAACCTGAGGAATTCTGGACTGGACAGAGGTCAAAGATCATCTGATGACCATTCCAATGACATCGTTCCACCAAATTACTTTCTTTAACAAATTAAGATATTTTGAAAAATGGAATCGAACAAAATTGATTGAACCTCATCAAGAAAGCCATAGAGACATTTCTCAGAATATCTTTTTTGAGTTCCACTGAAGAGAGAGAACATCATGAGGGACAATAAAAGATGGCAGAAGTTAGTGGCTTGTTAAAAGGTTATGCTCTAATTTATTTCTAAACACCCTAGCAACACCATAGCAACCACTCAGAACCCTTGAGCTGCACAGCGACACCCAGACACCGTGCAGACAGTGACGACTCTCATTTGCTCTGAAAAACGTAAGAAATGAACTTGAAATGGGCTGGTGATGGCATTTTGATTCCTAGCGCACAAGGACAGTTCTCATCATTTGTCAGGGTAGTTTGTAGCGAAAGCACAACGGAGCAGCAGTTCATAGGCCAGCTTGGCTATTGAATTCCTAAATGAGTCGGCTGCTGACAGGGGATAAAAATCATGCCATACCTCTGCATCCCCGAGGCAAACAAGATATGCAGAGGACAGGTAACATGTCAAAGTAATGTTAACACATGCTGTTTGAAAAACTGGACTGCACCAATTACATTCACAGGACGACACGTTTAAAGTGAAAACTCATCAGCTCGCTCGGGGGGAATAAGATACAATCTGTTAGTTACACATGACCTTGAATACTAATGCAGAGAGAGAGAGATGGAGCCCAATGACAGGATTTAGACAAAACAGTAGGAGCATGTGGTTAGAGATGCTCGTCCTTTTTCATATTTCTTTGAGGTTTAAAACTTGGGCAGAACATACCTTACTTCATTTGCTCCACAACCTTGAATGAACTCCCCTGACAGCTTGAGGAAAAATGTGCTAATACTTTAAGCCATTTAACAGATTTTTTTCACTTAAGGAAGGTCAAAACAAGAGGAATAATTCCAGACTTACAGCACATTAGGAGACTGGATAACACCTGCAAGATCACCCAAGAAATGATACACGTTTTAAATGGTTTTGCATTGTTATAAAAGAGCGTTACAGTAAAGATTAGACACCCCGATATAAGGTTTCTTCACCGACACTGATACCATTTACTAAAGTTTCAATTAATTATTCTTATCTTTCCGAATGTTATTATTTATTTTACAAATATTAATGTTCAATTGAAGAGGGCATTGCTTTTTCGTTGATGGAATGAATTAGCCCTGACTGTCTGTTTATTAAATCAAGGCAGAAAAAATGCCTTTTTATGGGCTGCAAGTCATCAACCGTATTGAAAAGGTTAAAGCAGATCCATAAACACTCAAGTGAAAGTTGATTTCATGTCTAAATATACAGACATACACTATGAAATGTTATGCGAAATGTTTTGTTTAAAAACAAACATTGCTAAATTAAAACTATACATGACATTCAATTGACGGTTCATTCAAAAGAGTTACTCAAGTTGTTCCAAACCATTCTCAATTTCTTTGTTCTGTTGAGCACAAAGAAGATATTTAGAAGATTGTGAGCAACTGGGATTTCTGCGACACAACAGACTACCAAAATAGAACAAATTCAATGGTGGTCAAAGGTCTCGACGAATAGTTTGATTTCCTAAATTCTCTGAAACATTTCTAATTTAGTGATCAACACAAGAACTATAAAATCAACCTACTATGTCAAAAAAGCCCTTGAATTCATGACTGCAATGTTACTTTTAAAAAAGTTTACCATTTTTAAAAAACATATCATAACATGAAACCACAAATCACCCCTGTTTTCGGATTTCATCGTTGATTTCAATCCCGTTTTTTTTTTAGAACCAGAAGGGCCTTCGGGACAACCTTTAGGACAGATAACTCGCTAAATCCTCCAACAATGAACAAACAGTCATCTCGTGTATATCTTTAAGTATGCACTCATCAGGCAGATGCCACTTGACAAACTCCTGTCTGAAGAGGTCAAGGGTAGGAACTATGACATTTGAGAGCAATGAGTTTCTCCTTCGGACCGAGGCCAAGCGAGGAGAAGAACTGGCAGGGATCTGTCACACACTTGAGGTGTAGCCCAAAGCAACACAGCTGTGAATGACAGGCCAGAATATAAGAGCAGGCATTCGTGATGACTTGCCCATCGGGCCGTCAAACTAGTTTGTCACTTCAGTGCTGACTAAAAACAGGGAGCAAATTAGCCATGAGTAACAACGAATGTATTCCAAACCTCATTGAGTAGAACAAAGCCTTACAGACGTCTGACAGAAGATTCGCAGTGCTCCATGAAACAAGTTTCTCTTTTTATCATTTGGCCCTGGGAGATGAACTTATGGATGCCCGTTTATCACCAACGGCATGGAAAAGAGACTTCAAACGCTTGTTTACTTCCACACGAGGACTTTGCCAAAAGATGCTTTAACTCTCATGTCATCTCTGAAAGTATGCAGAGAACCAGTCACAACATGGAGATGCACGACTCCGCCTCTGAACGCTGGTATCGAGAGAGCACAAGGGATGCGGTGGAAATGATTTGATCCTCTTTGGACACATTTAAGAAGGACAAGTGATATTATTTTCGGAGTCTCGAATTAAATTACTCGCCATAATCTGACCGCTTCAGGCAAAAAGAGTTAACTCTGAAGACTGACATGCTTCTTGATGTCTTAGTAATTGAACACGAATCATACTTGATGAAACATGTCTGGAGAGTGTTTTGCATACAAGAAGGAATGTTTAATAAAAATGCATAGGTTTATGATTATGTTAGATATGTATTTAAAGGCACAGTTTAGCTAAAAAATGAACATTTCATTTCAATGTCATTTCAAATCTGTATGCTTTCTCTCTTCTGCACAACACTTAAGAAGATATTTTGAAGAATGTTGCTAATGAAACAGCACTGAACCTGTGTGGACACAAAACCACACCGATTCCTCAAACGATCTACTTTTTCCTTCAACAGAAGAAACCTGTATTTGTATTTAACTTCGCTCTCTGTGTAACTCGGTAGCATTGTTGTTGCACTTGTTCACCTATTGTTGTATCGGCTATTTACCGCTTCATTGTCTCCTCGACAATTGTAAGTCGCTTTGGATAAAAGTGTCTGCTAAATGACTAAATGTAAATGTAAATGTAAATTTTAGGGTGAACTATACCTTTAAAGTGAAGATTTTATGCAGGTTTTAATGTTAAAAAGTAAGCATATCGATTGAAAATTAATAATATCTTAAATATGATTCCATATTTAAAGGGTAGAATATACAGTATCTGAATACATAAAGATTCTTTGCATATTTGCAAATGCATGTTAAACACAACTGCAAATTCACAGTATCATATGAACTTAAAATACACCTAAATCTATAAAAATGCAAGAATATGTGCATACTTGTTCGGTCAAGTACAAGTCATTGTCTTCTTAAGAGTCATGTTTTATTTGTGTATTCTGGCAGACTTATAAAAGAGCTTTTATTGCAGGGGCTTGTTTAAATCCACAGCTGAAAGTCTGCTATCCTCTCTAATGCTAAACAAACCTAACCAGCAATCATTTAAAGTTCATGTTAGTTTCGACCTAACATGTCTTTGGTGAACACTGTAAATGCAGAAATGTTATGCAATGTCTCTAGGGTGAGCAGAGAGATTGCTATGTCTTGTATATAGCAGATTACATATACAGTCATTACAGTACCTATGAGACCTGTTTAGTTCACTCAGACATTTACATTCAGTAAAATCATGTCTCTTGATGTATAAAAAACTCTTGATGTATAATATAAACATCGCAATATTGTGTTGAAATGATTTTAAGCTTCAACGTGCATTAAAAACTTAAAGGGATAGTTCTCGAAAAAGCATGATAGATTTACCTTCATGTTATTTTACGCCTGTATGACTTTATTTCTTCTGCAGAACACAGATAAATATATTATCAAAGAATAAAAAAAACGAACCAAACAACACAAAAACACCGAGACCTTTCACAAAGTATCTTCTTTTGTGTGCTTCTAAGGAAAGACATTTTAATAACAGAAGGGAGAATAAACTGATTGGATGTTAAAGCTTGTTAAAAGACATTTCTCAAACTATCTATTTTTGTGTTCTCCTGGGCATAGTCATTTTTAACAATATAAGGGGAAAAAACAACAAGAGAATTGCATGGTGGGTTGAAAGACAAGACAATCTTCTGCAATAAAAGGTTTTAAACCTCTTAAAATGGAACTAAAAGTCATTATACTGGCATTGTGCCCTGAAACATCCCAGCATGTGTCTCTTGTACCCTTAAATGACTCATCTCACTGCCTTTTACGCGGAGGATTTGCCCATTTGAGGCGATTTAAGGATAAAGGATCAGTTAGTGTACTGAAGTGTAGCAGACTTGCCCTTAAACTCGTTTACGTGGGGCATTAAAAGGTTAGATTTGAGATCGCAAGAGCTTCATGGGCTCGCTCTAGCAGAACCTTGCATGGCAAGTCCACTGCACTTCTCTGTTTATCACTACCGTCACATCGTTCAAGTGTGTGCGGTTTAATGTAACACAAATACCAGACATAACTATGTGAAGCATTTTGCATTGTTCTTTGCCTCCGAGAAATAAACACACCACAACGATTTACATACTTAAAAGAGGAACTATGAAAATCCGCTTCACTGGAACTTGCACAGAGCCACCTGTTTCAAGGCCTTCTGCAAACTGATATGTTATTGTAATGTGTTTGGCATGCACATAGATTATTCCAGATGATGGTAATGCAATGTCAGAAAGAAAAGATGTTGGATAGAAAGGAGAAAGATGCAAGTGTTAGATGAAAAGAAAACTTTCAGCTCTGTCGTGAAAAGCGAGTTGATGCCGTGTTACCTGTGCGCCCACAAAAGTTCTTTAGAAAAACAAAGATCTGAAAGAGTCGGGTTTTGGCAACGGCAAGCTGTCAAGTTCACAAACCCCCAGACACAAGCCATTAGTTCTCGGAACAGTTGGATATGATTAAAACCTTTATAGTTTGATGCAATCTTGTCAGTTTCTTTTAATCGTAAAAATGTATGTTTCATTTTTTTGTATTTCTACATGAGCTTGGGGAACAGACAGTTCATTTACAAACAAGAATTATAAAACATGTCAGTTGGTGCCAGATATTACAACCCGGTGCCACATTTAAAGAGTGTTTAATGTGGTTTGAATTACATTTTAACTTTAATTTGCATAGTTCTGATGATGGCTTTGAGTATATACAATCTGTATATATTGGGATCGGACAAACGTAACCAACAGATCCTTTTTTAGCCACTGAAGCCACATTAAAAATAAATCCTTAAATAACTATTAACCTCTTATACATTATATACCATATAAATAAAAGCTAGTTTTGTTTTCACAGCATTAGGAATAGTTGTATTTTTATGCTTGTTTTATTGTGTAGATAATAAATATTTCAATGCCATTATTTTCATTTAGTTTTTATTTACAGCTTATTCGGTACCACATTAAAGGCACAAACATATAAATGTTAACTTATGTACAAATATACAGAATAAATAACTCTCATCTACACTAGTACAAAATAAAGCTATAGTGCTCTTCCATACATTAAAACATTTCAAGGCTTGACACAAACGCTTGTGTGCATATTTTCTTTATATACATATACATATATATATTTCTCTCTTCTGTCAGATATTGAAGATAAAACACCCAGCACAACTGTCATGCCCAAAGAAAAGAATGATATGATGTGTGTTTATGAAAGGAACTGAAACAACATTATAATAAATTACAAACCAGAAGCTACGCTACTTTGTATTCTTGAGAAAAATTGTATCATCTGTGCTGCATAACAACATCTGATTGTCATAAACCACCTTTAAATGGTATTTTAAGTAGTGCAATTCTTTTCCGTTTCTCCGAGGACGCCCAACAGTGTTTTTGCACGGATCTGAAACAGAGTCGCTAATAAGTGAGTTGGTTTATGCCGTATCATTTCTGAACAACTCTAGAGATATACCGTAGATTCCAGATATGAGGCCTATTTCAGGCACGATAAATGTTGATAAAGTCTGACCTCTTGCTCCGAACATTACCCGGTTGCTCGATGTTGCCAGTGTTTGGTTTAATATTTAATGAGCACATGTTGGGCACTCTGAAATCACAATGTACCAAATGAGGGAAGGCATTTATGTTCTGTCTGACAAATTAATGAAAAAACTTTATCTTCCCGTGCTACAGAGCTTTATATTGGTTACGTGTATAATAAAGAAAGAATTGTGAAGTGCAACTACAGTATGATATTCTTTTCTTCGACGACTAAATAAGGAAAATGCTGTAGTTGTATTGCGCAATGAATATTCGGGTATCGTGAACTTGGGCAAACTCAATTTCACCCAAAGATAAAACCTCACACCATTAATCTTTAAGCTAAATTATGTTGCAAAGTATAATATATCTGCATCAGTGTCCAACAGAATAAAAGCTGTGAATCCAAGAACGACATTGTGCCCTTTCAAAAAGCACCTCTGACATTGTAGCATTATTTTTCATTCGCTCTAAGGCACTGGCAGTAAGGGGTGTATTGTAAATGTGCACATCTCAGTTGAAAGATGTTTGATGCTCTAAGACTTCTAAGTAGTCTGGTTCTGCATGTAAGTTAGCTTTGAGTTCAAAGTATTCGTTTTTAGTCTGTTCAACCATGACCTTCCGTGGCCTTGCATACACCAGTGTCTCCATCAGTTTTAGCTCTTGGTGATGGTTGGGAACTTGCACATCCACAGGAGGCTGAAGATGTGATATGTTTTTCCTGAGGTATTCCGTGAGGCTTAGCTGTTGGAGCTCTCGTTCCCTTTCCAAGATGTTCTTGTACAAGGAGCTTGGGTCTCCCAGACTCCCGAACTCCGAGGGGTAATCAGTAACAGCTCTGAACTTGACATTGGATCCTGTGAGGAGTGATTCACTCTCCTTATCAAGGATGCTTGGGCAAACATGTTTGGGTTTTTCAACGTCATATTCATCAAGTTCATATTCTTTGTGCTGCGAGCAGTAACTTGGGTTCCTGCATACCTGAACAATCGGGCTTCTGCCAGCTTCATCGTACATCCCCGTTCCTTGTCTCTCAGTCACATGGTGGGTGGTCTTCTGGCCGTACATGCTGTAATGCAGGTGGATAGGACTGCTTTCACGAGGCTGCTCCTCTGCCTGCTTTTTCTTGGCTTGCCTTCGACGACGGTGCAGGACAAACACAACAATACCAGCAGAACAAAAGATGACGGTCAGTAGAAGGACGAGAAGACAAAGGATGAGCACTGAGAGGGGCACTGCATCAGTCAGAGAGCGAAAGAAGCCGCTAGTTCCACCTTCTGGAGCAATCGTGACTGGAACACCATTCTCTGTTGCTCCAGGAAGGGAGTAATAGGTGACCAAACCTGGACAGAGAACGTCATGCTTGAGGTTTCTGAGTTCAGAGCTGGAGAGCTTTCTAGGAGTGTGGCATAAGATGGAACCCACCACGGTGTCCTTGTTGAGTTTTTCGACCCATTGTTTGAGGCTGACCAAGTCACAACTACAATCCCAAGGGTTGTCCTCAAGGTAAATCTGTTCAAGATAATTCAACTGGTCCAACACGTTGCTGACAGGCAGGTGCATAAAAAAATTCTTCCGCAGGTTCAACTTTAACAAGGGCACATTGCGAAAGATTTGACCGGGTAGAGAATTGAGCAGGTTATTGTTCAGGAAAAGAAGCTTAAGATTGGTCAAAGGGTTAAAGGATCCTGCCTCAATCTCTTTGATTAAATTGTACTCCAAATACAGATATTCAAGGTTATGAAGACCAAGAAACATTGTCGCGGAAATCTTCTCTAGTCGGTTCCCATTCAGGTACAGTTTCCTCAGACTGCTCAAACTCAAAAAGGTTTCATTGTCTATGTAGTCTATTTGGTTGTTAGCAAAATTGAGCAATTCCAACCTGTCATATGTCACAAAATCAAATTTCAAAAGTCTTTGTATCAAATTCCCGGTTAAAACCAGCTTGGTAGGGCTTTGTTCAAAAATACCCAGATCAGATATCCTTTGAATGCCTCGATCCTCACAGTGAACTAAAAAACCTGCGGTCGGGTGATTGTGACAGGAGCATGTTGATGTACAAAATGACCCGAGGCCATTTGCAGGTGTAGGGATCTTCGCGTCATCTTTTGCTTTGGGAATCTGAAAAATTTTAGTGGATGGGGTGACGACCATATCTAAGGACTTTGATGGCTCCTCAAGGTTGATGCCAGCATGGAAGGGGCAAAGCACGTCCCTTTTTACCTTGGCCAATGGGGTGCCTTTTAGATGACGAGGACTATGGCAAATCACATCGCCAATAGACGACTGTGCTCGCATGTTCTCGATCCAAACTTTCAAATGTAAGATTTCACAATCACACATCCAGGCGTTGTCCTCCAACAAGAGCTCCATAATCCGACCAATGTGCTCCAGGAAACCCACATAGGGTAGTGTCTGTAGCTTGTTCCCTCTCAGATCCAAATGGGTCAGAGGCACGAAGCGGAAAATGTTTCCGGGAAGGAACTCGATGGAGTTGTCATTGAGGATCAGAACTTTAAGACGGATGAGCGTGCTAAAGGCCCCGGGCTCCACAACCTGGATGAAGTTTGTATCCGCCTGAAGGTATTCCAAACTGACCAAGCCTTGAAAAGTGTCCTCTTTCAACATGACCAGGAAATTGCTGTTGATGTGAAGCTTTTTCAGAGAGCCAAGTGAACTGAAGACGCCAGGTTCAAGTTCTTGTATGCTGTTGGCACCTAGATGCAAAGTTGAAGCTTTCTGGAAGGCATCCATATCCTCTGCATGTAACTCTACCAGGTCGTTTTTGTACAGGTTTAGATGGAAAGACTTATTAGCTGGCACCTGTACCTGAGATATTTTGCTTATGTTTCTCTCCTCACAGTTAATGTATAACTGTCCTTCTTTCTCTTCGCAGGTACACAAAGATTCACAAGCTCCGCCGTAAAATACCTTGGGTTCTGTGTCTCCATGACTGGCACTGGCAAAGAAGAGGCAAATAAATATGTTCCTGGCCAGCATTTTGTCTCGTATCTGAAAAGACAACATGAACGAGAGAAAGAATCATAGTGAGTTATCAAATAACAGAAGAAATAAATATCAAAACAGTTAAAAGTATTGTATAAAATGTTATGTTAATATATATATATATATATATATATATATATATATATATATATACTGTTGTGGGTTTGAATACCAGTTCCAGAAGACAATGACTGAAGTGACATCATCATATTATATATATACATACATATATACATTATATAGTTATACAGATTTATTTTTATAATTAGATTAAATAAATCTCTTATCAATTATTTAATTTATAATTCATATATCTAACATAATAATAATAATAATAATAATAATAATAATAATAATAATAATAATAATAATAATAATAATAATAATATTTAATAATAAAATATTACAATTATTATCATAGAAATGAGGGTTTGACTAAGATAATGACAGAGGAAAAAAATCTAAAATGTTAATGCACCATGATTAACATTATTAATTGTATTAATATTAACATTACAAAAGATCTTGCTCATTGTCAGTTCATTAACAAAAACAACCTATATTTTTCATCCAATCTGTAAGAGCACATTTTTATATGTTACTGCTAATTAAATTGAGCTTCTAATTTGTTTCTTTTCCTGAGATAGCAGTACATGATAACTACTTTAAATGACACCAACATGGATAATCAAAATGAAATTTCCTGGAAAAATGAATTTAAAACATGCAGTATGAGATATAGTGCATTTACACAACCCAACAGATGCTCTGGCCTGCTATCTCTACTACAAAGGCCTTCACCGGATACATGCATTTATTTTTTCCTGACAGTAAATTACAAACACGTTGAATGATATGAACTGACATAACTTAATAAGCACTGAACTGTTCTATATTAGACTTTATCTGAAAAAATAACAAGTGTTTTCTTTCTGCCCTTGCTACCTCTAACATCTGGATGCCTTACAAATCTACCCCGTAATTCTCTTATTTAGCTACAACAACCTTTACTGTATACCGTGTTTAATTGTCATTCCTTGGTATTCAAACCAATGATGTGAGGTCGCTAACACATTGTCTTACGAGTTAAAACTCCAGCAGGTCGTTTATTTCTCATAGAAATCAGTACAACCATATCCAAGCATTCCGTTTTAGTTTAATGGCTCCGTACCATGACTGCTTGTCAACAATCATCTCATTTGTTTCTAACTTTAAACCTACTAAGATACTTCACCAGACACATCCCAATCCAAGATCACACTTAAACCAACCGAACAAGAACTCCATCAAACGTGTTAAATAAACCATCCAGAAACCACAACAGCAGTCCGTATGTTTCTTCTTTATAATGCCATTTAAACTTAACACCGCTATAAATGATGAAACATAAAACACAAGCTCTTAAGACCAGAATGCTTCCGATCGTATCCACACGGATGCTGAGAGGTCCGGCGTGCCGCATGACACCCACGGACTGTGTGCTGACAGCTCAGCGTGAGAGGATGACAAACATGCGTTTGCTTGGAACTCTGGGGATGCAGGTAGGACAGCGGTGGAGGGATAAATAAAGCCAGATTCAAATATAAAACAAAAAAAGCAGTGCTCGTGTGCCACGCTAGATGACAGGACAACGAAGAGACAAAGAGTATCTCTAATTTTAGCCCTCAGCGTGTGTCTGACAGTGAGAGAGGATTCGTGGACCATTAGGAGTTACTGAAGCCTATATATTGCCCTCTCATGCATTTAAACAGGGTCTAATGTCTACCGACTTAATGCACACATGCACAGATATACACTTAAGAACATGTATATATAGCTCATCACACAGAGCCTTCTGCTGACGTTGCCCGGCTTCACCTTCATTGCACGCATTACTGAAACTTTGACTTTAAAGTTTGAATTAAAGGGATAGTTAATCTGAAATGAAACTTGTTTTTTCTTTACTCGCTTAACTTATTCCAAACTTGAACGACCTTCGTTTACCTGCAGAACCCCAAAAGAAGATATTTTGAAGAATGTGCATAATCAAACAACATTGAACCCCCATATCTTGTTGTGTGTTTCGCATTTAAAGGAGTCACATACAGGTTTACAACCACATGAGGATAAATAAACGACCAATTTTTCACTTTCAGGAGATTTTCTTCTTCACCGCAGTTTGCTGTCAAATGTAAGCAATTCATTCTTACCGTGTCCCTCCAGAGATCCCAAACTTCTCCTCAAATTCTTCCAACTCCAGACTAGGCAAGCTGCGCTAGGCTGATCAATTTCACCATCAGACCGCACATCAACATCTGTTTCGTTTGTGTGAATTCTAGTCTACTGAAACAACGTGAATGCTTGCCTAAAACGTACCGGAGATCTAAATTAAGTGTCTTAAAGCACACATAAGCAACCTCACAGCAATGCAATGTTTCCTCTGGGATGCGGAATCCAGCCTGGCCTAAATAGGAAACAAACCAAGAGGCTTTCCATGGCCTCCTTACGGTCTAAACCCGGTTACACTGACCTGAGCCGCTTCTGCCCCTTTAACAGATTTACATGTGTGTATAATAACCACGTTTCAGTAAAGTGACAAACAGTGCATTCAAGCAGAACCGTCTTATACAATGTCAGAGTCAAACACAAGACCTTTGTCTTGTAAGCGTCATGACAAGACGTGTTAAAGAAGAAGGGAGTCAAAAAAGATCTAAACACACAACGGGCCATCCCATAGGACCATATGTACACGTACATATATAATGCATGCATAACATACCGTCTTATTGGAAAAACCTTCCTATTATTAGATTTTCATTTCTGTCATAAACATAAAGAATGACTAATAAAAATGAGTTTAAATCTTGCGATTCAGAACTATTAAATAGTGACAGACAACTTTGTATCTTATAACACAAAAATACTGTTTTCCATTTAAAACATTTCGGAAGCATGTCCTGTATAAATGTAATGTATATTTTATGTATATATAAAGGATATTTCATTAGCTTTTTTTCAAGAGCACAGATGTAACATCTCATCATTTTACAATATGCCGTATTATGTCAAATATATACAAACACATAACACCAAAGAAAAATAACAGAACCCAATGGACCGTGGGCTATTTCATATGACTTAAGAAGATTTGTTTTTGTCCGAGTTCCTATGATAACCATAAACAGGGAAATCATATTTTGTTTGGCTTGCCTCGACTATCTTATCTCAGCATCATTGTGTTTGTTTTGAGGCAATACATATAGGCCCCATATGTACCGTTTAAACCGCAATACTGAACCACAATCACTCGCAGGACTACAGCAATGTAAATATCTCTTCACTGCTGATGCCAGGGAGGAAGACTCCGGCCTAGTTTGCAAACTATATAAGACAAGAAGTAGAAGACGTACATCGTGGGTCATTTTAGAAACTCATTTGCATCTGAGTAGAAATTCATGTTGCCTCTAACAGCTCTCGTGGTACAACGCTAACCTTTTTTGAAAGGCAAATTATATTTGAGCTCGTCCCTTGAGAACTATTGTTGGTAGACAGCATACATTGTCTTGCTTGAGCAGGTCGAGAAAATGGCCAGTCGCTAAGACACTGTACCAGAGCCGGACATTCATTATTTATCTTATCAGTAATGAAACGCCACCACAACAAGGTTGGCCAATGAAGCGCGGCGATCAATGACTGCGGTCCGTCACGTACGAGCGAATTAACCGTGAAACAACAACCACAAAGTCATCACATCATTCGCTATTTAAAGGACGGGTAACACTTGAATCTTTCATGAGCATTGTCTAGTCTTCATGTTTTTGTTGAATCGCTGTCAAGCATTTCAGTCCTCCAGCGATGAATGTGACAAACGTGACATTTTACAGGAGCACAAGGTTAGGGTTGTAACCTCATTCCAGAAAGAATAATTTAGATGTAACAAGCTTCCACAATACAAGCATGATGAAAACCAGGACACGCAGCCCTTGGACCATTTAATATTCACACCCAAGGTAACAACACGAGGACTATTTTATGAGCGTTTTAGTAGGTGACTGTCGCCCATCTAAAATAAAGGAATACAAGAACTGACATTAAAGAGCAAATACCAGGCTCTGATCCAAAACAAGAAGAACCGACTTATTTAGAGCGCTCTACTTAGGACGTGACTTTGTGTCTTAAAAAATAACAATTCTCAAGCCATGCTGAAAAAAGACGATAAAACCCTGCTCAAAACACAAGAGAAGATTTCATGGGTTTAATGGTTGTAATGGGAGTCGTATGGAGATTAATGGAAAATATTATACGTCTATTGGTTTGAGATGGATTCTATTTGTGTTCTATATCAAGTCCTATTGATGACCAAAACACAAAACAAAAATACATTTGGATATGGTTTCAACAATAAACGTTATTGGGTCAAGGTATTTAAATTACGTTTTTTAATTATTTCTATTGGGTATCCGCAGGGAGACGACTAGTGTCAATCACATGTAATGGTTCACCTTTCTGAAAAAAAACTAGAGAAACCACCACAGAAATTCGAATGGTTTCCTCTAGAATTCCATTTTGAACGATCAGCTTTCTTCAACTACAATATTCATTTTTAAAGTTTGTTTTGGGCATTTTCAGATAGGATTTAACATCCCACCTGTAGAATCCATCACATATCAATATACATGATTATAGTTTCCATTAAACCTAGTATTTTTTATAGAAATCAATTTAACTCAATCAAAACGATTTTAACTTGTTTAAGGATTTCCAATGTTTTTCATACAGCCACACTGAAAAAAATGAAAATGGCTCAAATTTAATTAAGCATAATTCAATTATGGTTGTTTGAATCATTTAACTTTAGTTTTTTATTGTTATTTTATAAATATTAGTTGGTTTATGTGAACTTGTGTTTTTAATCCAAGCCATGTGAATGAATTTAATACATTTAAAAAAATATTAAGTTAGTGTTGCATACATGCATTAAATGCATTTTCCCTGGCGCCAAAGGGAGTTTCAAATCATGACTCACAGTGGGAACTGAAGACGTCTTCATTTAAATCCACGAGTTTTCTTAATTTGGTCTATTAACACATCTATTAAGTAATATTTCATATAACATAGCACCCTTTTACTAAAGTATATAGAACATAACATGCTTTAGTTTAGAACAAGTTTTTGGAATAATGATAATAGATATAATATTTCGCAGCAACTAACGGTCAAATCCACTTGCCCTTCGTGCCCGAGAACACACAAACAACAAAAAAAAGAATCGTTGGTTTGTAATTTAACAATTGTAATATTATAACATGGTAAAAAAAAGGAAAGCACCACTTATTATTGTGAATTTGTCGAAGGAGAGACGGAGAACGTTTTTGAGCCTAAATACATTACGATATTAGGTAATTTATTAATTAATTTAGTTATTGATTAAAATCAGACTATTGCATTTTAATTACACTAATGCATTATAAGTGTTAAACATGTTGAGTTTTCATGTTCAACGTGATCTATTTTTTATAAAACAATTAGTAGCATGATGTATAATTTTTGTGTTCAATAAACTCTCCAAATAGAGCCAAAGACTTGAGAAAGCTTCTTTCAAATATTCAACCTATCGCTGTTTAAGATCACAAGTTACGTATTGGCCGTTCAACCGATATAACCAATATATGCATTATGGTCACCATGCATTATGGGGTGTAATGCTGCCTTGGAAGGGATCTTAAGGAAGTAGAAAGCAGCTGTATGATGACTTTAGTTGAATATGTTCAAGACAGAACCACTGCATCCTTGTCTTCTGTAATTCTACAAATAAATGTGTTCATTATAGCCAGGGGTGATGGAAAACGTTTCCCCCAAATGTTTCGCCAAACAAATGTGCCACAATTAATTCACTTGAATTAGCAGGCGGATCTAGATAAGGAATGCAAGTGTACTGTGAGGAGCAGACATCTGCACGCAGCAGATGCACCTCTCTCTGCAAATCAACATCACCACAGGAACATCTCACTTTTTCTGTTCTCCATATGATTTTCCCCTCCGCTGCAGTTTATCCTAACACAACCCAAACCTGTAATTCTTAGCGAAACAGACATGACCACTACTATTGCTCAAAGTCTGAGTTAAAGATTCAAACCCTCATGTTTCACACGACTGGTGACATTTCATCTAGACATGATTGTGTGGCTTATATTTTCTGCAAATGCAAATCAGACTCAAAAAAAAAAAGACTCAAAGCAGAGCGACCAAATAAAACTCATTCTAGTTCTGTCTTCTACATTTAACCTTTAACAAAGCGTTTACTCACTTGAGTTTAAATCAAAGATATAAATAATGCATGACTTGTTTGAAAGTTTCTGTAATTGCTTTGGATATTAAAGGAGATGATGAGAGCAGCGGCTCTGAGATGTCTTAAAAAAATAGAATTATATATCGCTGCGCTACTGGATGAATCACACGCACATCATTCAGCTCTGTGTTTTGCCCCGAGCTCACGAAGCAAATGTAACTCATGAAATAAAAGCAGACGCTAAAACAGTGATTAAATCATTTCATTAAATAATGCCTTTCAACAGATTCTCTATGTTTAACGCTTTATTCATTATAAACTCTGTTTGTTTAGAAACTATATGGGAAACTTAAGTGGCACATTAAACATATTTGATGCCAACTCCTGCATTAATGTTTAAAGTTACTTTTTAATGCCCATGCAAAAAATACAAAATGTTGATTGAACTAGCTAGGAATAAATATGCCGACTTTAACTGCTGATCAACATATGTTTAAATTTAAAAATACCATCAAAATAAGAACTCTTAACCACAACAACACAAAAGCACAATGCATAATTTTGTAAAATATCAGATTATTAAATAAAACACGACGAAGCAAAAAACAAGTAATTTTCGATTGCAAACTTTAGTACAGTAAGTGTCACTGTCAGACTTGATGCATATAGACGTATAAGTTGCTTTCTTCCCGAGTTGATATTGATGTCTCTTTCCACAATTTGGACACACAAAAGGATTTCAATCTAAATGAATGTGAATGCTCTAGCTGTTCAATGGAAGGACTCTAGAGAAATGCATGCATTTACAAGGCACAATTATCTCCAACAAGAGAAAAAGATCAATGATTTAATTTTCTCAGTGTTGCTTTCATCGAAGGACGTTGTCTAAACACTGTGATACTGCAAGAAAGTTATAAACTTTGAGTTTTTCCTATTTAAATCTGGTGCATAAGATGTATTACACAATATACATTAGCATGCATTTATATGGCAGACACTTTTATTCAAAGCAACATTGAACCCATGACTATGCTATAACAACTATGCTCGAGTATGTGAAAGCCATGGCACATACACTACGGTTGGGCAAGTGGCATCCCATTATACAAAGCATGATGTAAAGGATGTCATGGAATGTGTCATGCTGTAACTTTATTGTAAAACTAAAAAACTATAAGGGTCTCGTCACACTAGACTTGTTCACACTAGACCTCCATTGCCTTTCATTTATACCCATGCAAATCTGGCAGATTTAAAGCACGTTTGTGAGAAAATTATGCATTTTGCTGTTTTAAGAAGTTTAGAGAAATAAGTAAATTTACATCACATGAAGATGTGTGAGCAATAAAAGAGATTCTCTGCAGAACTTTTTCCCTTTTTCCAAGTGCATCCAACATATACTTGCACAAACTCCAATAAATCCGCAGATTAAAGGGATAATTTACCCCAAAAATGAAAATGTTAATCCCGCTCATGTTGCACCAAACTGTATACATTTATTTTCTATTGAGCACACATTAATACATTTTGGTGAATGTTAAACCTATAATTTCTGGGGTATCATTGACAACCACTTGATCTTCCTAAATTCTTTAAAATATTTTCTTTTGTGTTCAACATGTCAAATAAATATTATACAATTGCTATGGCAGTCAATGGTGCTCCCGAGTCTAACATTCTGCCAAATATCTTGCCTTGTGTTCAATTGAACAGAAACATTTCTGCAGGTTTGAAACAGCTTGGAGTGAACTTTATCACTTTACTCACAATTTGTAAAAGATTGCATTAGCAAAGCCAAGTTCATTGGTTTACATCAATGTTAAAGATGCTTTCAAAAAGCTTTCTAAATGCATAAATGTACATTAAAATGCAAAGCGGTACATATTCCAGACTAAACTACCATGGGTTAAGACCCATACAGTAGGGATTATAATGGCACCATTTATAATCAATATCAAGTGGATTGCATTTTCTTACACAACCCTAAGACAGGATGTATTCTATGTTCCTCAAAATGAAAAATTCACGAGAGAAATAAATTGTTTACAAAAGTAAAGAGCTTAAAATGACCGTGGATAACAGAGGTCAGGTCATTTGGTCTTGGCAGCATTTGGCGAGAAATTTGGGTTTCTAATTCAATAACTGCCTTTTTATTTGCAGGCGAATCTGAGCAGCTTGAGACATCATGATCTCATCTCATAGTCTGGAGGTGACAAAAAATGAGAAGCGACAAAAATATTCAAGTTACCTCAGCTGTACCTTATTTCATTCAGTTCATGGATGCAGCTCTAACCAACATCCAGGCGGGAAACAATAAGCACAAAGTCCTCTCGGCAAGTTTAAGTTGTGTTGTTTGTCTCAATGTTGAGCCAATAAGCTCACAGCTTTCCATGAGTGCAGTAACCAACACAAGACTGCTGCAGGTGGCTGTGCTCCACGTATACCGCTGTGAGCCCTCAGCATCCAGAACACCAGATCAGGGGATGGAGGGACGGACAGAACGGGTGAAAAAAGTGTAAATAGAGCTTAGGGCGAAGCGACGAGCGAATCAGTGATGCTCCATTTTACCCTGCACAAATCCGTAGGCCAGCGCAGATGGCCTCTTCAACGTGTCTGCAGCACTATATAAAAACTCTGTCCGTGCCCCCGGGAGACGCCACAACACCCACATGTAAGCACGGAGACGAGACCCTCTGTAATGTCATGGTCCTGAAGAGCCGATGGCATCGCCCACTCAGTGCACACTATCATGAAGTGGAGAGTACAGTCTGCACACTTAATACATTTACTTGAAATCTCTGGAAACCTGACAGGAATATTTGACACCGAACTCATCTGACGTTGCTTTGAGATAGGAATTACATGACACAAAATTGCAATAATTTACTTTATATCTCAGTTCGTTTAAATGAATGAAAAGTGAAATACATGACAATGTACAGAGTAATAAAGATTAGATGTTCAATAACACGACCACAAACCACAACCACATTACGGTAATGAGGATTTGGGAAGAAATTTGCTTCATTGTAATGAAAATGATCTCACATTGCCTAAATGTTTCAATAATAATAAAGCCCATTTAGGACCACTAACACATGCATCATTTACTGTACATCTGAGACCACTCAAAATAGAGACCGTCATCTTAACACCGCTTCTCTTTCCCCCTCTGGACTCATTTTAATATTCCTCTGTCCTAACCCCTGCTGACTTATTATTCTGATGCCTGAACATCTTTATGAATCACAAAACAGACATGCATATTTCAGAAATGAAGTCTCTGACATGTCCAAACCTGAACACTCAAAGTAGATATCACAACAACCTTGAAGGCTCTTAAAGAAAGTAAGGGTTGAGCGTGTCAT
>CM065671.1:13734226-13848806 GCA_033220385.1 Triplophysa yarkandensis | reverse complement strand
GAGAGAGATGAGAGAAGAGGAGAGAGAGAGAGAGAGAGAGAGAGAGAGAGAGAGAGAGAGAGAGAGAGGAGAGAGAGAGAGAGAGAGAGAGAGAGAGAGTACTGTACAGTCTTGCAGTGTACTATCCCTTTAAATATTTACTTGGTGATGTCACAGTTTAAACAGTTGAATGTAAAGACCAATAGTGACGTCAGTATTGTTACAATTGTACATCAGAACGTGAAGTGTTACTTTGTAGCTGATTCTCCGCGTTAGCTCATTGCTACTGCAGTTAGCCCCTCTCTCTCTCTCTCTCTCTCTCTCTCTCTCTCTCTCTCTCTCTCTCTCTCTCTCTCTCTCTCTCTCTCTCTCTCTCTCTCTCTCTCCCTTCTTATTTCTCCGTTATGTCGGTTGCCCTGACTGCATTGTGTCCACGTGCGTCTTTACCTAGATCCTCCATGACCCCGAGCGTCCAGCGGAGCTTTAGTCCTCAGTCCGGATGTGCAGAACAGTGTCGAGGGCTCGATGTTGGGAGACAAGTTTGAGCTGAAGTTGTCCTGCTGCACTGATGAGAGCCCTGCGCACGGACACATGTCTGCACCTCCTGCAGCGACCTCTGGCGAGCCAGAAGATAAGAACCAACAATCAGCTGCTCACACTCTTCCTCCAACATCAAGACATCCAATGCAAACATGAATAATGCAAACATTATTATAAATGATGAACAATGCAAACATTATTATAAATGATGAACAATGCAAACATTATTATAAATGATGAATAATGCAAACATTATTATAAATGATGAACAATGCAAACATTATTATAAAATGATGAATAATGCAAAACATTATTATAAATGATTAATAATGCAAACATTATTATAAATGATGAACAATGCAAACATTATTATAAATGATGAACAATGCAAACATTATTATAAATGATGAACAATGCAAACATTATTATAAATGATGAACAATGCAAACATTATTATAAATGTTGAACAATGCAAACATTATTATAAATGATGAACAATGCAAACATTATTATAAATGATGAATAATGCAAACATTATTATAAATGATTAATAATGCAAACATTATTATAAATGATGAATAATGCAAACATTATTATATATGATGAATAATGCAAACATTATTATAAATGATGAATAATGCAAACATTATTATAAATGATGAACAATGCAAACATTATTATAAATGTTGAACAATGCAAACATTATTATAAATGATGAACAATGCAACATTATTATAAATGATGAATAATGCAAACATTATTGTAAATGATGAATAATGCAAACATTATTATAAATGATGAATAATGCAAACATTATTATAAATGATGAACAATGCAAACATAATTATAAATGATGAACAATGCAAACATTCTTATAAATTATGAACAATGCAAACATTCCTTATAAATGATGAACAATGCAAACATTATTATAAATTATGAATAATGCTAACATTATTATAAATGATGAACAATGCAAACATTATTATAAATTATGAATAATGCAAACATTATTATATATGATTAATAATGCAAACATTCTTATAAATGATGAACAATGCAAACATTATTATAAATGATGAATACTGCAAACATTATTATATATGATTAATAATGCAAACATTATTATAAATGATGAATAATGCAAACATTATTATAAATGATGAATAATGCAAACATTATTATAAATGATGAAACAATGCAAACATTATTATAAATGATGAACAATGCAAACATTATTATATATGATGAATAATGCAAACATTATTATAAATGATTAATAATGCAAACATTATTATAAATGATGAACAATGCAAACATTATTATAAATTATGAACAATGCAAACATTATTATAAATGATGAATAATGCAAACATTATTATAAATGATGAATACTGCAAACATTATTATATATGATGAATAATGCAAACATTATTATAAATGATGAATAATGCAAACATTATTATAAATGATGAATAATGCAAACATTATTATAAATGATGAACAATGCAAACATTATTATAAATGATGAACAATGCAAACATTATTATAAATGATGAATAATGCAAACATTATTATATATGATGAATAATGCAAACATTATTATAAATGATGAATACTGCAAACATTATTATATATGATTAATAATGCAAACATTATTATAAATGATGAACAATGCAAACATTATTATAAATGATGAATAATGCAAACATTATTATAAATGATGAATAATGCAAACATTATTATATATGATGAATAATGCAAACATTATTATAAATGATGAATACTGCAAACATTATTATATATGATTAATAATGCAAACATTATTATAAATGATGAACAATGCAAACAATATTATAAAGGATGAATACTGCAAACATTATTATTAAGGATGAATACTGCAAACATTATTATAAAGGATGAATACTGCAAACATTATTATATATGATTAATAATGCAAACATTATTATATATGATGAATAATGCAAACATTATTATAAATGATGAATAATGCAAACATTATTATATATGATGAATAATGCAAACATTATTATATATGATGAATAATGCAAACATTATTATGTATGATTAATAATGCAAACATTATTATAAATGATGAATAATGCAAACATTATTATATATGATGAATAATGCAAACATTATTATAAATGATGAATAATGCATGGTGAACAGAAATTCATGTTTCTTTACTTTTGGATTCTTTTCTGGTTTTATTTTATTGTTATTATCATGTGATATTATATTAAACTAATCTGTAATGAAACTCCTTTTATTTTAAATATTTCTTTAATATCTGCACTACAATATGACAATATGATGTATAGATAGTGTGTGTTGTATCATGTAAAGGTTCACTTTTGATTTTTTAACAGTTTAATAAACTGAATTATTGAATGTAGTTTTTTTTTTTAATCTAGCACCGAGTATGCTTTTATGACTGTACATGATTGGAAGCAAAGAGTGGTAATGCTTAAACGCTTTATTATGGCTTTTTATGACTTTACGGCCAACATGAAACTATGAGATGTGAACATGTGATGCAACATCTGATTCCAATTAAATGTCATTTAAAGAGATGGAGAAATTGATATTTTAAATGATGTTCGTACACAAACAGCAGTGGCAACCTTTCGACCGGTTTGGACACAAAATCAATCCACCAAATGGGTGCCAGAAACAAACTTTCTTCAAAATATCTGTTTTCTTGGTCAGCGAAAAAAGGGAAATGAAAAGAGGAAGAATAAATGATGAAAGAGTCTACGTTTCTGGTAGAACCATCACTCGAAAGCACTCAATCATTTCCATATTCGTTTTATTCTCTTGTAAGTACAGTTTCATGTAAACGAAACATCTTGACTTAACACAAAATCACAAAACATATTCATTTCAAAATACTTTTTAAAAAAGTATTTATGATTAAAACTTATTGTAATTTATTTAATAAAACCTTTTTCAATATAATAAGGGATAACCTGAAGCAGCTCGTCTTTGATATAAGGCATTAAAGCTTAAAATGTGACTGGACATCAACGGTGTAAAGGTATAAACCAAACTTTAATATAAAACAAAATGATTCCATAAAATAAACAAAGGCATTTTTGTTCAGTTATGTGTCATAATTAAAAGTATTCTTGTGTCAAAAGTCCACAGCTTTTAGTTTCATCTGCTCTCGCTCCGTCAAAGGCTCCTGAGCCAGAATCTTGCCATGCAGGCGGTGATGTTTTCCGATGCCCAGCTTTGGTAATCCTCGATTCAAGCCCTCCAACAGAACACATGACTTGCACAAAGCCTGACTCGAGATATATCCACAGCGTGAGCACGTTCCCTGGACAGGCATCTTCACGCCCTCCTTTACCGAGAGCGTTTCTCCAGAGTGAATGACGTCTATGATGGAGCTGGGCCTGATGGACTCCAGGTCTTTGAGAAAGGCACGAGCGTGACCCCGGTACGCATTGGGCGAATAAATGCATTCTGTGGAAAAGTAGTCAAGCTTCTTGAAATAAGCATAGAGGACGATCTCTTTCTCATAGGCGTATTTAAGGGGCTTGCAGCGTGGGATGGCACCCTCTCCCTCGCTGGCCGTGCTGATGGCTGTGCAGCGGCGAAGACGTGCAATGTCCCCACGCAAAACGTTCATGAGAACTGTCTCTGCCACATCGTCTGCATTGTGACCTGCTCAATATACAAAACAATCATGAGTACACAAAACAGATTAAACCATCAGAGGATTCAGCCAACATCACCTGTGCATATCTTGTCTACGCTCAGCATCATGGCTCCCCGGTCCAGGGCCTGTCTACGGAAAACACCACAGAAAGTGCAGTTATTCTTCAATCCCACCTGCTTCACGATAGCATCCATGGTCCAGCCGTAAAGCTCCTCATAAGACACGATCTTCAGCGGCAGATCATACTGCTGCTGGTTTCTCTTCACCGTCTCCAGCGAATCGTCTCTATAACCCGTGATGCCCTCATCCACAGACAGCAGCAGAAGGTTCAGTCCATAGTCGTAGCGCTCATTTAAGACTTTCATCACGTGGGCCAGAACCGTGGAGTCCTTCCCACCCGAAGCCCCGATGGCCACAGTCTCCCCACGATTGAATAAGCTGGCAGACACGATGGTTTGATGGATCTCCTCCTCAAAAGCCCAGAAGAAGCAGTCCTTACATAGAGAGTGTCCCGTCTTCGGCCGCTTGAGAACCGCCCGTCTTTGTGAACAACCACTGCACTGGACAGGCATGACTACTTCTTTGGAGAAAAAAAATAGAAATTATTTAAAAAATAGAAAAATGTAAATCAGTAACAGATCTGTTAAACATTGCAAAGTTTAAAGTATAATTTCATAACAGAATTGAGAACATTTCTAGTTCAATTGAACTGACATGTTAAAAATTATACAGAATTTAAACATAAATAAAAAAATATTAAGAAGGCTATAACTGCTTGTCAAGTAGTAAAATAAAAAAGCACAAAAATAATATTTAAAAATAAAAAAATAATATTTATTTTTGTTGTCATAGACCACGTGTTGGCAGTTCAACCAATAGGATTTAATAGACCTCACATATTAAAAACACATGTTGATATGGTGAAGTAAATGAATAACAGAGATGAGCTTCTGTGCCATTAAGTATAATTCCTAAAATAAACATGTAAATAACATCTTTAATATCAATGTTGACTATAAGGGACACAAGTAACTTAAAGAAAACATCTAAGATTATATGACAGCAACTACAAGAAACACACGTGACTGTAAACAATAGCATAATTACAATAATTACAAACCTGAAATGTTTCCCCCGGATTCTAAATGACAATAACATGAGCTTCACGCAGATTTATAAGAACATGACGAGTTTAAACAAGGAATAATGACATAATAAGAATATTGACACTTTAATGTAAACGTTACATCAGCTCATGCTGTCGCTCTTCTTCTCTTCTTCTGAGCTGTTGTTGCATTTCCGCCTCCTGCTGGACTGGAGCCACCACGAGGTTTTACATACACATTATTTATCACTTTTCTTTTTTACACTCAAATATCTTCATTCAACTCATGCAATCAGGTGTTAATTGTACACTGCGCATATTCACATAAAATAATAAAAAATATAAATTAAGAGTTAATAAATAATGCAGGAAAATAATCATCAGGTGTAAAATCATTCTTTAAAACCAACCTCCACTTATATAAGAGATGAAAGTCTTTTGTTATATGCACATTTTTAAACTGATAACATTAAGAGATAGAATATCATATTGGAAAACCAATAATAAACATATGTACATTTACATTTGCAGATTTTGAATTTTAATAAAAGAATAAGATTGTTCAATACAACAAATCAAATGTTATATTTTCCCAAGAAAATATGAATAATATATTGTTGGACTTTCCAAGGGTCCTTCGTGTTAAAAAATTGGAGAGAGACAATCTCTAATAATAATGAGGTTTATTAATCAGATATAAATATAAATACAGCGCTGGGTTGTCAGTCCACGACTTCCACACTGACCAACAACTCAGTAACAGAATCACACAGTATTTATAGTATGTATCGTCGGTCTATCTTCTAGGCCGGAAGGGATCATCCCCTGCTTCCAAAAAAGGCAGATCTGGTTCATTTTTCACTTTCGATATCTCGTGCGTCAGATGACTTCAGTTTCTGTAGAAAAACATATCAAAGAGACAAAAAACACAGCACAGAAGAACACTACCTCCTTTTCTTCTTTTAATTAGGATTCAACAGTAACTCTTAGTTTTTCTGGTATTTGGGAGTGTGTTTTACTTCTCGTGCTTAACAACCTCCGCATGAGAGGCCTTGTACTGGCAGATGGGAGTAAGGTCAGACGACTCTTCTCCTGCAGCGGTTCTGTTCTTATCACTTCTCCCTTTCTTGCACACAAACTTTTCCTGTCTTGCAAGCATATTGTTATCAAAAGCATATTCCAAAGCAATCCTTTATATGGTTACTTATTCTCAATATACTTTAGTAGAACTTGTAAAAGAATATGATTATTTGAATGATTAATAAAACTTCAATCAATAAACATAAGAGTATAATATTATATAAGAAAGATAATTAATTAAACATTAATTAATAAAACATAAATCATAAAAGCTGTTTAATGCAACATAAGATTGTATCATTTTCCACAATTTATATATATATATATATATATATATATATATATATATATATATATATATATGCTCCATCCATTAAAATGCATCCTTTTAAAAGATAATACATCTTAAAATATAAATGTTCGGCTGTTCCAGTGTATCTAACATACATTAGACTCTCCGACCTTAAAGTTTAATCTTAAGAATGTTCTTGCAGGGTAAACATGATGCTAAATTTTAAGGTGACTTCTTTACATTTTGGGAATAGCAGGAAAAATAAAGAAAATAGCATATAAACCCTTGTATACTTTTTTTTTTTAAGTGCCTTAATATATCATTCCTTCTCACAGGATCCCTGGAGCACACGTGTCAAGCAATTCCTTAATGTTTAGTCGGAACACAATTACTTGTCTGCAAAAGTCAAATTCCCATCCAAAAGATCACATATTTCAGGAGTGTCTGAGTGTTTTAAATGTTTTTCAACTAAATGAATAATTGGAGTTTTCCTAACAATTTTGCTATAAGTATCATGGTGCAGGATTTTGCATATACATTTTTTAATTAAAAAGCACAAGATAAATACTGGAGAGAACAAATACGGCCATAGACGAGACCGGATAACATACAAGGAAACACAAACAGAGTATATAAAGAGTCAAGTGATGATTACTGGCAGTGGAGTGATTGTAGACGGGGATCTTTCTGCCACCATTCCTGAACAAGGAAATCCTATTTATTGTTATACGTCTGCTATTCTAAATTGACTTATCATTCGGGCTGAAATTATGCTTGAATAACATCTTCCAGTATAATAGTGCATGCCGGTGAATTCAGACAGTTTGACAAGTACTTTTGACATTTGAAAACCATAGTGTAATACAAACTTAACACTCACACACATAAGTGCAGTTCTTGATGACTTTTGCTCCAGGAATATCTCAAAATGAATGACAAAAGTCAAAGCGCTCTGATTTGAAGTTGTACTGCCAGAGAGGATGTGCGGACTTGTATACAGCAAAACTGAAGTTAAGTGCAAAGAGAAATGTGTAGTACACAAATGTGCCTTTAATTTTATGTAATGGACGCATTTTTTACTATTAATCTGCAACTTTAAATTCAAGACACAGGCCCTGAGTATTGTCTGTGTGTAAATCGATATTCAGCTTTTTAAATCAGAGCTGTGTGTATACATTTTATCTTACAAGTTCAAATATTTATTTGAAACATTCTCACATTCAATTTAGTAAGCTGTTGGGTTCTGCTACAGTTTGACCATCATATCCATATCTGGATGTAAAGACTTATTATTAGCTGTGATATTTTATAAATGTTAACATCATCCTGTATTGTTATTTCATTTGCTTGGTATTTTGTAGATCATACAGGTTGCCAGAAATGCATTTGAAAATACAAATATGACTATTAGTACACACACATTCCAAAAACAAGATTAAGGTTATTCATTTCGAATAATTTAATTAAAACATTTTAAATCTAATAAAACTTAAATATATATTAAATAAATGGTTTGTTCAATATCATGACATATTAACTTAAATACAGTGATAACACTAATTAGCATGATTCATCATCAAACATCTTTAAACTTTAAAATCTTAGGTTAAAAATCAATTAAAATACCATTCATAGAGATCATGAACTTCTTTATAGCTCTTATGTTTTGCCACATAATCGCAGGCCGTGCAAATAGCCAGAATGAACTCTTGATTCTGTAAAATTAAATGAGGACGTGCTGAGAAATATCTCCTCCAGTTAAAGTACCTGCGATACGCATCTTCATCTCTGTCCAGCTGCATCAGATATTCTGCAAGTGATTTTGGATCTGGGAAGTCATTCACATGAATGAAAGAGTCACGCGGTACAAATCTTTCATAGTTTTTTCTGGGAGGTCCCAGCACCACAGGTACAGTACCGACTGACAGAGGTCCATTTAACTTCTCAGTGATGTAATCCTTATGGATAGAATTCTCAAAAGACAGATAAAATTTACAGCTGGCTATGGTGGGATAATAATCTTTATAATCTAGGACTCTACCATATGCTCTTCCAAACACATTTACCTTGATGTGCTTTTTAAGTTCATTGTAGTAAGCGTTTCTTGTGCCGACACCTGTATGCCCAGCATTGTTACTTACAATCCAACACACCAGTTTGTCTTTTTTGGGAATTGTAATATTGTCATTTGGAATTTTGTTGCTGGTCAGTCGCATCCGCACAGGGATGTCAGCATCCTCTCTATAACTGAGTGTCAGATTAAAGAGGTTTTCAATCCCTGGGATCTTCTGTGTGTTTGTTGGCGATTCTAAATGAAGCCAGATCCACTTTTGGAACGAGGGACGAGGAGATGGTGGAAGGTTGGACAAGTCCCAGTTAAGAGCCTTGTGAAAAACAATCACAGCGTCTGTATTGCTGTAAAGAGATCTATCGTCCGTCAGGTGACAGCCATCAATATTGTAAATAGTTTTACAGTCAGTCAGTGCAAATCTGTAGTTTTCAGGCCAGACCCATAACAGAAGTATCGGTTTCTCCACCGTTGATTCATTTAGTAAATTTTTCCCCACTTCACATTCTCTATCTGAGTCTGGTTTGAATGAAGATGATCGAGGTGGACAGACGGTCAGAAGTAAGGTCCAGAAAATCAAGAAGCTCAGAGATATGAGACCGGCAAACAGCAATATACGGCGACAACCCAGAGCACAACATAACATCTTCTGATCTAAAAAGAATAATGAGAAAGAAAAACAAAAGAGTCAATACCTCAATACAAAAAAATCAATTGTTTTAAGAAATGAATAGTATAAGAAACTTCATACAGGTAAAGTCCCACAGCTCCATGATAAACCACAACCCCAACTACCGCTTTACAGCACATTCAAGGTACAAAGTACATGCTGATGATCTTGAACTTTACATAAATTTTCAAGAAAAGGGATATGCAAATACATCATATGAATGTAAGCAAACACTAGGAAATGTTAATCATTACCATGGACGTTTTTTGAGTAAACTGAAGGTTTTCATTGAATTCAAAATCATTTGTCTTTTAGAAAATGTTATTAATGATAAATGATATTGATTAATATAAATGTCTAGTGGTTTTGTTGTCTTAATGTCTGTCTCTCAGGTTATACCATATCACATCGAAGTGCTTTTGTCTGTGTGTTTGAATTCTGCTTGTTTTCGATGACAGTGGGTTTAGTTTCTCCATAACAAAATGATAATAAAAATACTTGAACGGCAAGTTATTCTTTTGTAAGATTTAGACAGAGGTGTGCAAAGACAAGTTAGTTTAAACTATTGAAATGAAATGCTATTCTGCATTAGATGGCCGTTGTTTGCTGTATTGAAATATGTTAAACATATAGAAACGGAACATTTATATTTCAAGATGCATTATTTTTTTTAAGGATGCATTTTAATGGATGGAGCATATATATATACTCTTCATATTTTCTTGGGAAAACATAACATTTGATTTGACAGTGAATATCAAAATGTATATTTTGTATTGAACAACTCTTTAGTTTTGTTAAAAACTGTATTGTCATGATAAAGGTATAAACTAGTTAAATAGTTTAAATTTAATCTATTCAAAATTTCTAAATTAGCGTTACGCTTTAACCTATTAATCTTTAATCACTTAAAATAAACTAATACTGAACTTTGAACAGATCATATCTGTCGCCCATAAATAAATAAATATATAACCGTCTGCCCCAATAACAGTACTATACAGTACATGCCCCCCCTGTTTAATGTCCCTTTCTATTGATAATCGATTAATATTAATACTATTTAGAATTCCAGCATTTATCACAAAGGTTATGATGATTCCTACGCCTTACCAACATGATCGAACTCAAAATCTGCAAATGCTTTGAGCAAGTTTAATCTTAAGAATGTTCTTGCAGGGTAAACATGATGCTAAATTTTAAGGTGACTTCTTTACATTTTGGGAATAGCAGGAAAAATAAAGAAAATAGCATATAAACCCTTGTATACTTTTTTTTTAAAGTGCCTTAATATATCATTCCTTCTCACAGGATCCCTGGAGCACACGTGTCAAGCAATTCCTTAATGTTTAGTCGGAACACAATTACTTGTCTGCAAAAGTCAAATTCCCATCCAAAAGATCACATATTTCAGGAGTGTCTGAGTGTTTTAAATGTTTTTCAACTAAATGAATAATTGGAGTTTTCCTAACAATTTTGCTATAAGTATCATGGTGCAGGATTTCGCATATACATTTTTTAATTAAAAAGCACAAGATAAATACTGGAGAGAACAAATACGGCCATAGACGAGACCGGATAACATACAAGGAAACACAAACAGAGTATATAAAGAGTCAAGTGATGATTACTGGCAGTGGAGTGATTGTAGACGGGGATCTTTCTGCCACCATTCCTGAACAAGGAAATCCTATTTATTGTTATACGTCTGCTATTCTAAATTGACTTATCATTCGGGCTGAAATTATGCTTGAATAACATCTTCCAGTATAATAGTGCATGCCAGTGAATTCAGACAGTTTGACAAGTACTTTTGACATTTGAAAACCATAGTGTAATACAAACTTAACACTCACACACATAAGTGCAGTTCTTGATGACTTTTGCTCCAGGAATATCTCAAAATGAATGACAAAAGTCAAAGCGCTCTGATTTGAAGTTGTACTGCCAGAGAGGATGTGCCGACTTGTATACAGCAAAACTGAAGTTAAGTGCAAAGAGAAATGTGTAGTACACAAATGTGCCTTTAATTTTATGTAATGGACGCATTTTTTACTATTAATCTGCAACTTTAAATTCAAGACACATGCCCTGAGTATTGTCTGTGTGTAAATCGATATTCAGCTTTTTAAATCAGAGCTGTGTGTATACATTTTATCTTACAAGTTCAAATATTTATTTGAAACATTCTCACATTCAATTTAGTAAGCTGTTGGGTTCTGCTACAGTTTGACCATCATATCCATATCTGGATGTAAAGACTTATTATTAGCTGTGATATTTTATAAATGTTAACATCATCCTGTATTGTTATTTCATTTGCTTGGTATTTTGTAGATCATACAGGTTGCCAGAAATGCATTTGAAAATACAAATATGACTATTAGTACACACACATTCCAAAAACAAGATTAAGGTTATTCATTTCGAATAATTTAATTAAAACATTTTAAATCTAATAAAACTTAAATATATATTAAATAAATGGTTTGTTCAATATCATGACATATTAACTTAAATACAGTGATAACACTAATTAGCATGATTCATCATCAAACACCTTTAAACTTTAAAATCTTAGGTTAAAAATCAATTAAAATACCATTCATAGAGATCATGAACTTCTTTATAGCTCTTATGTTTTGCCACATAATCGCAGGCCGTGCAAATAGCCAGAATGAACTCTTGATTCTGTAAAATTAAATGAGGACGTGCTGAGAAATATCTCCTCCAGTTAAAGTACCTGCGATACGCATCTTCATCTCTGTCCAGCTGCATCAGATATTCTGCAAGTGATTTTGGATCTGGGAAGTCATTCACATGAATGAAAGAGTCACGCGGTACAAATCTTTCATAGTTTTTTCTGGGAGGTCCCAGCACCACAGGTACAGTACCGACTGACAGAGGTCCATTTAACTTCTCAGTGATGTAATCCTTATGGATAGAATTCTCAAATGACAGATAAAATTTACAGCTGGCTAAGGTGGGATAATAGTTGTTATAATCCAGGAAATGTCCAGATGCTATTCCAAACACATTAACCTTGATGTGCTTTTTAAATTCATTGTAGTAAGCGTTTCTTGTGCCGACACCTGTATGCTCAGCATTGTTACTTACAATCCAACACACCAGTTTGTCTTTTTTGGGAATTGTAAAATTCTCATTTGGAATTTTGTTGCTGGTCAGTCGCATCCGCACAGGGATGTCAGCATCCTCTCTATAACTGAGTGTCAGATTAAAGAGGTTTTCAATCCCTGGGATCTTCTGTGTGTTTGTTGGCGATTCTAAATGAAGCCAGATCCACTTTTGGAACGGGGGACGAGGAGATGGTGGAAGGTTGGACAAGTCCCAGTTAAGAGCCCTGTGATAAACAATCACAGCGTCTGTATTGCTGTAAAGAGATCTATCGTCCGTCAGGTGACAGCCATCAATATTGTAAATAGTTTTACAGTCAGTCAGTGCAAATCTGTAGTTTTCAGGCCAGACCCATAACAGAAGTATCGGTTTCTCCACCGTTGATTCATTTAGTAAATTTTTCCCCACTTCACATTCTCTATCTGAGTCTGGTTTGAATGAAGATGATCGAGGTGGACAGACGGTCAGAGGTAAGGTCCAGAAAATCAAGAAGCTCAGAGATATGAGACCGGCAAACAGCAATATACGGCGACAACCCAGAGCACAACATAACATCTTCTGATCTAAAAAGAATAATGAGAAAGAAAAACAAAAGAGTCAATACCTCAATACAAAAAAATCAATTGTTTTAAGAAATGAATAGTATAAGAAACTTCATACAGGTAAAGTCCCACAGCTCCATGATAAACCACAACCCCAACTACCGCTTTACAGCACATTCAAGGTACAAAGTACATGCTGATGATCTTCAACTTTACATAAATCTTCAAGAAAAAGGATATGCAAATACATCATATGAATGTAAGCAAACACTAGGAAATGTTAATCATTACCATGGACGTTTTTTGAGTAAACTGAAGGTTTTCATTGAATTCAAAATCATTTGTCTTTTAGAAAATGTTATGAATGATAAATGATATTGATTAATATAAATGTCTAGTGGTTTTGTTGTCTTAATGTCTGTCTATCAGGTTATACCATATCATATCGAAGTGCTTTTGTCTGTGTGTTTGAATTCTGCTTGTTTTCGATGACAGTGGCTTTAGTTTCTCCATAATAAAATGATAATAAAAATACTTGAACGGCAAGTTATTCTTTTGTAAGATTTAGACAGAGGTGTGCAAAGACAAGTTAGTTTAAACTATTGAAATGAAATGCTATTCTGCATTAGATGGCCGTTGTTTGCTGTATTGAAATATGTTAAACATATAGAAACGGAACATTTATATTTCAAGATGCATTATTTTTTTTAAGGATGCATTTTAATGGATGGAGCATATATATATACTCTTCATATTTTCTTGGGAAAACATAACATTTGATTTGACAGTGAATATCAAAGATGTATATTTTGTATTGAACAACTCTTTAGTTTTGTTAAAAACTGTATTGTCATGATAAAGGTATAAACTAGTTAAATAGTTTAAATTTAAGCTATTCAAAATTTCTAAATTAGCTTTACGCTTTAACCTATTAATCTTTAATCACTTAAAATAAACTAATACGGAACTTTGAACAGATCATATCTGTCGCCCATAAATAAATAAATATATAACCGTCTGCCCCAATAACAGTACTATACAGTACATGCCCCCCCTGTTTAATGTCCCTTTCTATTGATAATCGATTAATATTAATAATATTTAGAATTCCAGCATTTATCACAAAGGTTATGATGATTCCTACGCCTTACCAACATGATCGAACTCAAAATCTGCAAATGCTTTGAGCAAGGCTCTCCTTCACATCAGACTAAAGGGCCGAAAAACTTTATTTTTCACAGATTTATCTTTCAGAAACAGATCAATGAGTCTTAGAAAGAGCTGTTTAATATCGATTCTAATTCATCGACATCTTACAGACATCTTGGACAAGTCTATGTGCCATCTGACCACAGACCTCTCAGATATTAATTACAGATGAGTTAACAATTTTTCGCAGATAAAAGTGAAGTTGTCAAATAGACGCCTGACAGTTGTTTTGTGTGCTTTCCGGGTGTGCACCTTTTATAACCAAAAAGTGGTTTAAAACAAGTGTGTGACAAAGGTCGTGAATGGCAAAAGGTCTCAGGCTCTTGTGGGTGTAAATGTTTATATCGAGGCTGGTAACCACAAACAAATGAATGTGTGGGAAACAGACGTATTGTGTGTTAGCTGCACTATGTGAAGTACGTACGTTTAAATCTAGTGCCTGCATTATCTTATCTTTTACATAAGTACTTACATGAAATAATTTACAGAAAGAATCAGCCAATCTAAAAGTGTTGAAATTAAGTAAATATACTGTTTAAATGTGTGTGTATGTGCAAGTAAAATAAATAAAGTAAATCTAATTCACTCAAAGTATTTCTACAAGTGTTCACCAAAAATATTGATTTGTGTGTGTGTTTCTGAGTGTGTGTGTGTGTGTGTTTCTGAGTGTGTGTTTGTTTCTGGTGTGTGTATGTTTGTGTGTGTGTGTTTCTGAGTGTGTGTTTGTGTGTGTGTTTCTGAGTGTGTGTTTGTTTCTGAGTGTGTGTTTCTGAGTTTGTGTGATTCTGAGTGTGTGTTTGTTTCTGAGTGTGTATGTGTTTCTGAGTGTGTGTGTGTGTGTTTCTGAGTGAGTGTGTGTTTCTGAGTGTGTGTTTGTTTTTGAGTGTGTGTGTGTGTGTGTGTGTGTGTGTTTCTGAGTGTATGTGTTTGTTTCTGAGTGTGTGTGTGTGTGTGTGTGTGTGTTTCTGAGTGTATGTGTTTGTTTCTGAGTGTGTGTGTGTGTGTGTGTGTGTTTCTGAGTGTATGCGTTTGTTTCTGAGTGTGTGTGTGTTTCTGAGTGTGTGTTTGTTTTTGAGTGTGTGTGTGTGTGTGTTTCTGAGTGTATGTGTTTGTTTCTGAGTGTGTGTGTGTTTGTTTCTGAGTGTGTTTGTGTTTCTGAGTGTGTGTTTCTGAGTATGTGTGTGTTTCTGAGTGAGTGTTTGTTTCTGAGTATGTGTGTGTGTGTGTGTGTGTGTGTGTGTTTCTGAGTGTATGTGTTTGTTTCTGAGTATGTGTGTGTGTGTGTGTGTTTCTGAGTGTATGTGTTTGTTTCTGAGTATGTGTGTGTGTGTGTGTTTCTGAGTGTATGTGTTTGTTTCTGAGTATGTATGTGTGTGTGTGTGTGTGTGTGTGTGTGTGTTTCTGAGTGTATGTGTTTGTTTCTGAGTATGTGTGTGTGTGTGTGTGTGTGTGTGTGTGTGTGTGTGTGTGTGTGTGTTTCTGAGTGAGTGTTTGTTTCTGAGTATGTGTGTGTGTGTGTTTCTGAGTGTATGTGTTTGTTTCTGAGTATGTGTGTGTGTGTGTTTCTGAGTGTATGTGTTTGTTTCTGAGTGTGTGTGTGTGTGTGTTTCTGAGTGTGTGTTTGTTTCTGAGTGTGTTTGTGTTTCTGAGTGTGTGTTTCTGAGTGTGTGTGTGTTTCTGAGTGAGTGTGTGTGTTTCTGAGTTTGTGTGATTGGGAGTGTGTGTGTGTGTTTCTGAGTGTGTGTGTGTGTGTGTGTGTGTGTGATTCTGAGTGTGTGTGTGTTTCTGAGTGAGTGTGTGTGTGTTTCTGAGTGTGTTTGTGTTTCTGAGAATGTGTGTGTTTCTGAGTGAGTGTTTGTTTCTGAGTATGTGTGTGTGTTTCTGAGTGTGTGTGTGTTTCTGAGTGAGTGTGTGTGTGTGTTTCTGAGTGTGTGTGTTTCTGAGTGAGTGTTTGTTTCTGAGTATGTGTGTGTGTGTGTGTGTGTGTGTGTGTGTGTGTGTTTCTGAGTGAGTGTGTGTGTGTTTCTGAGTGTGTGTGTTTCTGAGTGAGTGTGTGTGTGTTTCTGAGTGTGTGTGTTTCTTAGTTTGTGTGTTTCTTTCATTACATAAACTTACAAATATTTATAAATTCTACTGAAATTAACTTTTTTGAGATTTTTTAAGTAAACATAGCTGGTTTATTTTTGTGATATTTACTAATATACTTTTTACAGTGAACGTTAATGATTCCTGAATATTTTCAGCAGATAATGAGTTAGAAAAGAGAATCCTCACTATTCGCCTCGTCGGAGGATTAAATATTAAGTTTTTTATTATAAATGTCTTTTTTGACACTTTCTGTATGTAACATAGAAACCCATTTCACAGACCCACCATAAGAGATCCGTGTCCGCGTGCGCTGTTCGCTGTCGTCATCGCCGGTTCCACATACTTCCATATATGGGCAGAGCACACGTTCTGCAGAGCATCCAATCAGCGCCGAGTCCAGGTAAAGCCACGCCCACTGCTGTCAGTCACTGTTTAAGCGAGTGTTGTTCTGCTGTTGAGTGTTATCCCCGCACACATCACTATCCGTGTTCCTCTCCCTCAACAGATAAAGGTTTTGTCCCTCAACAATCAAACAAAATAAAATAAACGAATCTGACGGATTCATGTCAGTGAGAGTTAATCCGAGAGGAACTCAAACATCATGTCGTTCCAGCCTGTCCGACAGAGGGCGCCGCTGAGAATCTGAAACGAGAATCTCGGCGCCTCTTGGGTTCTCTCGCGAGATGTGAGTCACGGGTGATGAGGACATCATACAGGGACTGAAGTTTACGCACGCACGCACACACACACACACACCTTAGCTGGGGTAAACAAAACTCATATTTTTTTTACCTTAACAATTATTTGGTACTTCTTATTTGCAGGAATTATGCCCCGTTTTCATTTTTGACATTTTTCATTTTTGACATTTTTCATTTTTGAGGTTTTACTTGCATGCTTTTAAAGCCTCTTTCATGAAAAAAAGTTTTTTACTTGTTAACTATGTTTGCTACCGTCTTCATTATGTCAAAAGATACAAAACAAATTAAATGACTCAGTAAGAAATGTTAAAGACCAACCAAAACAATCAAGTTTCATTAATTATTTCTGTTTACAGGAAAATGTCCAGCCACTATGATATAAGCAAATATAATCTGTTTGCTCTTATACACACACATACAATACTCATTACTCTCATCCCGGTCAATAACAACAACTCATTTTTTCCAGAAGAATGGAATTTATATATTGTAATGACCTGGAGGTCAGTGCTGGCAGCCAGGTGCATTTTGGGAATATTTGTGTTGTATGAATGAGAGATGTTACCGTTGTGGAGAGAGATGTGTGGATGAATGACTTGTGGCGTGACCTTGAATGTGATGTACGATCTGTGAACTCTCAATAATTGAGCAGCAGACAATACTGCCTCGTGTGGTTAATTTGTCCATGCCTCTGCTCTCAAAGACACTCAGGGTCGTGCGGTGTATGGGACATGAGTGTTCTTTCTGCCCACTCACGATAAGTGTATCGCGACGTGTAGGTGCTAGCGTCCCGCTAGTCGATAGATTATAAAGTCTAGGTTAGCTCCAGTCAGCCCACGTAGCAAAACAACTGGGAGTTGTTACATTGGTGTCAGAAGCGGGATCTAGGCTGTTTAGAAGACGCCGTTATGGAGCTGAACATAGGCGAAATAGAGCGGGCTCTTAGAGAGAACAGTATCGCACTAGAGCGCCTGACAAAGGAGACGATGCGGAGAAACAGAGCTCCGCACTTACCTGATGGTGCCAGCGTTCCACGGACTTCGTATCGGTCTGCTGGGCATGGGCAGAATGAAGCTCCAACCAACACGCTCCAAGAGTCTGGCTTCTTGATGAGATCAACCGTCAAACTGCCACGATTCAGCGGTTTGACGCCCCTGGAACCCTACCTGGCCCAGGTCGATCTGGCTGCTCTCCACAACGGATGGACCCGGGAGGAGACTGCGACTCACTTGGCCCTCGCCTTGGAGGGACCGGCGCTGCAGGTTCTCATTGATCTGTTCCCTGAAGAGCGGCGTGATCTCCAGGCCCTCACCGTTGCCCTCAACAGCCGTTTTGGACAGAGAATCTCTGCAGAGCAGAGTAGGGAGGAGATCATTAACAGACGTCGACGTGAAGGAGAGAGTTTGGGTGCATTCGCTGCTGACATACGTGTCCATGTTAGGAAGGGCTACCCTACCTTCCCAGCCACAGCGAGGGAAGAGCTGAGCCTCCACGCTTTCCTGCGGGGCCTTACACCTGAGCGGCTACGCCAGCATGTCCGCCTGACGACACCCCGTGATCTGAGTGAGGCACTGAGAGAGGCTGAGCGAGCGGAGGAGGTGCTGCAGGCTGGGCCGAATACAGGTCGATCTCCGCTCCAGCGCCAGCTGACGAGAGCAGCGGAACGACAAGACGAGGCCCAACCTCAGGAGGAGGAGGAGGTCAGCCGGGCTCAAACGGTCACCCCCAGATGGAGGTCGAGATTAGACTGCTGCTTCCGCTGTGGAGAACCGGGGCACTTCGCAAGGGACTGCCCTGCCCCGAGGCCCCGGCCTCGGGCAAATTTCACCCCCGGGAAACGACCTTGGAGTGAGGCAATGAGGGGACCCTCACCCCGTTCTTTGGCACCCCTCCACAATGAATGCCCTACTGTGGGACGCTGTGGGCATAGAGGATTGTATCTTGACTGTGTTATTGATGGGCAGCCTTGCAGAGCCCTGGTGGATACGGGGTCCACCATTTGTCTGATTCGAAAAGGATTTTTACCAGGAACTGCTGGTCCACTTCCAGAGGACTGGACCCCCACCAATACCGAACTCCTCACCGTCACGGGTGAAAGGACAGTTATGCCTGGGAGGAAGTTCCTTTCTGTGGTGGTGGGGATGAGCCAAACAAGCCATGAGTTCTGGCTCGCCGACATCAGAGATGAGTGTATTGTTGGTTTGGACTTGTTGGCCCACTGGGGAGCATGTGTCGATGTGTCGGGGCCCGCACTCTGCTTAGGTAACGAGAGAGTGCCACTCCAGTTGGGTCGGAGCCATCATGGACAGGCTACTGCCCCGCAGCCACCGCTTAGACACCAGTGTTCAATGGCTCCGGCCCCCAGCCGCCACACAAGATCTGCAGAGACCCAAGGGGTGCTCCAGGGGAGGATTGCAGCTCGGAGCAGTGCATCCCAGTCATTATCACTGCACTCTCCTATCACCCTTCCATCACATGAGACTGTGGCTGCTGTTGAGGAGTTGGGACGGCGAAGCAGTGAGCATCTGAGCGTGCTTCAGCAGGAGCAGCCGCAATGCCTTGCTGACGAATGCCGGTATTGTGCCCGCCTGGAAGCAAGAGATCTGGGCCCATCGTCGGCAGCAGCAGAGCAGGGTGGTGGAGATGGAGGGCCATTCACCACCGAGCAGCTGAGACAACAGCAGGCAAATGACCCAGTTCTGGTGAAGGTGAAGGGCTGGCTGGAGGCTGGAGCATGTCCGGTCTGGCCGGCGGTGTCCTCACAGGGGCCGGAAGTCAAGTCGCTTCATTCTCAGTGGGGCAGCCTGGAGCTCCACAATGATGTGATCTACAGGCGGTGGCAGGCACCCAGGGGGGGAATTGACCGTCTGCAACTCCTGGTTCCCCACGCTCTGCGGCCAGAAGTCCTCCGTTGGGTTCATGGGGCAGCTGGAGCTGGCCATTTTGGGAACTCTAAAACAGTGCGGCGGTTGCGGCAGCGGTTCTACTGGCCGGGGTGTCGGCAGGATGCAGAGCTACACATTCACTGCTGTGATGTCTGTATGGCACAGAAGGGACCCAGCCGACACTCTCACGGGCCTACCCTTAAGCCAGGGGACAGAGTTTGGGTGTTCTGCCCTCAGAGAAAGCGGGGGTTGTCACCCAAACTGACTCATCATTGGCAGGGACCCGGAGAGATTCTAGACCAAATTTCGGAGGTGGTCTTCCGGGGCCGAATGCCTCGACGGGGTAGACGGGTGGTGCTTCACAAGGATCGGTTGGCACCGTACCACTCACTGGCCCCAGAACAAGAGAAGGGGGGAAGCCAGGGAGGCTCCCTACCATCCACTCCCAGCCCCGCAACCGGCAATTACGGACTCAGGGGTAGGCCTGGCGCTGGGGGAAAAACATCAGGGAGGCCGAAGCGTGTTCGACGTAGGCCTGGACATTTGTTGGATTTTGTTATTGGAGAATAGGGTTGTGGGGACACTAACCCTCTTAGGGGGGGGTTATGTAATGACCTGGAGGTCAGTGCTGGCAGCCAGGTGCATTTTGGGAATATTTGTGTTGTATGAATGAGAGATGTTACCGTTGTGGAGAGAGATGTGTGGATGAATGACTTGTGGCGTGACCTTGAATGTGATGTACGATCTGTGAACTCTCAATAATTGAGCAGCAGACAATACTGCCTCGTGTGGTTAATTTGTCCATGCCTCTGCTCTCAAAGACACTCAGGGTCGTGCGGTGTATGGGACATGAGTGTTCTTTCTGCCCACTCACGATAAGTGTATCGCGACGTGTAGGTGCTAGCGTCCCGCTAGTCGATAGATTATAAAGTCTAGGTTAGCTCCAGTCAGCCCACGTAGCAAAACAACTGGGAGTTGTTACAATATAATTGAGCAGTATTTTAATTCAGTGTATATTTGGCTTTGATAAAAATGAAGAAAAAGTATTTTAGAGTAACTCCCAATATGTAAATTGTGTGCATTGACAAGGAGAAAAATAAAGTTCAGGTTCATAAATAAGTTTAATCACACAAAAGCATTGACACAGAAACTCAAGGAAGGATTTTTTTATTAATATTAAGTTTATTTTTTCATTTTACTATATTTACTATAGATATTTTACTCTTTTACTATATATATATATATATATATATATATATATATATTTTTTTTTTTTTAACTAACAATAATCTAATACAACCATAATACAAACCTAAACCTATTGAACACTCGCAAGATGTTTTAAGACAAGTTTTTAACACCTAAAACTCATCATTTCCGGCTAGACCTAACTCACTGTGTAACTTGGTAACATTGTTGTAGCACTTGTTGACCTATTGTTGTATCGGCTACTTACCGCTTCATTGTCTCCTCGACTATTGTAAGTGGCTTTGGATAAAAGCGTCTGCTAAATGCCTAAATGTAACATTCTATTAACACTAACATGCATATAGTAGATACATAATTATATACATTATATTTATATATACCTTACTTGGAGAGTTGTACCTCAGGACGGCTTCCTCATTATATCATCCAGTAGATCGGCTCTATAAAGCAATCATAATACTGCTTTCGAAAGCGTATCGCTCTCTTCTTCACCCGCAACTTGAAGGCCTCGTACTGCTTCCTTTTCCGATCTGCAAATTCCTGCCAAATCTGAGCCAGTTTTTTCTTCTTCTTTGTGGGTACCCAAGGAACTTCTGGCTGGGGACTGTTCCTCGCTATATGAAAACACAAAGATAAGGTTAATATATAGACATATTGTTCTTGATATAAATGAAGTATACATGAGGGTTTGGTATATAGAGAAGATTTTGACCTGAGAAGTACACATTCTCCGAGTTGCTCCTGGTGTTGGGTGGAGCCGAATTCCCCTCTTGACAAAAACAATAAGGGGTACGACAGGGCTCCACCATCGGATTGGAAAAGAAACTTTTCGCACTCTTTTTCATTTCCTTGGCCCTCTGTGTCAATGTTTTCTTCCACTTTGCCTTATAAGAAAGAAGAATATAGTGAAAAACAATAGAATAGTGGAATATAAAGATATGTTGAAATATGTATTTTAAAGTGATAGGGAAAGAAAGGACATTTACATGCTTGTCGTCCTCTTGTGCGGCCACAACCATCAGGGAAATGAGGCTTTGCTTAGCTAAACGAAAAAATGACATGAAGTTCATAAATGGACATATAGATGTTGATATAAATATCATATGGATCAGTGGTCAGAATTGACATGAATCGCATATGGAGAAGTTTTCTCTTTACCGGAGATGAACGCTTGGTTCTTTTCTTGGAGCAGAATTTGTTCTGCATGACAGTAACAGTTTGGGTCCAGACAGTCGATGACGACCGGCTCACAAAAGAAATCTTTTACTTTCTTCAATCTTATTATCATTTTTTCCTTTGCAGTTTGAGTAATCTAAAGAAAAACAGACAGATATATTGTTATTATTCATATATACACATCTATATATATCCCTGTGTTATATACTAATCACAATTATACTTGAACAATCTTTTATCTCAGTTTTTATGCTATAGTGATATTAATATGAAGCAATTATACATTAACAAAGTTAAACAACAGATGAAGGTTTTAAACGATATTAAAGGTTATAAAAAAGAACATTTACCTCCGGGACAGCACTCGTCTGGGTTACACATGCTGTGTAAAAAGAATAAACACAGAAAGGTCATTTGTTATATAAATATATAATTCACTGCTGAACAAAACCATGATTTCTTCAATATAGAGACAAGTTTGTTTTACCCGTCACGTAATTCTCCGATTCGTTTTCGAAGTATTCTCCCAACACATTCAGCTCGACGGGTTCTACTTTTCTCTTAAAGAACTTCATGATGACGTGTTCATCTCACGACGAGCAAACAGCGACTGAAGAAACGCGCCGCTGCACGAGCGCTTTATAACCTTCTGTATTACGTCATCAACAGTGTTCCTTAAAGGGCCATACACACATCACGTGTTCTGCTCTCCGCGGGTCACGTGACCAGAGCTAACCGTCACAATCATCTGTAATTGTTTTCTATCAATGCAGTAAATATGATTTTAAATGTTTATAAGCCAATTATTCTTTACATTTACATTCTGCTCCTGATATACTTGTTTACTGTTGTCATGTCTCAGAATATGAAGGATATATGACTTCAGGTCAAGTCAACTTTATTTATATAAGCACTTTTTTAACTTTAAAAGCAGCTGTATATGAAACAGATTAAATATAAACAATATGTTTTATTTTAAAAAGATGAAACAAAACAAAAGTGCACGACACAAACTGACAGAAATACACAAAGAAAATATACAGAGCAGAAACGCAGGTGATATAAAACTCAAACTATATGGTCATATATATACATATATACATATATACATTAAAGCTGATAACAGCAGCAAGCGACTCTTAATTAAATAAATAAATATATGCCAAATGAAGAAGTAAAACACTCAACTGAACAATGAATAAATACATGTATATATAAATAAAACATATAACTAGATGCATAAACATTCATATATTTGTATTTATGTATTGAATTCTTCATTTTTTTCTCTGTTTATTCATGTATTGATTCATTTTATTATTTAAATTTTTTTCTATCTGTTCACATTTTACATGTGAGTATTGTATTCCAGCATTACATTTACAGAGATAAAAATAAGATTTTTAATATGCCAATCGATATTCATACACTTTGATATTTTTGTTCTTATTTGATGTACTTGTTTCATTTTCCTGGCTTATGGTTATGTCACTGCTATTTCAAATATGATGAAAAAGACTTTTCAACTTGTTTAAAATGCTAGACATATACATATGTACTTTTTGGTACAATTGCACACAAACCCATACACTAGATAACCCATTTTTAGCCAAATTTGCCCAGTTTATACTCCTCTGTTTATAAAGTCATATATCTGTTACTCTAAGAAAAATATACTTATTTGTTCTTATTTAGGGTACAAAAGTCATCACTGGGTACACCTGAGGGTTGGTTTTGTAGAGGCAGAGAGTAAAAACGCGGTACTTTTTGAGAACATGCAGCCAACTTTTCAATAATATATATAATGTATATATGATATATAATATAATATAACTTAAAAATAACATGCCTGAGATGCTGTGAAGGGTTTCAGAACATTTGCATGACACTTTAATCGTGCACCAATGTCTGACATTACCTGAAGATATAAAGAAAAGTGTTTCTTCCAGTAAGAGCAGAAATACATTTACAGAAAGGTTTTTAGAAACGTCTAAAAACATTTCATCAGTTTTTGGAACTCAAGTCAACAAATAACCTACTGAAACTTTCTGTTCTAGCTCTAGGGAATGTGAATATGTGAATATATTTCTATATCTGACACTAAGCTGTATGACCGTAAACTTTTATAAGATTCTGATTCAGACGTCATATTAGTGTTTGATTTCTGAGATATTCTAATACATTCTAAGTGATGACATTGTGTTTTATTTTATGTTCAGGATCTCACACACATTCAGTTAGAAAGCTTGTGTTGGGTCCATCGACACATCTTCAATCCTTCATGTGCCCAGCGCTTACTATATCAAACATGAAAGATATTTTGCAGAGAGTTGGTAACCGTCGCCCATTCTTATAATGATCTTCTTCTGTGTTCTGCTGAAGGTTTGAGAAAACAGTTATTTATCACATGCAGTGTGATGTGCCATTTTTAAAGAATGAGATTATGGGCTGTTGTTGAACTGTGGGGTTTAAAGAAATCACAAATGTCTGTTCAGCTGAAAAGATAAGAAATAGTTCATGCTCTGGTTTATCTCCATTACACAGAGAGATTTACAGTCAAATCAAGTCAAAGTCACCTTTATTTACATCACGCTTTATACAAAATACAGTGCGTCAAAGCATCTGAACAACGTTCATTAGAAAAACAGTGTGTCAATAATACAAAATGATAGTTAAAGACAATTCATCATTGAGTTTGGTGAATTCATCTATGTTCAGTTTAAATAGTGTCTGTGCATTCATTTTAAGTTAAGTGATGTCATCTCTGATCAGTTTAAATAGTGTGTGTAAATGTATTTTCAATCAATTCTACAATATCGCTGTAAATGAAGTGACCCAAACTAAGCAAGCCAAAGGCGACAGCAGGAAGGAACCAAAACTCCATCGGTGACAGAATGGAGAACAAAGCTTTGGAGAAACCAGGCTCCGTTGGGGAGGGTCAGTTTTTCTCTGACCAGACGAAACCAGCAGTTAAATTCCAGGCTGTAGTATTGTCGAGAAGAATCATCTGTACCCTGTGGTCTTATAACAATGGTCATCTAAGGCAAGGCCTTTGCAGGGGATCTGTATCCAGGCTCTAGTTGTCCTTGTCTCTGCTTACTTTTCGGGCTGTAGGGGTCTTTTTTCTAGTTCCCGATGCACCATTCAGTCTGGATATGTACTGGATCCAGGGGACTGTATGCCCTCTGATCCGGATGCAGGCTGGATCTGCTGGCTTCGGTAAGGATCTGCTGCCCCCAGTTGATTTTCATAGTCTAGGTATTATCAAATTACCCGTGTTTTGAGAACGCAGTGAACATGGAGGATAATTATGTAACTGGAGCTCATTCAAATACTGAGGTGCTAAACCATTCAAGGCTTTACTATGATCCAACCTTGAGGTAAGAAAGGCAAGGATTAACATTGCCGCATTTGATAATGAGAGTATAGACGCTAAATTAGCTGGGGTTTTCAGATGGAAATGTTCAGTTATAAAAATGCTAGAAACGTGGCTTACTATAGAAAGATTTCTATAAAATAGCACACCTAGCTGATGTTGAACAGTTTACAGGGCAGCCATCAAATCTTAGACAATGTTTTATGTTGTTACATGCCGAGTTTTTAGGTCTTTTTTCAGAGTTTGGCAGAAAGAAATTAGTAAATAGTTTTTATATCGACTATACATTTCGTTAGTTTTTCAAATTGGTGCGTTTCAGCGGACTGCGAAGAAATATAGAAAGTGAAAGTGACGTGACATACAGCCAAGTGTGGTGACCCATACTCAGAATTCGTGCCCTACATTGAACCCATGCAAAGTACACACACACACACAAACACACACACACACACACACACACACACACACACACACACACACACACACACACACACACACACACACACACACACACACACACACACACTGTAGTGAACACACACACCAACCGTGTACGCACACTCGGAGAAGTGGACATTTATGCTGCGGCGCCCGGGGATCAGTTTAAGGTTCGGTGCCTTGCTCAAGGGCACCTCAGCTCAATGGCTGTCCACTGCTTACACGGTTGGTGTGTGTACACGATTGGTGTGTGTACACGATAGGCTTCTGTAAAGCAGAGCTACTGCAGCAGAGCTACCGTATGCCCAACACCCTACGACTAAGACCCCCACCAAAGCTACGCCCAACACCCTACGACTGAGCTGCACCACCAAAGCTACGCTCAACATACCAGGACTAAGACCCCCACTAAAGCTACGCCCAATAATATAATTGTCAAAAGAAAATTGTTTCTAAATATTTGTAGGTATAAAAGATTTGGAAAGAATGTTGACATTCTTACATTTACCAAAATAAACCGAAGTATTACATTTTACAGTAGGTCAATTCATCGGAAATGTCAACCTTACCATGAACATATTGAGTTTTTACTAAAGGTTTTTAGTATACTTATAGTGCAGATATCAACGTTTGTTTGTTGAAATACTCATGTGAGGCCTCTCTTAAAGTTTTTAGAGAATTATTTATTTATTGTTTTGCGTGATTTTTTTATAGTATAATACGGGATATTTTCAGGATTGTCAGATTCATTACGCTACAGTTTGCTGATCAACAGACACATGAAAATAGAAATATAGTAATTATTTTATAATTATACTTATATAATTCATAATTATATTAATATAGTTATCATACTATAAAGAGCGTTCCCTTGGTCATTTGTTAAATCATTTTGATTCTGGTTTGCAGATTTTAATTCACATAAATCATCAGAACAGTTTTTTGTCTCCTAAAATTGGTGTCAATTTTTTGTCACGTCCATAATGCAGGTTTAATTAACTCTTTTTAAATAGAACACTTAGACTGTTCATATCAGTTCATAGACTGATATTTTTCTCATGTTTAAACACTATCAACATAAACACTTGCTTCGGTTTACCCGTTACGATTCAATTCTTAGAGCATTTTTATGTCACTTCCATAGCGCAAAATGTCACGTCCATAATGCTGGATTTTGCCAGTAGCTCTTATAATTCCCCTGAAATTCTTACAGACTAGTTGATAATTTAGTGCAAAGAGAATCTCTTATTAAATATCTAATATGTAAATAGATCTATATGCTATGAATCAGGTCCTTCATTTGGATTTCAATTTTGAAATCCATTTAACCTTTTTTCATTATTTCTCATCCCTAGTTTAAACTAAGAAGGTGTTGAATTTCTATTGTGAAAGAGACTAAGCAAACCGGCCCCACCCTATATGGGTCGTTCTATGAAACAATGAGGGCAGAACAGGTGCCGTCCGGCCGACTTTGTCATATTTGTTGATACAAACCCCTTGTTGTTGTTGTGATGTCATGTTGCTAGTATTTGCTATGGCAGATATATTCAAAGGCTAGCAATCACTGTTACAATTCGAATAAATATATAAATTGCAAACATGAATGTAAAAAATAAAAGATTTGTTTTATTCTCAAAGTTGATGCGTGTAATTTAAACCAGTTGTATTGAAGACCAACAGCCTAGTTTGTCTATCTATCTTCCACACCCAGTTCATCTGACCACTCGGTAACTTTAAATATATTTTCTTTAAAAGCTACTGTGGCGTGTAAATAATAGCCCTGCACTATATGATGTTCTCACCCCAAAAGAAACCAGCTCCTATAGAGAGGTTTTGCATCATTTTTGCATCTGTCTCCTTGAGGAGAGAACAATGATCTTGTTTACATTTACCCAAAGTTAAACTCGAGAATGGGGAAAGAACATAATCTTTTATGTGCTGCAGTGCAAATACATCTTAATGTGACTTGAAGAGTACAAAGCTATAAAACAGACAAACGAGCAACCTATACTTAAATACAACATCACGTGACCATATAAAAAATATTTTTAACAAAAATCTCCTTCTAAAGTTTATGTCATTTGCTCATTCAGTAACAGTGGTAAATTATCAAAATACACCACATCTTTAGTTAAAATACCATTCATAGAGATCATGAGTTTCTTTATAGTACTTATGTCTTGCCACATAATCGCAGGCCGTACAAGTAGCCAGAATGAACTCTTGATTCTGTAATATTAAATGAGGACGTGCTGAGAAATATCTCCTCCAGTTAAAGTACCTGCGATACGCATCTTCATCTCTGTCCAGCTGCATCAGATATTCTGCAAGTGATTTTGGATCTGGGAAGTCATTCACATGAATGAAAGAGTCACGCGGTACAAATCTTTCATAGTTTTTTCTGGGAGGTCCCAGCACCACAGGTACAGTACCGACTGACAGAGGTCCATTTAACTTCTCAGTGATGTAATCCTTATGGATAGAATTCTCAAAGGCCAGATAAAATTTACAGCTGGCTATGGTGGGAAAATAGTCTTTATAATCCAGGAAATGTCCATAAGCTTTTCCAAACATGTGCACATTTATGTATTTCCTAAATTCCTGGAAATAGGTGTTCCTCGTGCTGACACCTGTCATGGCATCATTGTTACTTACAATCCAACACACCAGTTTGTCTTTTTTGGGAATTGTAATATTTTCATTTGGAATTTTGTTGGTGGTCAGCCAAAACCGAACAGGGATGTCAGCATCCTCTCTATAACTGAGTGTCAGATTAAAGAGGTTTTCAATCCCTGGGATTTTCTTTGTGTTTGTTGGCGATTCTAAATGAAGCCAGATCCACTTTTGGAACGGGGGACGAGGAGATGGTGGAAGGTTGGACAGGTCCCAGTTAAGAGCCCTGTGATAAACAATCACAGCGTCTGTATTGCCGTAAAGAGATCTATCGTCCGTCAGGTGACAGCCATCAATATTGTAAATAGTTTTACAGTCCGTCAGTTCAAATCTGTAATTTTCAGGCCAGACCCATAACAGAAGTATCGGTTTCTTTGTCTCAGTATGTGAGTTCATCTCTTCATAGTTTTTATTTGACTGTTGTTTGAATGAAGGTAGTCGTGGTGGACAGTTGTTCAGGGGTGAGGTCCAGAAAAACAAAAGACTCAGAAAGAAGAGAGCAGCAACAGCCACCGTACCAGTCTGACGACACAGAGCAGCTCCAGTCGAACCTGTGCCTGACATTCTATGTATTTTAAAAAGAATTAAACAGTTTTTAGCTATAATTATCATCAAAAATATAGTTTAATTAAAAAACCTATACAAATATATAAAAAGATTATTAAAAATCATGATCTTTATTGTGCATTCCAATCAATCAAACTAGAGCTGATAATAATTTATATTAACTCAAACACAAATACAGCTAACCAACTCAACAAGTCATTTTAAAAAAAAGTTGTTTTTGTAAATTAGTTTTCCATAAAGAATAAGAATTTGAAACAATTGAAACAATTCTTTAAAGGACTGAAGTAGTTTTTACATTTATTCGTGTAGCGGACACTTTTATCCAAACGCCTTAGAAATTAGAGAGCATTTGTTAACGAGTATAAACAATAATTGTAAATTATTGAGCCCTGTCATACGATAAAAACAAACAGTGAGAAAGAAGATACATGTTTGTTTTTGAACAGAGACTAGACAGGTATTAGTCTGAAGTATTCTAAACAGGATTTCAGTCGAATTATTTACTTAAAGATCCTAGGATAAATACAAGCCATGTATTATTCATTATAACAATTGTCTGCAATATCAAAGGTAATAAAACTCACCTATTGTAAGTGCTTCTGGTTAAAGCTAAAAATGTTGTTCTGTCCCACATGATACAAGCGTTTTACAAAAATGTCCGATGTGCATTTTTGACAAGACCTGGGACTGCTTCAGTGCAGGTAATATGATAATGTGTAATACTGACCAATCACAGTTCAGTATGTAAATACCATGCAAACATTGAACTGAGGTTTTAACTTATTCAACCAGAAGTTAAACCTATTTAAGAAAAGAAGTCTCTTTGTTTTCCTAATACAAAGGTTCACCAAACTGTCCTTCAGGACCCCTAAGACGGCACATTTTTTAACTAACTAGATGAGAACTAGATGTGTAACATGAGCAACACAATGAAAATGTGTCATACTAGGGTTCAATCAGGTCCCTCTGCTATAATTCAACTATAAGGGACACAAGCAATAAAGAACAAAAACATTTGAGAAGTCAAACCTTTTATTTAGAGTGGAGGAATATTTTGTGTTGCCCACCCATTCATATAAATATTTTGAAGTTCAGCCTAACCTAAATGTAAACTTGACGTGTTCACTGTTTCTTTATAAATGTATTTGATCTGTTTACTGATTTTACATATATGTGATTTATGAAGAAGCTGTGTCTTTTAAAGGAAGTACGATGGTAAAGGTTCAATATGCATGACTTCTTTTCTTCGCAGCATACAAAAGATATTTTGATGAACATAGGTGTTCAATAACAATGGACCCCACCCCATTGACTTCAATTGTTATGACGCTGTTCCACAGGATTGTGTTTCAAAGAAGAAGGAGTCATATTTAAGGTTAGATTATTTGAAGTTAAGCCATGCGTACACTGACGCAAAAAGGAAACATTTTTTCACGAATGACCTGTAAAAAATGTTTTTGTTGAACACAAAGAAAGGTTTGGAAATATGCTTGCAAGTAAGATTTCTGATACAACATGGGCAACTCATGTTTGATTTTTTAAAGCCCTTGTTGTGAAATATCCACGATTTTTTGCCATGTAGTGGTTTCATGCCCATGTTTCCTCTTTGTTGATCTCTACTTAGGACAGAGGTAATATGCACCTGGAAAACCACTAGATGGCTACCATGCATTAAAAATCTTGTTAAAGTGCAAAAAGTAAAATAAAAATAATAATAATAATAATAATAAAGACTCTGTCATGATTATCTCCCTTTCTAGATGTTACAAATCTATATAAATTTATTTGTTTGGTGTTGAACTCAAAGAAAGATATTTGGGCGGATGTTTGTTATCGAACAGTCTCCTGACCACATAGACTACTATTATAGGAAAAATGACAATGGTCGTCAAAATTACACTCCAATTTTTTTCAAGTTCCACATTCTTTGACATATTTAACATAACCCCCACCACTCCTGCTGGAGGATGGTGCAGTCTTCATACTGCGTGAAATCCCTGACCATGAGTGTGTGTGAGTGTCTTTTTTGTGATGCTTGATGAGTGGCAGTGTTCTGGTGATGGCGCTGTAATTGGATGGGGGAGCCTGGCATAGTTCCCCCTCTCCCCACGGCCCCCTCTGATGCGTGGTGGTCTTCCTCTTGGTGATAAATACAATAAACACAAATGCGAGATCAGGTTTGCCAGCTTCTCTCAGATCTTGATTATTTTTTAAACTGTCTTTCTGTAGTTTAGAGTTAGACAGTGTTGTACATAGTTATTTTAAAGGGAAACCGTTTCACGCAAGACCGTGACTCTAAAATGTATACTTAAGGAATAGAAGTGGCATATGTTGGGTTTGGATGTTTAAAATAGTTGGGCTAGTTTTGGGTGTATTTTTGTTGCCCATTGTGCTTTTTTGTGAAAGGAATTCCTGATTGTTGTTTTGTCTGGAGGTTTTGCTTACGCATATTATAGATGTTAACACTTAGAAGTCAATTACCTACATAACTGTAATCCTCCAGCTGAAGGTGTGTCTGTAGGTTGCCTCTGGCTTTAATCATCAAGTTTTTGTTTGGGGCAGACACTTCCTTAAGTAAATATCTTGTCAAAGTTTTGTCATCTGATCCTTCAGAAAAATCTTCAATATCTTAAATTAAAAATAGCAATATATTTTCAAATTTTCTGTATTCTTTTCTAAGTTGTGCAGTGTTTATGATGCAATAGATCAGCATTTCAGCAATTTTGTTACATATACAAACTGTGTGTGAAAAATGAAATAGTGGGGTTTTTGGAGGTTACACTAACTCCAACCTGTCTAGACACTGAGTACATGGTTTCCTAACACCGCTTTTACCAAAAAAAAACTACAATGTTTTCACTGTAAAAAATATTATGTCATTAAAAAATAAAAATACATTTAAATTATAAAAAGAATAATAACTTCCGAATTAGCTTTATTGCCGGGTGTGTTAATGAATTTGTTTTGGTGCCAGAATCTTCCAGTATGCAATGTGACGTGGGGACAAGTATGGTGTCCCATACCTGGAATTTGTGCTATTCATTTAACCCAACCTTGTTTACACACACGGTAAGTGAACACACACAGCGACCATGGGATCACGAGTTGAACACTCAAACTACCAGGCCAAGGCTGCCTGTGAGGAGACAAGATAAGTGACATGTAACATAGCAATAAAAGGTTAAAAATAAAATATAAATATATAAGTAATTTTGCGCCTTTACTTGCTGATTAACTTTAAAACAGACACAGAAGATTCGTTCTTATTTTCACATTAATCAGTTCCAAATCATTTATTACATTTTCTTATTATTTTTATAATTTAAAGAAAAGCAACGTTAAACATAACCTTATTTCAATGATTTATTATGCTGTGTTTATGTATATATATAAATATTAAGACTGCATCGCATGACTTCATGTGTAATGTGTGTTTATTTTGATGTATCTTTTTTAGCACATGGTCTTAAATCTATGACACAATGTAGTTCTTTACATTTTAGTAAATTATTTTCTTCCGATTAGCTCTTCGTTAGGTCCAGTTTTACCAAACATTCTCAAACCAGTTAATCTGGTTCTGCAGATATGGTTGATGTTGAGGGTGTTATAAATAGCAATCTGACACATCTTGATGGTCATCTGACTTAATCCGCCTTTGAGTAATGATTTATTAATAGACTATATATCCAAGAATAATGAACAGGCATGCTTATATTTTTCATATAGAAGATGCTATCAGTAGATCCTGCCTGTAGAACAAGAGATCCAGGGGACAATTTTGGAACCAGTCTCTTGCAACTGCATTTTGTTTGGTCTACAGATTACTGTAGGGGTTTTGCCGCAACACATACTAGTGTTTACCACTTCCTACTGGGTCATAACTAATTAAAACTAAAGTTATTGTTTTGACTTTAAAAAAAACCTTTTTACAAAGTATGGCAAAATTTCTAAAAGATACCAAAGAAAAGTTTGACCTGGAGCTTGTTTTCTGCAAAGAGAACCATCTCAAAATTTTGGCCATTAGAAAATATCCATACAATAACAAGCACACAAAGACAATAAATAGTACAGTTTCTGAAAAAATATACATCAGAAGACTAAGTACTAAGCCATAAATGTAATCCTTTGATATAAAATATGAAAAATGTCCACTTCATGTCATTCAGTAACAGTGATAAACTTTCAAAACATGATTTTAGTTAAAATACCATTCATAGAGATCATGAGCTTCTTTATAGTCATTATGTCTTGCCACATAATCACAGGCCGTGCAAATAGCCAGAATGAACTCTTGATTCTGTAAAATTAAATGAGGACGTGCTGAGAAATATCTCCTCCAGTTAAAGTACCTGCGATACGCATCTTCATCTCTGTCCAGCTGGATCAGATATTCTGCAAGTGACTTTGGATCTGGGAAGTCATTCACATGAATGAAAGAGTCACGCGGTACAAATCTTTCATAGTTTTTTCTGGGAGGTCCCAGCACCACAGGTACAGTACCGACTGAGAGAGGTCCATTTAGCTTTTCAACGATGTAGTCTTTGTGAATAGAATTCTCAAAAGACAGATAAAATTTGCAGCTGGCTAAGGTGGGATAATAGTTGTTATAATCCAGGACTCTTCCATAAGCTTTTCCAAACACATTTACCTTGATGTGCTTTTTAAGTTCATTGTAGTAAGCGTTCCTTGTGCCGACACCTGTATACTCAGCATTGTTACTTACAATCCAACACACCAGTTTGTCTTTTTTGGGAATTGTAATATTCTCATTTGGAATTTTGCTGCTGGTCAGTCGCATCCGCACAGGGATGTCAGCATCCTCTCTATAACTGAGTGTCAGATTAAAGAGGTTTTCAATCCCTGGGATCTTCTGTGTGTTTGTTGGCGATTCTAAATGAAGCCAGATCCACTTTTGGAACGGGGGACGAGGAGATGGTGGAAGGTTGGACAGGTCCCATTTAAGACCTCTGTGATAAACAATCACGGCGTCTGTATTGCTGTAAAGAGATCTATCGTCGGTCAGGTGACAGCCATCAATATTGTAAATAGTTTTACAGTCAGTCAGTGCAAATCTGTAATTTTCAGGCCAGACCCATAACAGAAGTATAGGTTTCTCTGTCTCAGTATGTGAGTTGTTCATCTCTTCATAGTTTTTATTTGACTGTTGTTTGAATGAAGGTAGTCTTGGTGGACAGATGTTTAGGGGTGAGGTCCAGAAAAACAAAAGACTCAGAAAGACAAGAGCAGCAACAGCCACCGTACCAGTCTGACGACACAGAGCAGCTCCAGTCGAACCTGTGCCTGACATTCTATGTATTTTAAAAAGGAATGAAAGATAATAACTTTACTTTTTTGTGTGTTTGACCAGTAAATATATAAATGTGCAATGTTTTTACACACACACACCCACCCACCCACCCACCCACCCACCCACACACACACACACACACACACACACACACACACACACACACACACACACACACACACACACACACACACACACACACACACACACACACACTACAATATAATATACATGTATATAAGGAAACAAAAACTTCTTTTAGCTGTTAGTTCCTCATACACTTCTCAATGACCATGTGAAATGGATTTGCTTAAAATATTTGAAGAGCTGTTTTCCAATATGCTACAAATCCATTTCAATAGTTTGTAGATAAAGCTTAAAGACAGGTTTGGAAAATCACACACACACACACACACACACACACACACACACACACACACACACACACACACACACACACACACACACACACACACACACACACACACACACACACACACCTATAAAAGCCAAACTTTCCATTTTGCTGTTTGCTTCTCCATGACAAATCGCTATATTTTCTCGTTTAAAACGTTCTCATTTTTAGCCTCTTTCAGAAAAGTGTTCAAATGGATTTTAAGCGTTTTGGAAAATGAACAGATAAAGGAAGTCTTTGTTTCCTTATGAGTATATAAATAGTTCTTATGTTTAATATGAATATAGATAGTTCAACTCACCTGTTTTAAGAAATTGGCCTTTAGTGTGTTCCACGCAAGGAAATGTCGTCTGGTGTTCATACAGAAGACACTCCAACAGAAATAAAACTCTAGTGTCAATACAAACTGTGGAATCTTATAGTGCATGGAATATACTTTCGACCAATCACAGATCAGCGTGACAAAACAAGGTGTTTAATTCTACAACACACCTGAACAAGTCTTTCAAGATTAAATACCAGATAAAAAAAACGCCTTAATGTCATTCAAGTAAAGGATTGAAACAAGAAAAGACTTGACTTTTAACAAGTCCCGTAACTGCATTTTATATTTGGTTTAGTTTAGAATTTTTATGTGATTTTATATCCAGTTATAAGTTTATTCCAAAATTGATTTAAAAAAACACCGTCCCTCCGTTGAATGAGACATTACTCAAAATATCTTATATAATGCATCCCAAAAAAGTCAAAACCAGTTTTACCACCACTTTGAGGACAGAATTTGGTGTTGCTATCTCTTTAGAGGCCCTAAACCTCAAGTGTGCCATCTAGTGCTTATCCACGTGCATGATCACGCGCTGTCACTCGGTGCCATGGCAACGGCAGAAGCCATAAAACGAACAAAATCTCGCGTTTTTACGTGAAATGTGCTGCAAAGCCTCAAAAAATCACTCACCTGGTCACGTCAAACTGACATTTCTAAATTATAATACATGAAATAACCGTGTTTATGTTGTATTACGTGACATTACAAATTCTATGAGGGAAAAGGAGTTTAACACGCATTTAAGTAATAAGAGTAATAAAGCTTAAAACGTTTTGCGTTTCATACTTTTCTCTCGCTTATTCCTCGATGTTTCGAGTCATCGCAACTATTTCTCTGAACCTCGAGCTCTCTGGTGATTTTCTCAACAACAGCTCCCGCCTTCTTTCACGTGATTGGACAGTCGTCCTCGCTTTCTTCATGTGATTGGACAGTCGCACTCTCATTCTTTCATGTGATTGGCTAACTCAAGCAGATTGACAAGAGAATCGGCAGTGTTTAACAGTAGACCAGATATGAGCTGTGTCTACAACCACACACTCGCTCACTATCTCGCTCGCTCACTCGCTCACTCATTCCTGTATAGTGTATGACAGTTGAGTGCACTGTGTCAGAAACGAGTGAACGAAAACAAGTGAACGAATTCGACACTGACGTGAATAGCAGAAGGTCCAATTACAATTTGCTCATTAACATACACCTTATCTGTAATAACAGATTATTTTATTTTATTAAAGCACTGTTCACCGTCACGTTTCTTTTATTATTAAATATAAAAACTAAAATGAAAACACGTCATGTTTGTTTTTATTTTAAGGGAAAACAAAAACAATTGTCAGAGTATAGAATAAATATCACATAATATATTAGTTTAATGAAAAGTCTTAATAATAATTTAAATAACGATTTAGCTGATGGCCACTAATGACATTATGGACATTCGTTATTTTATTCTACATTCCCAGCATGCATAATCTATCGCCGCCTCTCTAATCTTGGGAAATAGGGCTTCAGTTACTGTAGGTATGATGACATCATTTTCAAACACCCCTAAGCTGAAAATGAATTACTTGACTAGACAGGGCTGAACATTCCCTTTACGACGACACCTGGATTGTGAAAATCAGTTGAGGATTGTGAAAGTTATGACATTTATAATAACAGTGAATATATTAAGATAATATACATTAATTACAATTAGAGTCATGTGACCGAAAGTGCATATTATTCACACATTTTTTGCTTATAACTGCCTCATTTAATCATATAATTGCATGAAATTTGCATAGAAGATATAATTTTGTTCGTTCTTTCATGAAATCATGGAAATTCAGTTTTTGCTGGAATGGGCACCAGACCCATGGTACCTCACTGAAAACAATTGTATTAATAAGTGTCCATCCATATTCATAAACATTTGTTGTTAAATACAAGAGAAAACATTCATAAAAGTAGAATGCATGAGATCAAAATAATACTTAATGCTCGCTGACTGTCATATCCACGTTGCAATGGCCCAGGCCTGCTGTCTTATCAAATGTTCTTATTTTATTAATTTAGAGAGAATTACAGGCTAATCCTCATTAATCTAACTCAAAGTGATGTAAACTGATACAATTTTGACATGCATATCAGAAAACAATGATATACATATTAAACTACATAGCATGAGTTATAATTAAAAAAAATCGTGATAAAATAATTAAAGTATAAAATACAGTCAATGATTATTATTATTTATTTTTTAATGAATGACGACTGTAATTCATCTGATAGGGCGTTCGTTAATCTACCCACCAAAAGTGTGAAAACCCAATTGACATAAGTTAGTAAAATATCTTCTCCACTATGGATTTCGATGGAATTTCGTCAGCACCAAGATAAAAGCTATGTATATATGTCCACCTTCCTTTTAGTAGTGTCCAATGCTTAGATGAAGCCCGCCGGCCGGTTGTAAGTCATGCAAATCTTCAGAAAGTCGCAGTGATCTGAAATCGCTGAAGTGTCAAACGCTGCAGGGGTTTGAACAGGACGTAGTCATGGTTGTATTCTGGAAAAACATACACCCGACAGGCGACCGGGAGCAGATATTGAATTACATACACATTAAAAGTGCCACGCAGTTTAAAACCCATTGTTGAGACAGAATGTTCACCGCGAGCGGTTGCTATCTCATCATACCGAGTTAATGTACATCAGCACAAAATCAGAATGCGTTGTGGGTAAAAAGTAGTGAACTAATGTAGGGTTTGAAGACCTTCCCTTACAATTCGGAAAGCATTACAAAATAGTTGAACCTCTCGGACACGGTTCAGTTATTTAGGTGTTCTTTATTTACTATACTGGCAACACAATCTGTCCTATTAAATAATAAAGTAAATAATTATAAAACAATAAACTTCTTCTTAGGTTGATGGAAGTGATGGAAGTGCAGAGGATGGGTTCAAAGACAGCTAAAATATACAAGAAGATCCTGTTGCATGTTGAACTTCCTCATCTGACGAAGGAAATATCGTCTCTACAGGGCTGTTTTAACAATAATGATGTTGTTTTCTTTAATACATTAAAAAAAGCTTTTGATTAGGAGACATAAGACTTTACGAGACATGTTTTTACGAACACTTATATGCATAACCATGAATGGACACTCAAGGTATAGGATTGACATAAATTGGGTTTTGGTTGTTGGGCGATGTGTTGGTTTGGTTATATCTCTGTGAACCCTGATGTTGATATGAATGGAGTTGTCGTGTAATTGTCTGTGTTTCTCTGTGATCTCTTTGTTCAGTTGCAGTCTTACAATGTTATTTACAAGAATATCCAGTTACACAAGATCTGCTGATGTGATTGGATTGAAAGGCATGTTTCAGCAGGGAAAGTGTTGTGTAAAAACACGGTCTTACACACCATTAATTCTCAACATCATCAAACTCTTTTATTTAGGGTAAAAAATAATTATAATTAATGCTCATTATCTTCAGATAAAGTTTGTCATTTGCTCAGGCAGTTAACGGTAAATCTAACAAATACATCAAATCTGACTTTAGTTAAAATACCATTCATAGAGATCATGAGTTTCTTTATAGTCGTTATGTTGGGCTACATAATCGCAAGCCCTGCAGAATGGCAGAATGAACTCTTGATTCTGTAATATTAAATGAGGACGTGCTGAGAAATATCTCCTCCAGTTAAAGTACCTGCGATACGCATCTTCATCTCTGTCCAGCTGCATCAGATATTCTGCAAGTGATTTTGGATCTGGGAAGTCATTCACATGAATGAAAGAGTCACGCGGTACAAATCTTTCATAGTTTTTTCTGGGAGGTCCCAGCGCCACAGGTACAGTACCGACTGACAGAGGTCCATTTAACTTCTCAGTGATGTAATCCTTATGGATAGAATTCTCAAAAGACAGATAAAATTTACAGCTGGCTATGGTGGGATAATAATCTTTATAATCTAGGACTCTACCATATGCTCTTCCAAACACATTTACCTTGATGTACTTTTTAAGTTCATTGAAGTAAGCGTTCCTTGTGCCGACACCTGTATGCTCAGCATTGTTACTTACAATCCAACACACCAGTTTGTCTTTTTTGGGAATTGTAAAATTCTCATTTGGAATTTTGTTGCTGGTCACTCTTAACCGCACAGGGATGTCAGCATCCTCTCTATAACTGAGAGTCAGATTAAAGAGGTTTTCAATCCCTGGGATTTTCTTTGTGTTTGTTGGCGATTCTAAATGAAGCCAGATCCACTTTTGGAACGGGGGACGAGGAGATGGTGGAAGGTTTGACAGGTCCCATTTAAGAGCCTTGTGAAAAACGACTACAGCGTCTGACTTGCCGTAAAGAGATCTATCGTCCGTCAGGTGACAGCCATCAATATTGTAAATAGTTTTACAGTCCGTCAGTTCAAATCTGTAATTTTCAGGCCAGACCCATAACAGAAGTATCGGTTTCTCTGTCTCAGTATGTGAGTTGTTCATCTCTTCATAGTTTTTATTTGACTGTTGTTTGAATGAAGGTAGTCGTGGTGGACAGTTGTTCAGGGGTGAGGTCCAGAAAAACAAAAGACTCAGAAAGACAAGAGCAGCAACAGCCACCGTACCAGTCTGACGACACAGAGCAGCTCCAGTCGAACCTGTGCCTGACATTCTATGCATTTTAAAGGAGAATAAATATAAAAAAGATGTTAGCTGTCTGTCTCATGTTTATACATATTATGCGAAAACTGTAACCACACAGTACATTTACATTGTATGAGCAGCTAAACCACATTTGTTTTCCTAGTGTTATTTTCCAAGGAACACTTAGCAATTACTTAGAATTCAAATGGTAATACACCCATTATGTAAACATTGTTTCATCATTTAGTCAACCTCTTGTCATTTCAGAACTATAAAAAAGAAGATATTTTTAAGAATACAACTAGACATATATGGTATACATAAACTTTTATTCCATACTTTTGTTGCATGCACACAAAACCAATGCAAGTAAATAAGTGTCAGTTACCAACATGCTGCAGAATATCTTCTTCTTTGGAAAAGAAAGTCATAAATGTTTGAATTGACAGAGTCAGAATTGTCATTATTTTATTTTTATTTAATAAGAATATTTTTCTTCTCTAAAAAATAAAAATGTAAAGCAATCGAATGAGTAGATTCTCGATTATATGTTTAAAAGGAACGTAGTAAATTCGTCTTACCTGTTTTTTAGAGTTTCTTTGTTTGTTCACCTAAAATATGACAGTTGTTGAAGACGCAGAAACACTTCATGAGCCTTGGGGTGTTGTTCAACATCTGAGGAACTTTTTTATTACTTCGAAATCCATAAAGGGACTATGACCAATCACAGTATAGTATGACATCACAGAGTGCTATACTGTCAAACACACCTGCACGAGTCCAAAGAGCAGTCCCTTTTTACCAAACATTTCTGTCTCCCAGCCTTTCAAATAATATATTTAATCAGGAAAATTAGACTTGGCTGTGAACCAATCATGTGGATGCCTTTTATATTTTTATTTTGTAAAATGTTTGTAAAAACAGTTGGTAATTTCACAAAGACATTTACAATTCTTCTACAATTCTTCATTAAGTCATCCTTTTTTTTTTGTTGCAGAGCACAAAATAATATTTTTTAGTGGTATTGATAACCAAAAACACTTAACCCCATTAACATAAACTTTCTAAACAAAAAAAATAACACAATGGTGGAACTTGTCACCCTGTTAGTCACAATAGAGCTTAAATGTTTGTGTCGTTTGCCCTCTAGTGATTTCCGATGTGTGCATGTCAACAATAAAATAATTTCTCTCCATGCATAAACTTGTAGTACTGTGTTCTGACGGAATCTTTTACAGGAATTGTGTAATTGTAATAATTCTTCTGTTGTATGTTGTCTATTGTAGGCTGGATTCTTGCAAATAGCAGAGCGCTATACAACAATACAACAACCAAGTGAGTTAGAACACGGATGGTTTATTGTTAATGCTTAAAGAATAGTGGGGCAGTCCCACTATGTATACAGGCACACATCAGGTTGATAACAAGATAAGGATAACGCCTTCGGGTACCTTGACATTTAAGAAAAAAAGAACATAACACTAGCTTATCATTAGAAACAAGAAGAAAATGTTCTTTCAGGCGGACTGAAACTGCCGAGTTTGCCTAAAAGAAGACGACACCAGACAAGAATACATTTCATAAAATATTTCATAAAAGTATATTTCCACAGTAATTATCTTGTTAATCTAACACAAACACTGCAATGAGTTACATGACATCTTAGTGTAATATTAAACACAAAAAGGCACCGTAAGTTTTGGTTTCTCACAACAGTCATTTTGTTTTACCAAAAAGTATCGCGCACACCAGGGGTCCCAAAATTGTCTCTGCTGCTGGAGGGAGATTTTTTGTAGGTGATGCATTTTATATTTCTCATCTAGCTCTTGTTTTTCTATGAATCCTTAAAGTAGTTGAACATTTTAAAAGCGGACATTGGTTGGGGATGGGGAAATGAATTTGCAACTGATAATAGTTCACCAAAAAATAAAAATAAATGAATTTGGATATTTTTAAGAATGTAGTATTAAGGGAAAATTTACATTTATTGATTTTGGCTGATGCTTTTCTCCAAAGCAACTTACAGCATTATGCAGTATTCAATCATCACTGCATAGCAAACAGGGGTAAGGCCTCGCTCAAGGACACTTCAGTCATATTCTGCTGGCCTTGGGATTGGTACTCAGAACCTTCGACTTACAAGTCCCACTCTCTAACCACCAGACCGATTTGATAAAAAAACTTTTAATAAAAAAACAAAAACCCACGATGGGGAAAACCGTAACAAAACACTATACACGGTCAAACAAAAGACTTCCCAGGAGGGGAATTAACAAAAGTATTTAACAAAGTAATTAACAAAAAAACTAAAACTAGAAATTACAAGACTGAGACTGTGAACATCTAGACAAGGATAACAGGACAAGACTTAAACACAATCTTTCTACAACAAGATCTCCAAAACAACAGGTAACTATATAACAAGAGTAACAAGCGTAATGCCAAGACACAGTACAGAAAACACAAGGGCTTTAAATAGGGAAACATAACAAGGGATAACGTCACGGGCAGGTGTGGGGAATGAAACAATGATGGGAAGATAGACAGGATAACAAGGGGGCGGGGTCAGAGACGAGACAAGAGAGCACATGGCATGTCAAAACGTCTCCGGTTACGAATGGTAACCTTGGTTCCCTGAAGGAGGGAACGAGACGTTGTGTCCTTCATGCCACACACTCGGGAGGGACCCCAGTCAGTCTCACAACGTTGTGAGACTGACTGGGGTCCCTGTATAATCACGCGACACACTACGGCTGTGTCCTGACGTCAGCGGAGCCGCAGAGGCTCTACGCGAGTCATGACCTTCCAGTGGGAACCGGTATGGTATCCACAGAGCTTCCTACTGGAAGTTGAGAGACTCACACCGACGAGTTACAGGCGGCGGCCTTTCATCCCACCATGCTGGTGGGGAAACCGTCTGTCTCGTGACACTGGGGAAAACGTTACCCCTCTAATCGAGGGCCTACGTTGCGGAGATCACATCCCACCCATGTGGGGGGGTAACATGTGAAGAATACCGCATGGTTCGCCAACCTTGGGGAGAACATCATGGGAGGATAGCGTGCGGATCCACTTGCGGGGCGCACAGCTCTTAGGTGGAGGCCCACCTGGGGGAGATCACCGGACTCGCCGTATAGGGAAGTTCTCAGTGATATATTACATCGTAACGGGGTCGCCCTTCTGGGGGAACCACATCGTACGGAGCTCCAGCTCAAGTCAGGGGTCAGCCCTATGGGGGTGAACACTTCCTGAGCCTGGCTGAGTAACAGGGCCGCTCCGCACGGCCTGCTACTATAGAGTGAGCTTAGTGAAGGATAAGGTGCCCATACTCACACTGAAGAGGGGGAGTAGAGGGACTAAAAAGAGAGCGCACTTACTCACCTTTGTAGGGGAGATGGCGCTTTCGCAGGCGTACACCACACTGATCCTAAGTGTTGCCACCTAGGACCCGAGCTGAGACCTAGCTCCACTGGAAGGTTATATAACCTCGTGAAAGTGGTGGGCGTAGCCCAGCCCGCTGCTCTGTATATGTCTGCCAGAGTAGCACCCTGCGCCAGTGCCCACGAAGAGGCTACACCCAGAGTGGAATGTGCGCTCACTACCAGTGGACAGGGACGAGCTGGGATTGATACGCTCTGTTATGGCGTTTACAATCCAGTGCGCTAACCTCTGTTTAGAGACGGCTCTCCCCTTTGCCGCTGCGAAACAGACAAAGAGCTGCTCAGAGCTTCTGAAGCCCTGCGTGCGTTCCACGTAGAGGCACAGTGCGCGCACGGGACACAGCACGGATGAGGCTGGGTCTTCCTCTCCTGAGGAGAGCGCCTGCAGGCTCACCACCTGGTCCCAAAAAGGGAGTGGTGGGAACCTTGGGCACGTAGCCGGGCCGGGGTCTCAGGAGAACGTGAGAACCAGCCGGCCCAAACTGAAGGCAGTCACTGGACACAGAGAATGTGTGTAGGTCCCCGACCCTCTTGATCAAGGCGAGCACTACAAGGAGAGCTGTCTTCATCGTTAAATGAGAAAGACTAGCTCGATCCGAGGGCTCAAAGGGGGGACCGCTGAGGTCCCGTAGGACCACAGTCTGGTCCCAAGAGGGTACGGAGTGCGGCCTGGGCGGGTTCCCCCGCAATGCGCCCCTCAGGAACCTAATGACCAGGTCATGTCGTCCATCCCATCCACCTGATCGTGATGAGCGGCTATTGCGGCTACATGCACTTCCAAGGAGGAGGGGGCGAGCTGATGCTCAAGCCCCTCTTGTAGGAAGGATAACATGCTCTGATCTCGCATCTCCGGGGGTCCTCACACCGTGGCACACCAGGAGGCACACCAAGACGAGAAGCGGCGCCACTGCAAGGTGTAAAGACACCGAGTGGCTGGGCCCTAGCCTAAGCGATTAAACCTGCGACCGCTGGTGGCAGTCCGCTCAGGAGCTCCTCGTCCCGTCCAGGAGCCAGACGTGGTTCCATAGGTCTGGTCTGGGGTGCCATGACGTGCCCTTCCCCTGTGATAGAAGGTCCTTCATCAGGGGAATTGGCCAGGGGGGAGTGATCGTCAGAGCCCTCAGCTCTGAGAACCAAGTGTGGTTGGGCCAGTATGGGGCAACCAGGATCACTTGGTGCTCCTCTTCCCTTACCTTGCACAGGACCCGGGCAATGAGGCTCACTGGGGGGAAGGCGTACTTCCGCTTGTCTCGTGGCCAGTCGTGCGCTAAGGCATCCGTGCCAAGGGGACCCTCGGTCAGGGAGAACCAAAGCGGGCAATGGGTGTCGTCTCGGGAGGCAAACAGGTCTACCTGTGCCTGGCCGAAGCGATCCCATATCGACCGGACTGCACGAGGATGGAGTCGCCAGCTTCCTGGCCGGATCTGCTGACGAGAGCGCATCGGCTGTCTCGTTCAGAGCCCCGGGGAGGTGCACAGCGCGCAGGGTCTTGATGACCCGCTGACTCCATTTGAGGAGGCGTCGGGCGAGCAATGACAGTGTCCGCGAGCGTACGCCACCTTGATGATTTATGTAAGCTACAGCGGTGGTGCGGTCCGAGCGGACAAGCACGTGTTTGTCCCTCAGTAGAGGTAAGAACCTCATGAGGGCCATGTGTACTGCCAAAAGCTCCAAGGCATTGATATGCCAACGTAGTCGGGGACCTGTCCATCGACCCGAAGCTACGTGCCCGTGGCACACTGCGCCCCAGCCGAGCAGGGAGGTGCCTCGACACCTGCCCTAGCGGGACTCCTGCCCGCAGAAAGGTCACTGAGGACCATGGGGCGAGAAGACTCCGGCATCTCGACGTGATGTGAATCCGTCTGTTGCCAGTGTGCCATGCGCTCCTCGGAACCCGACTCTGTAGCCAAAGCTGAAGTGGTCTCATATGCATCAACCCGAGGGGAATTACCCCAGCCGAGGATGCCATATGCCCCAGGAGCCTCTGAAGAGTCTTCAGCGGGACCACTGTGCGTGAGGTCTGAGCCAAACACGCCAGCAATGACCGTGCACGCTCTCCTGTGAGTCGCGCACACATAGTGACAGAGTCTAGTTCCATGCCGAGATAAGAGATGCTCTGCTTAGGGGAGAGCTGGCTCTTTTCCCGGTTGACCCGAAGACCCAAACGGGCTAGGTGCCTAAGCACTAGGTCCCTGTGCATACAGACTACCTCTGGCGAGTGACCCAGGATGAGCCAGTCGTCGAGATAGTTTAGTATCCGCACTCCGCGCTCCCTTAGGGGCACTATGGCGGCCTCCGCGATCTTAGTGAAGACCCGGGGGGACAGGGACAGCCCGAAGGGCAGGACTTTGTACTGATACGATCGCCCCTTGAACGCGAACCGTAGGAACGGCCGGTGTCGAGGCAGGATGGAGACGTGAAAGTACGCGTCCTTCAGGTCTATTGCCACGAACCAATCCTGACTCCGGATAGAAGTCAGGATGCGCCTCTGCGTCAACATCCTGAACGGCAATCTATGCAGATATTTGTTCAGGGTGCGCAGATCCAGAATGGGGCGCGACTCTCCGCCTTTCTTGGGTACAATGAAGTACGGGCTGTAGAAGCTCTTGAACATCTCGGTTGGTGGAACAGGCTCGATCGCATCCTTCGCCAGAAGGGTGGTAACCTCGTCCCGAAGAACGGACGCATCCCGACCTCGCACCGAGGTGAAAAGGACGGACCGGAACTTGGGCGGGCGTCTGGCAAACTGGATCGCATAACCGAGACGGATCGTCCTCTCGAGCCACCGTGACGGGGAACATCGGCGTAACCACGCCGGCCACCTGCACGCCAGGGGGATGAGAGGACTGATCTGCTTCACTGTACCCGGGGAGGGTGGTTCTGTGGCTGCCGGGTCCGGGGTCCGGCCAGGATTGTCCTGGCGGGACACGGGGACCCGAGCTGCCTGCCTAATACCACTGGCCAACGCACCGTCCTGCGGAGGGCGCTGAGGGCTGCGGGATGGCGTGTGTGTCAGCCGTGCACCGTCTAGAAGAGGGTGAACATGGCGACTTTTGCCTGGGGGAGGATTTGATCTTTCTTTAACCACATAGGGTGGCCCTGAAAAGGGCCATTGTGGTAGTGGAACGGGGCAGGAGCCATCCCAGATGTTATCTACTCCTCCAGGCTGGGTCCCTCAGGAGCGCTTCCTGGCACGTTTGCGAGGAGGCTGCTGACGGGTCCCCACCGCCTGCTTCCTCGGGGCCGGCTTCCTACGGGGCGCCGGCTGTATAGGGGGCGCTCTAACCGAGGGCGGGGCCGAGGAAGGGCGTGGCTGTTTGGGAGCAGGAGGAGTTTGGGGCCGGGGCTGACCTCGGCCAGCCGGACCCCTACGAGGCAAGAAATGTTGCATCGCCTCCTTCTGCTGCTGCACTGCGGAGAACTGGTGGGTAAAGTCCTGCACAGTGTCTCCAAACAGCCCCTCTTGCGCGATGGGTGCGTCGAGAAAGCGTGCTCTCTCGGCCTCACTCATCTGCGCAAGGTTCAACCAGAGGTGGCGCTCTTGGACCACACAGGTGGACATCACTCGACCAATAGACCGCGCCGTGACCTTGGTCGCTTTCAGCGCCAAGTCCGTCGCGGTCCTCAACTCACATACTGTGAGCGGGTCGAGTCTTCCCTCGTCAAGCTCCTTTAACGCCTTGGCCTGATGCACTTGCAACATAGCCATGACGTGGAGCGAAGATGCAGCTTGCCCCGCGGCTGTGTAGGCTCTCGCCACTAGGGACGAGGAAAACCTACACGCTTTGGAGGGGAGCTTAGGTCGATCCCTCCAGGAAGCTGCAGTTTGCGGACACAGATGTGACGCAATTGCGCGCTCCGCTGGAGGAAGGTCGACATAGCCCCGTGCTGCACCTCCGTCGAGAGAAGTGAGAGCGTGGGAGCTGCCATGACGGAGGCGGGCCGATAGGGGCGCCTTCCACGTCTTGGCGAGCTCCTCATGCACTTCCGGGAAGAACGGTACTGGGGCGGGGCGGGGCTTATCGCTCCGGGCGCCACCGAGATACCATGCATCCAGACGCGAGACGGGGAGTGCAGGCGGGGCCGTGCACTGCAACTCGATACTCGCGGCTGCCCGGGAAAGCATTGCTGCCATTTCCGGATCCGGATCGTCCCAAGCCTTGGCCGCCGGAGGCGGAAGGCTCAGAGCGTCCTCCGGGTCCGAAGCAAGCAGCTCGCTCTCAGATGCTGCGACCGAAATCACATCATCACGAGACGGCGAACCGTCCCGCAGTGAGAGAGACGGAGAGCGTGAGAGACACTGACGGTCCCGCCAGCCAGAGGCTGACGGAGACACATCCGCGTCCATATCGCCCGCGCCGCTCGCGACAGCTGCTACTCGCGCCGTAGCGCCAGTGAACGAACTGCCGGAAGCAGACGCGGTGGTGACCGATTTCGTAAAGAAAAAGGCCACCCGCGACCGCAACTCCTTAATCGTCATAGCCTCGCAATGAGGACATGACGACCACACGAGAGCGTCCTCGGCGTGCTGGAGACCCAAACACGCGAGGCAGATCTCGTGCTGATCTCCATCATTGATGTGCCGGTTGCACCCAAGAGCACAACGGCGTCCCATTACAGGACCACACGCTGTACCCACAGTTGGAATATACAAACTCTGGGACTATTGCTGAAACGCACAGGGGAGTCCAGGACCATCCGCTGCAGACGTCGTCACACCAGCAAGTTTTGTCGGTAACAGACACAACCATCTAGGTTCCGAAGAACAAAAGGTAAGGAATGATCTCTTCCATCCCCTTTTATACCCGTCATCCGGGGCGGGGACATGAATTGATTCATTCGCCAAATTGATTGGCCTTTTTAATAGGTTCAGACATAAACAGGTTCTCAAGTACAACCCCAGTCAGTCTCACAACGTTGAGAGACCGACTGAAAGGGAACAAACAATACCATGTGACCCTCACAAAAAATACCGGTCTGCCATGATTCTGCCAAAATCAGGAACATGACCAGGAGAGGCAAAATCATGATCAGTTATAATTCTATTATATGCAGAAGAATAACTTATGTAAATTTATAACCCAAACTGCTTTGTAATTTCTTTAAAACCTGCTCAGTATATGAAGCGATTTCGAGAAAAGGGTTATTTTCAGCAAGGAAGGAAGGAAGGTTCCCAGCTATATATTGTGAACAATTAAGCAAGAGTGAACCCTAATGGAAGTACGGAAGTACCTGTACATAAGACCAAAATGGCTCTTACAAGCATATATCTGTAAAGGTGTGTTTCAATCAATTTATGGTCCTCAAACATTTCTATTTTAAGTTCTCCAGGAGGACGTCCTTATGATATTGTCTATATGCCATTTGTATTAATAATAAAGTCTGATTACACAGACAGTACATTTGGTTAAGATGGGTTAAGTCCCAGAAGACGACTATGCTTTACAAGCCTCTTCAATAAAGTCTTTTCCCCTGAACTTCTTCATTTATGTTCTAGAAGCATGCTATTGCAATGGCGAGCCACCCAACGGCTGTTCAGACAAATTCAGCAAAATCTAATTAAAGGTCACAGATCATCTTAAGTCTTTTCCCCTAAACTTGGTCTAGCTTTCTTCATTTTTGTACTAAGGGCATTTTAATGCATTGGCGAGCCACCCAACGGCTGTTCAGCGGAATTTAGGAATATCTAACAAAAGTTGGTTGATCATCGATTACTACTCCAAAATTTCTGGCTGTCCGGGACGATACTACAAAAGATTATCCTAGTCAGAAAGAGAAGTTGTGATGGATCTTCGGAAATGACAAAAAGTTCAGTTTTTGCAAGGTTCAGTTGTAAACGGTGGTCGTTCATGCAGAGAGCGATGTAATTCAGGCATGCTGAGACCCGTGCCGATACCGTCTAGTCTTCAGGGTGGAAGGCTAAGTACAGCTGCATGTTGTCCGCTTAGCAGTGATAGGAAAAGCCATGCTTTCAAATGACTGATCTCAGCAATGTCATGTAGATCGAGGAGAGCAGCGGTCCAAGCACTGAGCCCTGAGGTACACTGGTGTTAACATGTTGCAATTCCGAGACTTCACCTCTCCAAGATACCCTGAAGGACCTACCTGAGAGGTAAGACTAGAAACACTGGAGTACTGTGTCAGATATGCCCATAGTTTTGAGTGTGACGCAAAGAATGCGATGGCTGACAGTTTTGAAAGCTGCTGAAACATCCTGTAGGATGAGAACGGATGACTTATGTCATGGAGCAGAGGGGGTAGCACGGGCCGGTCGAGATGCAATTTGTAGCATATCATCTAAACAGAATATTAGTGAGGAGCAAAGAAAGTAAGCAGCACTGTCAGTGTTTATTGATGCAAACTGGTCACGGGGAGGGAGCGTGAAGGAGACAGCAGAGGACAGGGTGAGAAGAGAAAGCGTGCGTTGGAAAGTCAAAAATATTTTTAAAGGATTAGTGAAAGCTACCACGTGTGACTAGAGGGTGGTGTTGTCACATGAGGGTGCAATTTGCTTGAATCTCCATATGTTTGGGAAAAGCAGACCGGCTTCCGCACCTCTTCCAGGTGTGTGGGGCTGAGGTAGAAAGTGTAGCCATTAAAGGGGGCAGATTAATTTTTTTAATCTAGATTAATCTCACTGTAAACTTGGAAATAATCTAGATTAATCTATATTAAAATGGCTCATTTGAAATCTGTACAAGGCATTAAGAATATGTGTGCTACCCAAATAATGACCAAAGGTAAGTCATTGCACAAGATGCAAACAACCTTATGATGCGTTCACACCAGACGTGTGTATTTTGACGCTTGAATATTTAAATTAATTTGCGTGGACATTTTTATAGTGGACCATATATTTAAAGAGAAAGAGAAAAGAAAAAAACAGTATATCACAAATAAATGACAAGAGCATATAGTATGTCTAAATAGAAGACATTTAATAACATTGCATACAGATGCCCCATAATATACAAGTAGGCAAGACAATTTGGAAGGAAAAAAAACAATATATGTATAATATAAAGTGAACAGTATCACCACAAACAGTAGTAGACTACAACAGTGTCACAAACAATGAACAATATCAATTACTTATTGCATAGTGATATCGAATTTTGCATACTGCATGAAAGAGATTGATACAGAATGATAACACAGTACTGAATATAGCTCTGACACACTGACAAACCAGGTCTAGAAGGGGCACTCGTGTGTGTGTGTGTGTGTGTGTGTGTGTGTGTGTAAGAGAGAGAGTGACTCAACTCACTTTGCCACCCTTCTTCCTCAAAGTTTTAATTCTTACACATTAAAACTGAGTGAGAATGTCAATGTCAATGTCAATGTCACCTTTATTTATATAGCGCTTTAGACAAAATACATTGCATCAAAGCAGCTGAACAACAATAATTAGTAAACAGTGTGTCGTAATGCTTAATGTTAAAAGTTAATACATTATTCAATTCGGGGATGTTATCTCTGTTCAGTTTAATGGTGTCTGTGCATTCATATTCAATTCGTTGGTGTCTTTGTTCACAAAAAAAAAAGATAATTATATGACCTTATCTTTTCAATTATACTTTCATGGCAGCAACTCACCTGTTAGTTACAGTTGTATCAGTGGTTAACTGCTTGTCTCCATTAAGAATGCAGAATGCAGGCCATAACTCTTGCACTGTTGGTGGGGGCGTGACCCATCATGTTGCTAACATGGGGCTTGTAGGGTAAGTGACAAAGTATTTGATAAAAAAAAATAATGCATACATTTCAGCTTCCTTAAGACATTTCTGTTCAGGAGTTTTTATTTTCAATAATTTTATTTCCCCCTTCCTCAGACTGGGTGTGGGGCCGTTATGTTGGGGTGGGTAAGCGGGGGACCGAGCCTTGACCAATAAGGGCCGTGGCCCCCCTGGTCACCACGTAGCTCCGCCCCTGAAGGAAAGTTGTTTTAGTAGTTTAGGTGTAGAGAGTAGAGCTGGGTCTAAAACCACACACTCGCTTACTCTCTCACTCTCTCACTCGCTCACTCGTTCCTGTATGACAGTTGAGTGCACTGTGTCAGAAAGGAGTGAACGAAAACAAGTGAACGAATTCGGACGCTGAAGTGAATAGCAGAAGGTCCAATTACAATTTGGTCATTAACATACACCTAACTGTCTGTAATAACAGATTATTTTATTTTATTAAAGCACTGTTCAATGTGTGCTGTTGTAGTGGATTGTTCTTCATTCTACCGTTTGGATAAGCAGACTTAAGACTTTACGAGACATGTTTTTATGAAAAATATATGCATAACCATGAATGGACACTTAAGGTTTAGGATTGACATAAATTGGGTTTCGGTTGTTGGGCGTTGTGTTGGTTTGGTTATATCTCTGTGAACCCTGATGTTGATATGAATGGAGTTGTCGTGTAATTGTCTGTTTCTCTGTGATCTCTTTGTTCAGTTGCAGTCTTATAATGTTATTTACAAGAATTACCGGTTAAACAAGATCTGCTGATGTCATTGGATTGAAAGGCATGTTTCAGCATTGTGAAAAAACACGGTCTTACACACCATTAGTTCTCAACATTATTATAATAATAATTATAATAATACATTTTATTTGTAATGCACTTTACATTTGAAACAAATCTCAAAGTGATAGAATTAAAATCATACAATACTAAAAGGTTTAATAATTAAAAATCATAAGTTCTCCTAAAAATAAATGTTTTTAGTCCTTTTTTGAAAGTCTAAATAGTTTGAGGTGCCCTCAGATGGTTGGGAAGGGCATTCCAAATCCGAGGAGCAGCAGAGCAGAAAGATGGTAGAAAGATGTTTTACAGAGGTTTTTGATTATGGGCTTCAAAGCTGAGTTGTGGATCAAATCTTACACCAGTGATAGTTATACCAACAAGAATTGCTTCAGTTTTAGAGCTGTTTAGCTGGAGGCAGTTGTACTTCATCCACACCCTTATCTCCTCCAGACAAGCAGTGAGTGTTGAAGATGAAAATGATGTTGGTGAAGTTAAACAATTCTTTTATTAATGGTAAAAAAGAATTATAATTAATGCTCATTATCTTCACATAAAGTTTATGTCATTTGCTCATGCAGTTACCGGTAAATCTAACAGATACATCAAATTTGACTTTAGTTAAAATACCATTCATAGAGATCATGAGTTTCTTTATAGTGCTTATGTTTTGCTACATAATCGCAAGCCTTGCAGATCGGCAGAATGAACTCTTGATTCTTTAATATTAAATGAGGACGTGGTGAGAAATATCTCCTCCAGTCAAAGAACCTATGATACGCATCTTCATCTCTGTCCAGCTGCATCAGATATTCTGCAAGTGATTTTGGATCTGGGAAGTCATTCACATGAATGAAAGAGTCACGCGGTACAAATCTTTCATAATTTTTTCTGGGAGGTCCCAGCACCACAGGTACAGTACCGACTGACAGAGGTCCATTTAACTTCTCAGTGATGTAATCCTTATGGATAGAATTCTCAAAAGACAGATAAAATTTACAGCTGGCTAAGGTGGGATAATAGTTGTCATAATCCAGGATGCTTCCATATGCTATTCCAAACACATTAACCTTAATGTGCTTTTTAAGTTCATTGTAGTAAGCGTTTCTTGTGCCGACACCTGTTCGCGGCAAATTGTTACTTACAATCCAACACACCAGTTTGTCTTTTTTGGGAATTGTAATATTTTCAACTGGAATTTTGTTGGTGGTCAGCCAAAACCGCAAAGGGATGTCAGCATCCCCTCTGTAACTGATAGTCAGATTAAAGAGGTTTTCGATCCCTGGGATTTTCCGTGTGTTTGTTGGCGATTCTAAATGAAGCCAGATCCACTTTTGGAACGGGGGACGAGGAGATGGTGGAAGGTTGGACAGGTCCCAGTTAAGAGCCTTGTGATAAACAATCACGGCGTCTGACTCGCTGTAGAGAGATCTATTGTCCGTCAGGTGACAGCCATCAATATTGTACATAGTTTTACAGTCAGTCGGTGCAAATCTGTGATTATTAGGCCAGACCCATAACAGAAGTATAGGTTTCTCTGTCTCAGTAGATGAGTTCATCTCTTCATAGTTTTTATTTGACTGTTGTTTGAATGAAGGTAGTTGTGGTGGACAGTTGTTCAGGGGTGAGGTCCAGAAAAACAAAAGACTCAACAAAAGAGCAGCAACAGCCACCGTACCAGTCTGACGACACAGAGCAGCTCCAGGGGAGACAGACATTCTTTGCATTTTAAGAGAGAATAAATATAAAAAATGTTATCTTTTTGTGTCATTATGCAAAACCATTTTAACTACACAGTACATTTATATAGTATGAGGTGCTAAACCACATTCATTTTCCTAATTTTATTTTTCCAAGCAACAAATGATTTTTTTGATAATACACCCATCATGTAAACATTTTTTCATCATTTAGTCAACCTCTTGTCCTTTCTATAAAACTATCAAGACTAGAAAAAAGAAGACATTTTTAAGAATACAACTGAACATATATGGCAGACATAAACTTTTATTTCATACTTTTGTTGTATGCACACAAAAACAATGCAAGTAAATAAGTGTCAGTTTCCAACATGCTTCAGAATATCTTCTTTGGTGTCTTGGAGAAGTAAGTCATAAATGTTTGAATTGACCAGAGGATGAATAAATGATGAGTATTTTATTTTTATTTAATGAGAATATTTTCCTTCTCTTACAATAAATAAAAAAATAAAATTTCTTTGGTGACATATCACCTTAAAGCAATCCAATGAGTAGATGAGTCTGGATTATATGTTTAAAACTTAGTAAATTCATCTTACCTGATTTTTAGATTTTCTATGTTTTTTTTACCTCCCTAACATATGACAGTTGTTGAAGACGCAGAAACACTTCATGAGCTTTGTGGTGTTGTTCGACATCTGAGGGATTTTTCAGTACTTTACTTTGAAATGTGAAAAGGGCTTTTGACCAATCACAGTATAGTATGACATCACAGAGTGCTATACTGTCAAACACACCTGAACCAGTCCGTCAAGCTCAGACAGTAGGATACAATTATTTTACCAAACATATTTCTGTCTCCCAGCCTTTTAAATAATATATTTAAACAGCAATATTAGACTTGGCTGTTAACCAGTCATGTGGATGCCTTTTATATTTTTATATTGTAAAATGTTTCTAAAATCAGTTGGTAATTTCACCCAGACATTTACAATTCTTTATTTTTGCATTCTTTTTGTTTTGCAGAACAAATAATTATATATTTTTAATGATATTGATCACCAAAAACTCTTTACCCCATTGACATAAACTTTATAAACAAAATAAAATAAAACCTGTTTGCCCTGTCAGTCCATCTAGAGCTTAAATGTATGTGTCGTTTGCCCTCTAGTGATTTCCGATCTTTGCGAGTAAACTCTGTGTTTACAGAAAATAAAATTATTTGCTCTCCATGCATAAACTTGGATTTCTTGTGAGTGGTTGTATTCCCTATCAAAAGCTACACTCGATTCTGCGTTTCATGCGCTATTGTTCCATGTTGTGGTATGACAAAGACTGGGCTTGGGTGCGGTTAAAGGGCCATCGATCCCAAGGAACCTGGAGGAGTCATCTTCTCGCATGGCCCATCCAATGATTCAAAGTGATGGCTGTCGGGCCCTGAAATCATCCAGCAGTTAAGAGGCCACTATGTCCTAGTATGGGTGGACAACACTGCTGTAGCCTCTTGCATAAATCGCCAGGGCGGACTGCAATTGGTCTACCTGAACAAATTAGCACAGCAGATACTGCTTTGGGGGAACAGGAATGAAAATTCTATCCAACAGTGGTCAGTCAAATCTGGGAAGGATACAGCACAATGTCCCCTCTACATCTCTCTTTTTCCTCCAGTTCCCCTTGGTCTGGACACGATGGCCCATGCATTGAAGCCCATGCATAATCAGATCCGAATCAGATTCAGATTCCCACCTTTCGAACCACTAGAGGCAGCACCTTTCCGGTTTCAGTCCTTTTAGATGGTTTTTCCAATAGCTATTACTTATGTTAGGAGAGTTGGTGATCAGCAGGCTCTTTCAGTCAGGCCGTCCGCTTTGAGTTTGGGCTTAGTCACGGCCAGTGTGCATCATCACCCTAACTTTCTTCTCAAAGTTCCTTTTTTAACCACACCTACTGTGTCCAGTATGGGCACTTGAGCCTTACATCCACAATGACGGCCAGTGGCGTAAGAAAGAGGAGCACTTCATCTGCTGTAGAGGCCGCAACCAGGGGTCAGCTGTCACTAGGCAGACTATATCACATTGGGTGAGGGATGCTATTGTCATGGCATATGAGGCACATTTACATTACATTTACATTTAGGTATTTAGCAGACGCTTTTACATTTAAATTCAGTCATTTAGCTGACACTTTTATCCAGCATTACAAGGCAGTTTACAAGAGACGCATTTAGAACAAGTGGTAAGAAAGCAATCGTAAATAAAATAATGCCAGTCTTAGTAAGAAAAACGCAGCATATGTGTCAAGTGCCAAGTATTTTTTTTTTGAGGATGTCAAAAGAGGTTAATTAGTGGGTAAGAAAGAATGAGGATGTCAAAAGAGGTTTATTAGTGGGTTAGGAAAAGATGAGGTCTTAAAAGATGGAAGAAGAGTCTAAACGAAGCGTTGTAATGGGTAGATCGTTCCACTATCCTGGAACTAATCCAGAAAAGGGTTCTGAGAGTCATTTCTTTCCTTTTTGGGTCGCCACCAGACGTTGATCATTCTCTGAGCACACGGTTCTGGTAGGAACAAACGTCTGTATAACATCTGGAGACAGTTTTCTTTGAAAACCACACATGCCACCGCATGTGACTACATCACCTGCGAGTCTTGAACCAGCAACCTTCAGATCACAAGTCCAAGATTCGAACCACGCGGAAACGACTGCCCCCATATGTATATATATATATATATATATATATATATATATATATATATATATATATATATATATATATATATATATATGGATGTAACCTCAATGGCTAATCACATCATGCTTGTTTCGCTCCTGGCATTACCATATATCTGTAAAGGTGTGATTCAATCAATTGATGTTCCTCCATTATGTCTATTGTAAGTTCTCCAATGGGAGGTCCTTTTGATATTGCCTATTGTCTATAGGCCATTTGTACCAGGAATAATGTCTGATCACAGACAGTACCTTTAGTTAAAATGGGTTAAGTCCCAGAAGACGACTATGCTATACAAGCCTCTTCAATAAAGTCTTTTCCCCTGAACTTGGTCTAGTTTTCTTCATTTATGTACTAGAAGCATTCTAGTGCATTTGCGAGCCAGCCAACGGCTGTTCAGCAGAATTAAGGAAAATCTAACAAAAGTTACTTGATCATCGATTACTACTCCAAAATTTCTGTCTGTCTGGGACGGTACTACAATGGATGGTCCTAGTCAGAAAGAGAGGTTGTGATGGATCTTCAGGTTTGCAGAAATAACAAAAAGTTCAGTTTTCGCAAGGTTCAGTTGTAAACTGTGGTCCTTCATGTAGAGAGCGATGTTATTCAGGCATGCTGAGACCCGTGCTGATACTGTCTAGTCTTCAGGCTGGAATGCTAAATACAGCTGCATATCGTCCGTATAGCAGTGATAGGAAAAGCCATAATTCCAACTGATGGATCTCATCAATGTCATGTAGATCGAGAAAAGCAGCTGTCCAAGCACTGAGCCCTGAGGTACACTGGTGTTAACATGTTGCGATTCCGAGACTTCACCTCTCCAGGATACCCTGAATGACATACCTGAGAGGTAAGACTGGAAACACTTGAGTACTGTGTCAGATATGCCCATGGTCTTGAGTCTGATGCAAAGAATGCAATTGGCTGACAGTTTTGAAAACTGCTGAAACATCCTGCAGGCTGACAACTGATGATTTAGAGGCTGCCTTGCCAGTCTTACATCTTCAAAAACCGAGAAAAGAGCAGTTTCAGTGAAGTGCATACTCTTGAAGCCTGACTGGTTGCTCTCCTGGAGTTTGTTCTGAGTAAAGAATGAGGAGAGTTGGTCAAAGACGACGCACTCAAGGGTATTTCCAGCAAATGGCAGGAAAAATGTCAACCTGTCTCTAGGACTGCAGGATTTAAGGTGGGTTTCTTTAACAGCAGGGTGATGTGAGCCTCCTTGAAAGTTGTAGGAAATGCAACGGAGTTTATAGACGAGTTGATGATGTAGGTGAGAGCCGAAACATCAAATGAAGAGATAGCCGGAAGGAGATCCTTGACCTGTGTTCCCGGAAGACATCAGATAACAATAGAGCAGAGAGGGTACTACGGGCCGGTCGAGATGCAATTGGTAATAGATCATCTAAAAAGGATATTAGTGAGGAGCAAAGAAAGTAAGCGGCGCTGTCAGTGTTTATTGAAGCGAACTGGTCACGGGGAGGGAGCGTAAAGGGGACAGCAGAGGACAGGGTGAGAAGAGAGAGCGTGTAATACACATAAAAAGTGTAATACACAATTTTTTTTGTGATAATATCATATATTTAGAGAGAGAGAAAAGAAAAAAAAACAGTATATAACAAATAAATGACAAGAGCATACAGTATGTCTAAATAGAAGACATTTAATAACATTGCATACTGATGCCCCATAATATACAAGTAGGTAAGACAATTTGGAAGGAAAAAAAACAATATATGTATAATATAAAGTGAACAGTATAACCACAAACAGTAGTAGACTACAACAGTGTCACAAACAATGAACAATATCAATTACTTATTGCATAGTGATATCGAATTTTGCATAATGCATGAAAGAGATTGATATAGAATGATAACACAGTACTGAATATAGCTCTGACACACTGACAAACCAGGTCTAGAAGAGAGAGAGTGACTCATTTCACTTTGCCACCCTTCTTCCTCAATGTTGCCACATTCTTACACATTAAACTGAGTGGGAAGATAACTATATGACCTTATCTTTTCAATTATACTTTCATGGCAGCAACTCACCTGTTAGTTACAGTAGTATCAGTCGTTAACTGCTAGTCTCCATTAAGAATGCAGAATGCAGGCCATAACTCTTGCACTGTTGGTGGGGGCGTGACCCATCATGTTGCTAACATGGGGCTTGTAGGGTAAGTGACAAATTATTTGATAAAAAAATAATGCATACATTTCAGCTTCCTTAAGACCATTTCTGTTCAGGAGTTTTTATTTTAATTAATTTTATTTCCCCCCTCCTCAGACTGGGTGTGGGGCCGTTATGTTGGGGTGGGTAAGCGGGGGACCGAGCCTTGACCAATAAGGGCCGTGGCACCCCCTGGCCACCACGTAGCTCCGCCCCTGAAGGAAAGATGTTTTAGTAGGTTAGGTGTAGACGGAAAAGATGAGTGTTTATTCTATTTTTAAAGATAGAGACTGAGTCTGTAGAATCGGCAGTGTTTAACAGTAGACCAGATATGAGATATGTCTACAACCACACACTCGCTCACTCGTTTACTCGCTTGCTCACTCTCTCACTCATTCCTGTATAGTGTATGACAGTTGAGTGCACTGTGTCAGAAAGGAGTGAACGAAAACAAGTGAACGAATTCAACACTGACGTGAATAGCAGAAGGTCCAATTACAATTTGGTCATTAACATACACCTAACTGTCTGTAATAACAGATTATTTTAGTTTATTAAAGCACTGTTCAATGTCATGTACACGTCATGTTTGTTTTTTATTTTAAGGTAAAACAAAATCAATTGTCACATTCAGTTGTTCATAAAGAATAAATATCACATAGTATGTTAGTTTAATGAAAAGTCTTTAAAATAATTGAAATAACAATCAAGCTGATGGCCACTAATGACATTATGGACATTCGTTATTTTTTATTCTACATTCCCAGCATCCATATTCTATCGCCGCTTCTCTAATCTTGGGAAACAGGGCTTCAGTTAATGTACATCAGTTGTACAATCAAAACCAGAATGCGTTGTGGGTAAAAAGAAGTGAACTAATGTAGGGTTTGAAGACCTTCCCTCATAATTCGGAAAGCATTACAAAATTTTTGACACTCGATACAGCGCACTATATAGTGGATAGGGAGAGCTGTTTTGGACACGATTTAGTTATTTATTGATTTTCATTATTTATTGATGCAGTTTGTTCAAGTGGAGGGGGAAATAAAGTGTTCATTAGTTCAATGCATAAATAAATCCAGGTTTACAAGAGAGAAACTGTGCAATTGCAGACATTGCTCATCTGTAACACATCTCTGAGATGTCTTAAAGACCTCTAGAAGTAAATACGTACCTGTGCTACCTATAACGCTAACTCTTCTCTTGTCAGTGTTACACGCACAACAAAGAAATATTTAACTTGTTGAGCAAGTCTATATCATGTGACTTACTGGTCCAGTGTCTCATGTTTTAAGGAATTTGTTGTTTTTAGTTTAGATTACTGTAATACTCCTCCTGCAACGACTCTCCAAGCCACTAGGGAGAGCTGTCTGCTCTCTCCTACAATTACTCTCCTAGCCACTAGGTGGCGTCACCTGTGAACTCATTACGGCTCATTAAGTTAATGTGTGCCACATGTATTTTTTCCTTATTTAAGTTGGGCAGCTTCAATGAGCCATGTTCAGTCTTGAGCCTACCCTCTGTGGATATCCTGAGTCATAGGAGACTTTCTCACTGCTTCTCAGTTGCCTTTATGCTTACTTTGTTTTGTTTTGTTTGAATGGACATCAAGTAAAATCTGCCTGCTTTTGAGTTATTTGAGCCTCCTGTTTTGTTTTTTGCTTCTGCACATGGGTCTTCTACAACCTGCCTTCCCCAGTAGACCAGGAGTGTGACAGCAAGACTGAACCATGGAAGTAGACTCAGTAGAAGAACAAAATCCTCCTTCCAACGTGGAAGGCATTCTCTCTGAACTCTCTAGCCAAGCCTTGGCCATTAACAAGCATGAACAGATTCTAACGGAGATTCTCCAGCGTCTAAGACATCAGTCTACACCTCAAGCCTCTCCAGGCCAGGCCATATCTCAAGCTGCTCCAGTCCTACCAGCCCAGTTTCAAGGTAGCCCTCAGCCAGGTCCACCAGCAGGTCTTCCACTTGAGCCCAGACTTCCAACCCCTGAGAGGTATGATGGGAACCCAGAGAGGTGTCGAGGATTTATAACACAGTGTACTCTTGCTTTCCAATTGCAGCCTAACAGTTTCCCTACAGGGAGCAGCAGAGTGGCATATATGACAACCCTTCTCGTAGGAAGGGCACTAGATTGGGCTACAGCTCTCTGGGAGCGGCAGTCTCCTCTCACGACAAGCAGCGACCTCTTCATAAAGAGATGAGAAAAGTATTCCACCACGCTGTTGGTGGAGCGGAGGTAGATCATCGATTGCTCCAACTCCCACAAGGAAGACGCAGTGTTGCAGAGTTTGCTATTGAGGTCCGTACGTTGGCTGCAGAGAGTGAGTAGGATCAGCGGGCCCTGAAAGCAGCATTCCATCAGGCCCTATCACATGAATTAAAGGATGAGTTGGCTTACCCAGCCCCTGATTTGGAGTCTCTGATTGATGTTGCCATCAGACTGGACAACGTTATCCGGGATTGCCAAGGTGAACATCGTCGTGAGACTCGACTGCCTGAGTTTAACACTTCTAATCGTTCTATTGAGTCTTCCTGACTGACCGGCTTTTCTGAGGAGCCCATGCAGCTGGGGAGAACCAGATTGTCACAGGCAGAGAGGGAAAGACGGATGAAAGAGAAGTGCTGCCTGTATTGCGGTGAGTCAGGTCACTTCCGAGCCAATTGCCCGGTCCTGGTGGGAAAAGGCAGCTCTCGCCCAAGAAAAGGGGGCCTTGGGAGAGAGTAATTACGTACCCCCGACCAGCAGCTTCGGGTCTTTCCATTGATGTCTCGCTCTCCTGGGGCAATGACCTTTATAAGCTGAAGGCCTTCATAGACTCTGGTGCTGCAGGGAATTTCATGGACATTACACTGGCCTCACAGTTAAAGATTTAGCCGATCACTCTCCATGATCCTCTGACTGTTACAGCATTGGATGGGAGGCCCCTAGGTTCTGGTCAGGTAAGCCAGTGCACCACATTCCTCCACTTTCAAGTGGGTTCTCATAAAGAAATGATACAGTTCTTTTCAATCAATTCTCCTGAAATCCCATTGATCCTTGGGTATCCTTGTCTAGTTTTGCATAATCCACAAATTGATTGGTCTTCCAACCAGATAAGTGGGTGGGGGCCTAACTGCTGTGCATCTGGCCTGTCTCTCTGTCATTCTCCTGAGCCACAGACGACCTTCCCTAAACTACCTGAGCCATCAGTCCCTCCCAAAGAGATGCTGGCTATTTCTGGGCTGGGACAAGTGGCTTCCAGTGATTTTGTTGCCTCTCCCGAGTCATCCCGTGTTCCCCATGAGTATGCAGACCTCTGTGACGTGTTCAGCAAGGAACGTGCTGCTTCTCTTCCACCCCATAGGCCTTATGACTGCGCCATTGAACTGCATCCTGGCACTTGCCCACCTCGAGGGAGACTATTCTCTCTGTCAGCCCCAGAAAGAGCATCTATGGAAGAATATATCAACAAGGCACTTGACAGTGGATTCATCCGCCCTTCAACCTCACCAGCAGGAGCAGGGTTCTTCTTTGTGGGGAAGAAGGATGGCAGTCTCAGGCCATGTATTGACTACAGGGGTCTAAATCGTATCACTGTAAAGAATCGCTACCCACTGCCATTGATGACTACAGCCTTTGAACTCTTACAAGGTGCAACTATATTTACCAAACTGGACCTTCGGAATGCCTACCACCTAGATAGGATCCGAGCCGGAGATGAGTGGAAGACTGCATTCAACACCCCGACTGGTCACTACGAATATAGGGTAATGCCCTTTGGCCTAGTCAATGCCCCAGCCGTCTTCCAGGCATTCGTTAATGATGTTCTACGAGAGATGCTTAACCAATTTGCGTTTGTTTATCTTGATGACATCTTAATCTTCTCCCGTTGTTACCAAGATCATGTCCAGCATGTCCGGCAGGTTTTGTTTCAATTGTTAAGGAACAACCTCTTTGTGAAACAGGAGAAATGTGTGTTTCATGTACCAACTATCTCCTTCCTTGGGTTCATTGTCTCCAATGGCAGCATTCAGATGGATCCTGGCAAGACCCATGCAGTCCTGAACTGGCCCCAGCCGTGCTCTGTCAAACAGGTACAACGCTTTCTTGGCTTTGCAAATTTCTATAGGAGATTTATAATGAATTTCAGCTCCATTGCAGAACCCCTTACAGCCCTTACTAAGAAGACCTCAAGGCAATTCCAATGGACCGAAAGGGCTAATCAAGCTTTTCAGCTGCTCAAGCAAAGATTCACCTCTGCACCCATCCTGACCCTCCCCGATTCAGAGTTACCCTACGTAGTTGAGGTGGATGCGTCAGATGTCGGAGTGGGAGCTGTTTTGTCTCAAAGGGCCACGGGGTACAGTAAGCTTCATCCTTGTACCTTTTTTTCACATCGACTATGACATTGGTAACCGGGAGTTGCTGGCGGTGAAATTGGCGCTCCAAGAATGGAGACACTGGCTAGAAGGGGCCAAACACCCATTCATCATTTGGACTGATCACAAGAACCTCACATACATCCGGGAGGCTAAAAGGTTGAATCCACGGCAGGCCCGATGGGCTCTCTTATTTAATCGCTTCGAATTCATCTTCTCTTATCGACCAGGCTCTAAGAACTCTAAGGCCGATGCCCTTTCGAGACAGTTTGACACGCCAGAGGTGGAGGACAGACCCGTGGCCATCATTCCCAGCTCCAAGGTGGTGGCAGGGGTTCAGTGGAGAATAGAGTTGGCGGTAAAGAAAGCTCAACGTCAGCAGCCCGACCCAGGTAATGGCCCCCCAGATCGCCTTTTTGTTCCTAATGTTGTAAGATCTGATGTGTTGCAGTGGGGACATGCATCTCTTCTTTCGGGTCATTATGGAGTTACAAGAACTTTGAAGCGTATCCAGGCACGGTTCTGGTGGCCCAGTATGCAGGCGGATGTCAAAAGATTTGTGTCTGGTTGTTTTGTGTGTGCCCAAAACAAAGAACCTAAAGCCCACCCTCAAGGTCTTCTCCACCCTTTACCGATCCCGAGACGTCCATGGTCTCACATCTCTTTGGACTTTGTTACTGGACTTCCTAAATCTCAAGGTAATAGTCATCTTGGCGGTGGTAGACAGATTCTCAAAAGCATGCCATCTGATACCTCTGCCTAAGATCCCCACAGCTTGTCAAACGGCAGACCTCATGATGCAGCATGTCTTCAGGATCCACGGGTTTCCTCAGGACATGGTTTCTGATAGGGGGTCGCAATTTACTTCCCGGTTTTGGAAGGCTTTTGGCCGTCTTATTGGAGCATCCATCAGTCTGTCTTCTGGGTTCCACCCTCAGTCTAATGGTCAGACAGAACGAGTCAACCAGGAGATTGAGAAGACTCTCAGGTGCCTGGTCTCCAATAACCAAAGCACATGGAGCTCTCGTCTGATCTGGGCTGAGTTTGCTCGTAACACCCTACATCATTCATCCTTGGGCATGTCTCCCTTTGAATGTCAATTTGGGTTTCCCCCATCTTTGTTTGTCAATTTGGGTTTCCCCCATCTTTGTTTCCTGAGCAGGAACTGGAGGTCCAGGTACCTGCTGCAAACCAACTAGTCCAGAGGTGCCGCCAGGCCTGGCGAAAAGCACGTACAGCCTTAATAAGAGCATCACAACGGCAGCAGAAACAGGCCAATCTGCGCCGTAGAGTTGGGCCATCACTACGTCAGGGCCAGAGGGTGTGGTTTTCAACTAAGGATCTTCCTCTTCATCTAGAGTCTCGGAAACTGGCCCCCCGATTCATTGGACCCTTTAAGATCCTTAGGAAGATCAATCCTGTGTCATACCGTCTACTCCTACCCAGGTCTATGCGCATCCACCCCACTTTTCACATTTCACGTTTGAAGCCTGTTGTTTGCTCTCCTCTGTCCACAGCCAAGAACCCTCCCCCCCATTACCCCAGATTGTTGAGGGGCAGCCAGTATACACTGTCCGACGACTGCTGGATTCTCGCCAGGTCCGTGGAAGGGTCCAATACCTAGTGGACTGGGAGGGCTATGGCCCAGAAGAGCGGTCTTGGTGCCAGCTGGGGACATCTTGGATCCAGACCTTATCAGAGAGTTCCACCGTCTGGACTCCAACCGTGGCCAGCGGAACGTCAGGAGCCGTTCCTGAGAGAGGGGCTACTGTAATACTCCTCCTGCAACGACTCTCCAAGCCACTAGGGAGAGCTGTCTGCTCTCTCCTACAATTACTCTCCTGTGAACTCATTACAGCTCATTAAGTTAATGTGTGCCACATGTATTTTTCCTTATTTAAGTTGGGCAGCTTCAATGAGCCATGTTCAGTCTTGAGCCTACCCTCTGTGGATATCCTGAGTTATAGGATACTTTCTCACTGCTTCTCAGTTGCCTTTATGCTTACTTTGTTTTGTTTTGTTTGAATGAACATCAAGTAAAATCTGCCTGCTTTTGAGTTATTTGAGCCTCCTGTTTTGTTTTTTGCTTCTGCACATGGGTCTTCTACAACCTGCCTTCCCCAGTAGACCAGGAGTGTGACAATTACATGTAAAAAAAATAAAAACATTTTAAACAGTTAAAGAAAATGGGTTTATATTTAACTTGAATATTTTGTGGATATATTCTGAATAATCTATGTTCTGTCATTCACATTAACATGAAAAACTTGTGTAAATGTAAAGAGACAAGGCAAATGACATGTAAAGTTGGAAACAAAAAAATTATAAAAATATGTACGATATCTCACAATGGTAGAAATGCAATGTGACAGAAGAGCTCCAGATGGTATAGAATATTTAGGAGATTTTTCTAAATATTAAAGTCACAAGTCACAATATACTATATGAGAAACGTTTATTGCACAGTAGGGTTTAAGATATGGATATACAGTTGCTATTTACAGATTGTTTAAATATAGTAATGAGGTGCATTATACAAAATGTCTGAGATAAATTATTGCACACATTTGTTGCACAGTAGGTGAACATTGAACTGTCCATGATGTAGATGAACTGTGGAAAGGAACTTTTTCTGTCTTGCTGTTTTTGTGCTCTGTAGCAACATCCAGAAGTTACAGTTCCATCAGAAAGTGTGCTGGGTGTGAGGGGTCCAGAGTGATTTTGAGTGCCCTTTTACTCACTCTGGATGAGTACAGTTCTTTAAGTGTAGAAAAAGTATTGCAAGTGACTTACTAAGCAGTCCGGACAATTCACTGAAGTCTTCCGAGGTTAATTTATGCAGCTGAGCCAAACCAAACAGTGATGGAAGTGCTGAAATGTTCGAGCAGATCCTGTGGTTTCCGTTTTGCAGTAAAAACACATCAAAGTTTTAAACAATTAGATGACTAAAGTTTTGTGCCGTTTTATAAAAAAATATATGCATAACCATGAATGGACACTTAAGGTATAGGATTGACATAAATTGGGTTTTGGTTGTTGGGCGTTGTGTTGGTTTGGTTATATCTCTGTGAACCCTGATGTTGATATGAATGGAGTTGTCGCGTAAGTGTCTGTGTTTCTCTGTGATCTCTTTGTTCAGTTGCAGTCTTACAATGTTATTTACAAGAATATCCAGTTACACAAGATCTGCTGATGTGATTGAATTGAATGGCATGTTTCAGCATTGTGAAAAAACACGGTCTTACACACCATTAATTCTCAACATCATCAAGCTCTTTTATCAATGGTAAAAAAGAATTATAATTAATGCTCATTATCTTCACATAAATTTTATGTCATTTACTCAGGCAGTTACCGGTAAATGTAACAAAAACATAAAAACTGCCTTTAGTTAAAATACCATTCATAGAGATCATGAGCTTCTTTATAGTGCTTATGTTTTGCTACATAATCGCAAGCCCTGCAGATCGGCAGAATGAACTCTTGATTCTGTAATATTAAATGAGGACGTGGTGAGAAATATCTCCTCCAGTTAAAGTACCTGCGATACGCATCTTCATCTCTGTCCAGCTGCATCAGATATTCTGCAAGTGATTTTGGATCTGGGAAGTCATTCACATGAATGAAAGAGTCACGCGGTACAAATCTTTCATAGTTTTTTCTGGGAGGTCCCAGCACCACAGGTACAGTACCGACTGACAGAGGTCCATTTAACTTCTCAGTGATGTAATCCTTATGGATAGAATTCTCAAAGGCCAGATAAAATTTACAGCTGGCTAAGGTGGGATAATAGTTGTCATAATCCAGGAAATGTCCAGATGCTCTTCCAAACACATTTACCTTGATGTGCTTTTTAAGTTCATTGTAGTAAGCATTTCTTGTGCCGACACCTGTATACTCAGCATTGTTACTTACAATCCAACAGACCAGTTTGTCTTTTTTGGGAATTGTAATATTTTCATTTGGAATTTTGCTGCTGGTCAGTCGCATCCGCACAGGGATGTCAGCATCCTCTCTATAACTGAGTGTCAGATTAAAGAGGTTTTCAATCCCTGGGATTTTCTGTGTGTTTGTTGGCGATTCTAAATGAAGCCAGATCCACTTTTGGAACGGGGGACGAGGAGATGGTGGAAGGTTGGACAGGTCCCAGTTAAGAGCCCTGTGATAAACAATCACAGCGTCTGACTTGCTGTAAAGAGATCTATCGTCCGTCAGGTGACAGCCATCAATATTGTAAATAGTTTTACAGTCCGTCAGTGCAAATCTGTAATTTTCAGGCCAGACCCATAACAGAAGTATAGGTTTCTTTGTCTCAGAAGGTGAGTTCATCTCTTCATTGTTTCTATTTGACTGTTGTTTGAATGAAGGTAGTCGTGGTGGACAGTTGTTCAGGGGTGAGGTCCAGAAAAACAAAAGACTCAGAAAGAAGAGAGCAGCAACAGCCACCGTACCAGTCTGACGACACAGAACAGCTCCAGGGGAGACAGACATTCTTTGCATTTTAAGAGAGAATAAATATAAAAAGATGTTATCTTTTTGTGTCATTATGCAAAACCATTTTAATTACACAGTACATTTATATAGTATGAGGTGCTAAACCACATTCATTTTCCTAGTTTTATTTTTCCAAGAAACAGATTATTAAGAATTAAAGTGATAATACACCCATCATGTAATAATTTTTTCATCATTTAGTCAACCTCTTGTCATTTCTATAAAACTATCAAGACTAGAAAAAAGAAGACATTTTTAAGAATACAATCGAACATATATGGCAGACATAAACTTTTATTTCATACTTTTGTTGTATGCACACAAAAACAATGCAAGTAAATAAGTGTCAGTTTCCAACATGCTTCAGAATATCTTCTTTGGTGTCTTGGAGAAGTAAGTCATAAATGTTTGAATTGACCAGAGGATGAATAAATGATAAAAGAATTTTCAGTATTTTATTTTTATTTAATGAGAATATTTTCCTTCTCTTACATTGAATAAAAAATAACATTTTCTTTGGTGACATATCACCTTAAAGCAATCCAATGAGTAGATGAGTCTGGATTATATGTTTAAAAAGAACGTAGTAAATTCATCTTACCTGTTTTTTAGAGTTTCTATGTTTTGTTCACCTCCCAAAAATATGACAGTTGTTGAAGACGCAGAAAACACATAATGACCTTTGTGGTGTTGTTCGACATCTGCGGAATTTTCAGTACTTCACTTTGAAATGTGAAAAGGGCTTTTGACCAATCACAGTATAGTATGACATCACAGAGTGCTATACTGTCAAACACACCTGAACCAGTCCGTCAAGCTCAGACAGTAGGATACAATTATTTTACCAAACATATTTCTGTCTCCCAGCCTTTTAAATAATATATTTAAACAGGAATATTAGACTTGGCTGTTAACCAGTCATGTGGATGCCTTTTATATTTTTATATTGTGAAATGTTTCTAAAATCAGTTGGTAATTTCACCCAGACATTTACAATTTTGTAATTCTTTTTATTTTGCAGAACAAAAAATAATATATTTTTAATGATATTGATCACCAATAACTCTTTGACCCCTTTAACATAAACTTTATTAAACAAAAAAAAAAACCTGTTCGCCCTGTTAGTCTCTCTAGAGCTTAAATTTTTGTGTCGTTTGCCCTCTAGTGATTTCTGATCTGTGCATGTCAACTCTGTGTTTACAGGAAATAAAATAATTTGCTCTCCATGCATAAACTTGCAGTACTGTATATTAATGATACCAAAAAGTGTCGCGCACACCAGGATTCCTAAAGTGGTCTCTGCTGCTGGAGTGAGATTTTTTGTAGGTGATATGTTTTATATTTCTCATCTAGCTCTTGTTTTTCTAGGAATCATTAAAGTAGTAATTCATACTCGTAACCTTCCACTTACAAGTCCCAATCTCTAACCACCAGACCATGACTGAACCATTTTATTACTATGGTAGTCAGTAGGGTTCAAGATCTATTTGGTTGAAAAAACATTATCAGTGCTTATTATCAGTTTATTTTAATACTTTTCATTCACTAATATTAATAATGCTATTATTTGCAGAAGAATAAAAAATGTCAATTAATAACTCAAACTGCTTTGTAATTTCTTTAAAACCCGCACAGAATATGAAGCAACTTCGAAAAAATTTTTTTCAGCAAAGCTGATCAAACTTAAGGTATAGTGTGTGGTAGGCTTAATTAAAAAAAATATATATTTATCAACTTTATATTACACACAACATATATCACACACACACACACACACACACACACACACACACACACACACACACACACACACACACACACACACACAAAAATAAAATATAGTATTGACAAATATTGGTGTCTTCGCATCATTAAAATATAGCATATCTCAATTTGAACAGGACTCACATCCACAAAAAAATGAATTAAAACGCTCAAAAAAAAAAAAATAATCAAAACAAAACAAGGCCTCCTAATACACATACACATCCTATATTCTCACATATCTTCATTTGTGTCCTCAAACATGTCACTATCCTCCTCTATAAAAGATCTAAAGGAGTTCCAAACATCTTCAAAAATCTTACCCTTTCCTTTAATAATATATGTTATTTTCTCCATTGACATATTCAGTACCATCTCTCTGAGCCCTGATGCTGGGTGGGTATATTCTTCCTTTGTAATGCAATAAGGTGTTAAGCTTGTAAGATACACATAGTCATAATGATACATTACTTTGACTTAAGCTTAGGATACAAATGTAGGGTACAAATCATATTATGCACTTTTTTCCAGAATTTTTGATATTTCTTCACATTCCCATGTACAATGGAAAAAGGTACCTTCACAAACATTACACTTGGGACATGTATCTGCTATATTTTCACATATATATCAATAATACCGGAGTTATATATACACACATAAGCCAATTGTATTGTAACAACTTTAATCTTGTATTTACTGTTTATACTTGAACATCATGACAAATCTCACTCCATTCATCATGTTAAGATTCTCACTCCATGCTCCTAAACGAGACCCTCTACCAACATATTATACAGAAGTGAAATCCGACCTTTATTGTAACAATCTTTGGTGACTACTCCTTCCAAAACTGATAATAATGGTATATTTCCAGTACTTTTTTGAAATGATAAAATAATACTTCTCATCTTTAAATACCTAAAAAATGACTTTTAGGTATATCAAATGTATTGCTCTTGAAATGACAGTAGATTGTCTTCCTTATATAAATCTTTTATACTTTTAATACCTTTTTCTGCCCACATCTTAAAACCTACATTTCTGGGACTAAATTTAGGATTTCCCCATATTGGACAGTAGCGAGATATCTCACTTATATAGGAAATATTCAAATATCTCTGCGTCTCATGCCATACCCTTACCATATTTAAAACCATTGGATTCGCAACAGTACCCTTAATTTCTGGTAAAATTTTACGATCTAAATCATATAAATACGATTCCAAGGGAATTTTATTCTGAATAGAGACCCCCATATGGGTTGTTCATTAGATGTTGAGGAAAAAAACATGATAGATCTTAATTGGGCAGCAATATAATACCGTTTAAAATTAGGGCATTGAAGCCCACCCCTATCAAATGGCAAATACAAGGACAGGACCAGAGCAATGGATTAGGATTTGTTTAGCATGTTTCAGGAGAAAAGGTCTTCTTCCTAATGTTGTAGGGCATGAATTTTCACGATCTGGTAGTGGCAGCAACATGATCAGTGAAGTTAAGCTGATCATCGATTATTTCTAAGTTGATAGCAGTCCTAGAGGACACAATGGTTGATAATTCTAATTGGATATATAGGTCGTGACGGGTCTTCGGATTGGCGGGGATGACAAGAAGTTCAGTTTTAGCAAGGTTTAGCTGTAGGTGATCGTGTTTCATCCAGAGTGAGATGCTAAGGCTACTGAGACTTGGTCAAAATTGTCCGATCTTAAGGGTGAAACAAAGGTGGAGTTGCGTGTTGTCCGCATAACAATGATAGAGAAAGCCATCTTTTGAATGATGGATCCCAATGATGTCATGTACATTGAGAAGAGCATCAGTCCAAGAACTGAACCCTGAGGTACATCGGTGCCAAGATGTTGCGATTCCGAAACTTCAACTTCCTCTGATACCCTGAAGGATCTACCTGTCAGGTAAGATTGGAAACAATGGAGGGCTTAGTCGGAGACACTCATCACCTTGAGAGTAGAAAGGAGAATGCAGTGGTTAACAGTGTCAAAGGCAGCAGAGAGATCCAGCAGGATGAGAACGGATGATTTAGAGGCCGCCCTTGCCAGCCTCAGGTCTTCAACAACTGAAATGAGTCCCGTCACTGTGACGTGTCCCTTCTTGAAGCCTGCTTGGTTGTTGTCTGTAAGGTTGTGCAGAGTACGGAAGAGAGAGAGTTGGTGGAAGACGACACACTTTTTTTTGTTGATGAAGGGTAAGAGGGACTGGGTTTTTCCAGAGTTACAGGTTTCAGATAGGGTTTCTTTAACAGTGGGGAGATGTAGGCCTACTTAAAGGCAGTAGGACATTTGCCAGAGTAAAGATGATCTGCGTGAGAGTAGGGATGACCGATGGAGACATCTCTTGCAGTAGACGGGATGGGGATTGGGTCTAGCAGGAAGGTAGTTGGGCAGTTCGAGGCAATGATTCTCACAATGTAATCCTCAGTAAACGGAGAGAAAGAGTGAAGAGAGGCTGACAGAGGAGTTGGAGCTTGGTCCAGTGGAGGCGAAACTGAAAACTTTTTCTTCTCAAAAAAAGATATAAAGTCATCAGACATTACTGAGTCTAAGCGGCCGAGACATCCAAAGAGAAAGAAGAGACTTGGAAAGAGAGATCTGCAGGGTGGTTAGATTTGTGCCTCTTTCTCTCGTGCAAGACCTGGGCCTGGATTTGTTTTCCCAGAGGACATCAGAAAGCCATGGAGCCGAGCAGGAAGCACTTGCCAAAATGGAACTGGACACAAATCCTCTAAACAGGATGTTAAGGTGGAACAAAGAGAGTGAGTTGCATTGTTCAGGGGAAGGGATCATAGAGGAAACAGTAGGGGAGAGGAGAGAGTGTGTGTAGGTTGCTTCTGACGGTTCCAAGCCAAGGAAGGGGGTTTGATGTCTGTTGTGGTCATGTTGAGGTCAAGAGTGATGAGGAAATCATCAGATAATGGCAGTGGAGTTACCTGAGTTTGATGAGTGGAGCAGTATCGTGTGTAGACAAGATCAAGTAGATTACCAGACCGGTGTCATTCTGGCGTTGAAAGCCGATTGACGTCAAATGATGCGGTGAGGTTGTTAAAGCCCTTCCATCAGAGAGATTGCAATTTCTATGGCTTTAGCTAGAGTTTTCCCTTGCAACAAGTGTGTGATGTGGCGGGATGGTCCTCTCCGAACACATTTGTCAGATTCTATAGCCTGAATGTCTATGCTACTCCAGGCTCACATGTTCTGGGGTCAACATCAAAGAGTCAGGTCTGAGGCCTCTCCAATGCTTTGCACAGTAACACTACAAAGCTTGAAAGGTCTAGACACTTCCAGTGTTTGTACTGCTGTTGGTATTCTCATTCCCATTGCATATGAAATGCATCAACAAATGTAGCTTTTGATAGAGAACATTATGGGTTACTTGACTGTAACCATGTTTCCTGATAAAACAGGGTCGAGGTGCTGCCCCTCTTTGCCGCACTGAAGGTGTTTGGGTTTTACTTATTTATAGCATCATTGGCGTGTTTGGCAACCAAAGAAATGTCTTGCTTATGACACAAAGCATCTTTTCCAGCTTATCAGGGAACAGGGTTACAGGAAAATTCCCTGGAAGGTTTCCCTTCAGAATCAGGTTTGTATACTCTATACTGTACAGTATAGTACTGTTGCCGAGAAGAGCAAAACAAAACAACAAATCAGAACCAAATAACAAAAATGAAAACTAATTAACAAATCCAAAATCAAAATAACAAATCAGAAAATGCAATATTAAATCTAAAAACAAAACGGCACACCATAAAACACAACAACTCCAGAAACAGACCAGCAAAACGCAAACCACAACGACAAACTAGAAAACCAGACAACAAATAAGAAAACACAACAACTGTGTGTGTTCACATACTGTGTGTGCACAATGTGATGAGTTAAATGCAGAGCACAATTTCCAAGTATGGGACATCATTCTTGGACACACGTCTGGTGTGTGTCTGGCGTGCACTGGTTTCACATTGGATACATAAAAGAGACTTGCTTACTGTACAGCTGAAATATATTTGTAGTATTATATTTGTAATGAAGAGATACGAGTGTGGGTCAAACATATGAGAGATATATGCTATTTGCTTTGTAGATCTTAAATGCATACAAGGGGAATCATTTCATCCATACTGCATGGACTTAGCCCTCCTATCTCTTCATTAAAAATATAAAACTACAAATTTCAGCTGTACAATAAGCAAGTCTCTGTTATGTATCCAATGTGAAACCAAAAAACACCAGACACAAATCCTCTCCTAATGCAATAAGGTCAAGTTTTATATTTATGAAACAAAATGTGGCCATTGCACTTTAATCAAAGAATAAGTCTATTTCGGGTAGAACTGTCCTTTCTTATAGTACTTAATGCTTATTTTGATTAACAGGAGTCCTGTCCAATCAGCAGTGACTACTCCTGCCACATAAAATACCTACCTTTTCCGGTTTGACTGATTTGTCGTTGTTGTTTTGTTTTCTAGTTTGTCGTTGTGGTTTCCGTCTGGCTTTTTTGTTTCTGGAGTAGTTGTAGTGTTTTATGGTTGCCATTTTGTTTTCTGATTTGTAATTTTGATTTTGGATTTGTTATGTGGTTTTAATTTTTCTTATTTGTTTTTCCGATTTTTTATTTTGATTTGCACTTTTCGGCCACCGCAGTACTGTACTCATGTGTTCAGTTATATTTTCTTTACATGTTATTTTGTCGTGTTCTGAGTTTTCATTAATGTATAAGATATAATGGATACAATGCTTACCATTATTGAACCATTACTAATTTAGATGTTATTAATCACAAGTGCAATTCTGAATAAATATTTTTGACTCCCCTATAGAAAAAATAAATTTGTGTTGTGCCTTTTTAGACACTATGTGATACTGATAAAGTATTTTCTGGCAAATGTTTTGCAATTATTCTATTAACATCATGTGCAAACTGCACCAAATTATGACTTTTAAAGAAAATTGTTTGATAACTAGTTTTATTTCTTGTACGACCAGATTAATTGTGAGAATAAATCCAGACACTGATCAGCCGCACATGTTAGAAAACATGCAAAAAAAGTATTATGCTAACTCCTTATGTTGCTTTAATTAGAGAGCGTGTTGAATTTGATTGGCAAAATGATTAAAATGAGCTGGATAACACTTAATTATATTTAACTCAATGATCTGGAATGATTATTTAAATTGTTTTTAGTATTAACCGTGTGGAAGTTGTACTGTTGAATGCTTATTCTACTTTTTCTAATGTTTCCGTGTTTGCAATACCAAGCCATGTTGCAAATATAAACAGTGATTTGTTATTTTCTAATGAATGTTGACTAATAAAATGTTAAATATTAAAAATGTTCAAGATTATTAATTTATTTAAAGCTTAAGAAGCTGATTTGGAACAGAGTTATCACTGTAATATTTATGAAGTACACACTTTTTTTTGAATATTGTAAAAATACTTATGTAAATACAGTAATTGCAGTTTGTCTCTGAATAAAAGTACAGTAGGTGGGGTAGTACTGTAAATATACATACAGTAGTTGTGGTAGTACTGTAATTATAAATAAAAATACAGTATTTGTTCTATTACTGTACATGTAAATACAGTAGCCAAATGTGTGCTGTAAATATAAATGCATAATTTGTGTTTACAGTGACCTACCGGCATACAGCTGCCAGAAAGTTACTGTAAAATATACAGCGACCTTTTTACTTTTTAAGGCGGCACATTTTAAGAAACATGATTATATTTTAATTTACTTTTTTAAATGTTATATAATATTTGATTATAAGATTATATATAAGATTCTAAGATACATAGTTACATAAATAAGGTAGAAAAAACATCCAAAGGGCTTTTTCCTTGTGCTTTTATTTATGCCTCATGAAGAGTAAAGCGCTTTAGAGAATGCTTAAAAATAAGTTTAATGCGCCACATCTTATATCAGACCTTATAATCATCATGCATTACTGTGGGAATATTTTCATGCATCAGAACAAAACACGAAATAAAACCAAATGATTTTTGTACCACTTAAAAGCTATTAAACCAAAAGTAGCAGGTGAGCAAAAACAAATACTACGTACGTTATCCACTTAATTGTAGTACCATTCATAAAGATCATGTATTTCTTTATAATGTTTGTGTGTTGCAATGTATTCGCAGGCAGTGCAGATGGGCAGATCAAACTCCTGTTGCTGCAGTAAATGGCGACGTGCTGAGAAATATCTCCTCCAGTCAAAGTACCTGTGATATGCATCTTCATCTTTGTCCAGCTTCTTCAAATATTCTGCAAGTGACTTTGCATCTGGAAAGTCTTCTACATGAATAAAAGAGTCTCTTGGTATGAAGTTCTCATAGTTTTTCCTGGGAGGTCCCAGCACCACAGGTACAGTACCGACTGACAGAGGTCCATTTAACTTCTCAGTGATGTAATCCTTATGGATAGAATTCTCAAAAGACAGATAGAATTTGCAGCTGGCTAAGGTGGGATAGTAGTCTTTGTGATCCAGGATCTTTCCATAAGCTTTTCCAAACATAACTATGTTGATGTGCTTTTTAAGTTCATTGTAGTAAGCGTTTCTCTTGCCGACGCCTGTTCCTGGAGCATTGTTACTTACGATCCAACAGACCAGTTTGTCCTTTTTAGGAATTGTAATATTCTCATTTGGAATTTTGTTGATGGTCAATGACAGTCGCGTGAAGATGTCCGAATCCTGTCTGTAGCTGAGAGTGTGATTGAACAGGTTTTCAATACCTGGCTTTCTTGCTGTGTTTGTTGGCGACTCCAGATTAAACCAGATCCACTTTTGAAATAAGGGTCGAGGAGATGGCGGAAGGTTGGTCAGGTCCCAACTAATAGATTTGTGGTAGATGAGGACAGCATCTGCATTGCTATACAGAGATCTGTTAGCTGTCAGGTGACAACTGTCTATATTGAAAATAGTTCTGCAGTCGTCCAGACTAAAGCGAAAATCTTCAGGCCAGAACCATAACAGCAGTATGGGTTTCTCTGTCTTTGCAGGTGCAGGCGACGTGTGTTGTTTTTGCCATGTGTTCTGTTTGGTTTCCATGTTCTGAATTTGTATAACTGGTGGACAGTTGTTCAGAGTTGAGAACCAGAACAGGAAAGCAAAACCTACGACTGCCACCATAGTAACCACACGACATGGTAGAGATCCATTTAAAATTTTGTTCATCATTTTCTTTTCTACAGACAAAAAAATAAAGAAAATTGTCATTTTCTTAAGGTTCTTATTTCCACATCTATAGGTAAATAAAAATATAATAATGTCCATATTTGGGTACATTATTGGAACCCAGGGACCTACTGAGGACCCTTCAAGGTAAAGTTACATGTTACATGTAATGGGTCCCAATAGGTCCTGGAGGTACATAATATGTACAAAAAAGGTTTAATGTATTGTAATTCTTTGTTTTTATAATGAAGGCCGCATATGCTGAATACATGTTGAGAATTTTCTCCAAACACATTGGATGTACTAATGTTTTTCTCAGGTTTCCCACAGACAGCAGCTAGAGAACAGCTGATCCTTAAGAAACCCGAAACCACTGAGCACGCCAACGCAGAACTCACCCGCACCATCAGGTTTGTCAACATTGTATGCACAGTATTGTTCACTTAATGCACTGTTTATAAATCCACCCTTGAAAATAGATTAAAAGATGATAGCAGCAACAGCCACTGCACCAATCTGACGACACAGAGCAGCTTCAGTAAATGCCATGTTTGTTTTCTTTGCCTTTTAAAAAAGAATGAATGTCAATGAGATGCTATCTGTTTTTTGGCAAATGACTTCCTTATATAAATGTCTATCATATTAAACGAGGAAGTTTTTTAAACATAACACAGACCAACAGTCACTTTACATGTAATGTTACTTTCATCATGTTATTTTAATCAGAACTAGACCACCTTTTTTACAAGACTTATTTTTGCCAAACCACAAGCTACGATCACCCAAAATTTAAACGTTGTTTCATCATTTATTCAACCTCTTGTCATTTCAAAGCTGTATGACCTTTTTTTCATTAGAACTATTAAACGAAAATATTTTGAAGAAAGCTACTGAACAGCTATGACATACGCACAAAAAACCAATGCAAGTAAATAAGTGTCAGTTAACAACATGTTTCAGAATATCTTCTTTTGTGTTTTGGACAAGAAAGTCATATATCTTTGAATTGACAGGAGAATAAATAAATGATGACACAATATTCATTATTTTATTTTTATTTAATGAGAATATTTTCCTTCTCTTACAATAAATAAAAAAATAAAATTTTATTTGGTGAAATATCATCTTAAAGCGATCTCATAAGTAGAAGACACACCGATTTATGGTTGCGCGCACAATTAAAAATTCCAGTGCAAACAGACAATAGAAAAATAACAAGGATAAAAAATACAAGGTAAGTAAAACAGGAATTAGTAAAATAAATAAATACATTTTATATACCATCAATTTTACACACTCTCAAGTTATATGTTTAAAATAAGTGTAGTCAATTTTACCTACCTATTTTCAGAGCTTCTATTTTTTGTTCACCTCCCGAATATGACAGCTGTTGTAGACACAGAAAACACATAAGTATCGTTTTGTCATTCAGCATTTGAAGGATTTTTCATTACTTCTAAATGTGAAATGGGATTTCGACCAATCACAGTCAATTATGACATCAGGAAGTGCTAAAATTTCAAACACACCAGGACGAGTCCATCAAGCTTATACACTAGGAAAAAACTTGTTTCCTGAAACTTGTTTTCGTCTCACATTGCATTGACTAAAAAATATTTGCAAAATATAAGAGAAAACAGCAAATTAGGCAGCCAATTTCCCTACAAAATCAAATACAAAGAAAACAAATACACGCATATACATATTGTACATATTACATATATATTCTGTACTTACTGCTTATTGCACTTCTGGTTGGATGCTAACTGCATTTCTTTGCCTTGTATCTTACATGTGCAGTGATAATAAAGTTAATATAATCTTATCTGATATATACAAAGAAATATATGCAAACAAAGAAATAAAAACCAAAAGGAATTATGCCAAAAGCACAAACAGGAAAGCAGCAGTCACATAAACAAGCTACTTAAGAGCAGATATCGCAGCAGGCAGGAAAAACAACCACCCCCACAGACACAATCCTGGCACGCCAGGCAACGGAAAACCAAATCTACCAGATGTCAAACGTAACAATGACGCCACAACACCAGCACTGAGCAACCACTCAGATACCCTAAAATAATTGGCAGGGAATCCAGATCCCAAAATGCATTTCAGTACAGTGGGTATATTAACCCAGAAATCTAAATCTCTTTATTACGCCATCCTTTTTGTTTCTAAAGAACTCAGCAGTTTCAGTCCGCCTGAAAGAACATTTTCTTCTTGTTTATAATGATAAGCTAGCGTTATGTTCTTTTTGTCTAAAATGCCAAGGTACCCGAAGGCGTTATATCTTTATCTTTGTAGCCAGGTGGTATTTGAACTTATAGGAAAAATTGCACTTCCCCTTTAAGAAAAGCGAGTCCTGATGATGACGCGTTAATAATGCGATACAGAGAGAGACGCTAAAGCAGTGCATGAGAGATGAATCCAGTCGTGTGTTAAGCTGATTATCATCCTTGATTTAATCGATGCTCCATTAAGAGTTCGAGATGATCATGGATGTTTGATCGATGCACGTGACAGGCATTACAAAGTCTCCATAAAAGAGTTTGGGTGCCACTACCGTGTTTGTTTGCTACAAAACTGTATTGTTTCACCTTGAAAGTGTGCCCTAACATTCTGAGAAATTGATACTTGAAGGCTTTACGGATTTGTTTTTCTGAGAAGATCATTTTTGTTGTGAACTATTCATTTTGAGTTTATTTACTTGTTACAATTACAGTGACCCCCTGTTGGGAAAGTTGAGTGATACTAAATTATCACCTGTCAATGGTTGAACCATTCAGTTAAAATCATTTAAGATCTTAAATCAAAATTTGGTACCAGGAGTGGGTTCCTTTTATAAATCGATACTGCCAGTGTTAGTTGAGTGTTAGTGGCACACGGCTGAGCAAACACGGTAGTGGTGAAGAGAAGCCTCATGCAGAAAGAGGGGGAGGATGTTTGTGATTTCTCTCATGCAATCGCTCAAGCTCTCAGTCAAATTACTAAGCGTGCACCAGAGGCTGTGGGAGATGAAAAGACAATGTTAGGAGTCCAGTTTGTAGTGGGCATCTGAGACCCTGCACTCAGACGTGAACTTCGACCGTATGTAAGAGACAAGCCTGAGTCTTCTTTGGTGGAGGTGAGGGAGGAAGCTTATCTCTGGGGCTGGGAGGAGCAGTCTGGGAGGGTACGGACCACTAAAAGTCGAAGTGGTACTTCTGGCTCCTACAGTGAAAGTGCACACTGTGCAGAAGGGAAAGCCATTGGCCAGAACCCAGTCACTTTATCCAAAGTAATGGATGTAGTCACGGAGCAGGGCAGGCAGATCCTGGAGCTAACACAGGCTGTTAATAGCTTGATGACACAACAACAGGGGGCTGGGGGCCTGCGAGCGAGTAACACACGAGTCCAGTTACGATTCACTGAGGATGGTAAGCCCATATGTCTGAAATGTCAAGAAGCTGGGCACATTGCAAGAAATTGTCCCCAAAAAAGAAACTCAAAGAAACCTGGACCCCATTCCAGTGAGTCGGGAAATGTGAGCCCTGGGTTGCTGTGAGTCAAGCAATCCGGGGGCAACCTGTAGACTCAAGTCAAGAAGAACTGCTGAAGTGGGCAGTGGGGACATGTCCTCAAGTAGACATTAAGGTTCTGGGTATAGAAATATCCTGTCTCCTGGACACAGGCAGCCAAGTGAGTACGATATCTGAAAGTTCCCTTTCAGTCGGTCTCTCAACGTTGTGAGACTGAGTGGGGTTGTACTTGAGAACCTGTTTATGTCTGAACCTATTAAAAAGGCCAATTAATTTGGCGAATGAATCAATTCATGTCCCCGCCCCGGATGACGGGTATAAAAGGGGATAGAAGAGATCATTCCTTACCTTTTGTTCTTCAGAACCTAGATGGTTGTGTCTGGTACCGACAAAACTTGCTGGTGTGACGACGTGGTGCAGCGGATGGTCCTGGACTCCCCTGTGCGTTTCAGCAAAGATTCCCAGAGATTTTATATTCCAACTGTGGGTACAGCGTGTGGTCCTGTAATGGGACGCCGTTTTGCTCTTGGGTGCAACCGGCACATCAATGATGGAGATCAGCACGAGATCTGCCTCGTGTGTTTGGGTCTCCAGCACGCCGAGGACTCGCAATGAGGACATGACGATTAAGGAGTTGTGGTCGCGGGTGGCCTTTTTCTTTACGAAATCGGTCACCACCACGTCTGCTTCCGGCAGTTCGTTCACTGGCGCTACGGCGCGACTGGCAGCTGTCGCGAGTGGCAGCTGTCGCGAGCAGCGCGGGCGATATGGGCACGGATGTGTCTCCGTCAGCCTCTGGCTGGCGGGACCGTCACAGTCTCTCACGCTCTCTGTCACTGCGGGATGGTTCGCTGTCTCGTGATGGTGTGATTTCGGTCGCAGCATCTGAGAGCGAGCTGCTTGCTTCAGATCCGGAGGACGCTCTGAGCCTTCCGCCTCGGGCGGCCAAGGCTTGGGACGACCCGGATCCGGAAATGGCAGAAATGCTTTTCCGGGCAGCCGCGAGTATCGGGTTGCAGTGCACGGCCCCACCTGCACTCCCCGTCTCGCGTCTGGATGCATGGTACCTCGGTGGCGCCCGGAACGATAAGCCCCGCCCCGCCACAGTACCGTTCTTCCCGGAAGTGCATGAGGAGCTTGCCAAGACGTGGAAGGCGCCCCTATCGGCCCGCCTCCATCATGGCAGCTCCCACGCTCTCACTTCTCTCGACGGTGCAGCACGGGGCCATGTCGACCTTCTTCCAGCGGCGCGCGCAATTGCGTCACATCTGTGTTCGCAAACTGCCGCTTCCTGGAGGGATCAACCTAAGCTCCCCTCTAAAGCTTGTAGGTTTTCCTCGTCCCTAGTGGCGAGAGCCTACACAGCCGCGGGGAAAGCTGCATTTTCGCTCCACGCCATGGCTATGTTGCAAGTGCATCAGGCCAAGGCCTTAAAGGAGCTTGACGAGGGGAGACTCGACCCGCTCACAGTACGTGAGTTGAGGACCACAACGGACTTGGCGCTGAGAGCGACCAAGGTCACGGCGCGGTCTATTGGTCGAGTGATGTCCACCTGTGTGGTCCAAGAGCGCCACCTCTGGTTGAACCTTGCGCAGATGAATGAGGCCGAGAGAGCAAGCTTCCTTTATGCACCCATCGCGCAAGAGGGGCTGTTTGGAGACACTGTGCAGGACTTTACCCACCAGTTCTCCGCAGTGCAGCAGCAGAAGGAGGCGATGCAGCATTTCTTGCCTCGTAGGGGTCCGGCTGGCCGAGGTCAGCCCCGGCCCCAAACTCCGATCCAGTTCGCCAGACGCCCGCCCAAGTTTCGGTCCGTCCTTTTCACCTCGTTGCAAGGTCGGGACGCGTCCGTTCTTCAGGACGAAGACGAAGGTTGCCACCCTTCTGGCGAAAGATGCGATCGAGCCTGTTCCACCAACCGAGATGTTCGAGGGCTTCTACAGCCATACTTCATTGTACCCAAGAAAGGCGGAGGGTCACGCCCCACTCTGGATCAGCGCACCCTGAACAAATATCTGCACACATTGCCGTTTAGGATGTTGACGCAGCGGCGCATCTTGACTTCTCTTCGGAGTCAGGTTTGGTTCATGGCAATAGACCTGAAGGACGCGTACTTCCACGTCTCCATCCTGCCTCAACACTGGCGGTTCCTACGGTTCGCGTTCGAGGGGCGAGCGTATCAGTACAAAGTCCTGCCCTTCGGGCTGTCCCTGTCCCTAGTGCCCCTAAGGGAGCGCGGAGTGCGGATACTAAACTATCTCGACAACTGGCTCATCCTGGGTCACTCGCCAGAGGTAGTCTGTATGCACAGGGACCTAGTGCTTAGGCACCTAGCCCGTTTGGGTCTTCGGGTCAACCGGGAAAAGAGCAAGCTCTCCCCTACGCAGAGCATCTCTTACCTCGGGATGGAACTAGACTCTGTCACTATGTGTGCACGACTCACAGGAGAGCGTGAGAAAAACGGACGGTAGTATTAGATTGTGCATGGACTACCGCAAGCTAAATCTGAAAACCAAACGGGACGCTTTTCCACTGCCACGAGTGGATGAGAGTTTTGATATGCTATGAGGTGCCCAGTTTTTCTCAAGCATCGACCTGGCCAGTAGTTATCACCAGGTGGCTTTTGCAGAAAAGGATCGGCCTAAGACAGCCTTTACCACACCATTTGGGCTTTATGAACATCTTAGAATGCCGATGCAGGTGGGCAATGGTCCCGCCACTTTTCAAAGGTTAATGCAAACCACCATGAGTGATCTCATTTTCCAGATTATGCTTGTTATTTGGATGACATCTTGGTGTTCTCAAAAATGTTTCCCGAGCATTTGAAGAGGTTGCGAATTGTGTTGTTATGGCTGCAGGAGACCGGACTTAAAGTCAAAGTAGGAAAATGTCACTTCCTACAGTCTACCGTGACGGGCATCAGATATCTGCTGAGGCTATAGCAACCGACCCTAACAAGATCTCTGCTGTGACGCAGTGGCCGGTACCCACTAATCTGAAAACTCTGAGGTCATTCCTCGGTTTCTGTGGGTACTATCGAAGGTTTGTCCCTGTCTTCTCAAAAATTGCAGGGCCACTGCATGATTTAGTCAACCAGTGTCTGAACGAGGGACCTCCAGCTAAAGTTAATCAAAAGGGTAATCAACGGGTGGAGTCCTGAATGCCAGGCATCCTTTGAAGCGTTGAAAGAAAAACTAACGAGTGCGCCCGCAATCGGATTTGCTGATTTCTCTGCCGCATTTATCCTTGAGACTGACGCAAGCAATCAGGGCTTAGGAGCCGTTCTTCTGCAGCAGCAAGAGGGATGAAAAGAGTGATCTCTTATGGGAGCCGAAGGTTGTGCAATGCTGAAAGGAATGACGAAAATTATAGCAGCATGAAGTTGGAGCTGCTGAGCCTCAAGTGGGCAGTAACTGATATAATCAGGGGTTACTTGCTGGGTTCCAAATGTACCGTAATCCCGGATAATAACCCACTATGTCACCTAAACACTGCCAAATTAGGAGCCCTGGAACAGAGATGGGTGGCACAGTTAGCTGCATTTGATTTTGATGTCCAATACCGACCTGGTCAGTGTAATCAAGCTGCGGATGCATTGTCTAGGCAGCCCTTGGCAGGGGAGCCCATGGTAGACATGGAGGATGCCGAATATAATGACTGTGTGACTATTTGCAGCCTGGCACGGCGAGGAACTGCTCTTGACACTAAATTGATTCAAGCTGAAATAGAGAGGTGCGAGGTCCGGCAGATGCGTGCCGTGTAAACACGTGGGTTGGCGAGCACTGATCTGCAGGGGAGTACTGCTATTTGGCCTGGTTATTCTAAGGAGCAGTTGACCACATTTCAGACCCAAGACCCAGTGCTGAAGGAGATTAAGATTTTTTGGGACCAGAAACGTAAACCTGCAGGCTTGGAAGTAAGAACCCTGTCGAAATCCGTACAATCGTTGCTGAAGCAGTGGAGCCGACTGAGGGAAAAGGATGGATTGTTGTACCGGGTAGTGGAGGATGGGCGTTATGGAGAGTGCTTCCAACTGTTAGTCCCAACCTGTTTGAGAACCCAGGTGCTTGAGACTGTGCATGCTGGTATGGGGCATCAGGGAATTGAAAGAACGCTGCAGCTGCTGTGGTCAAGATGCTACTGGGTGGGAATATATGGCGATGTTGAGCAGTGGATAAAGAACTGTCAGTGCTCTGTTCTCACTAAAATGCGAAAAGTAATCACGAAAAGTAATTTCTTGCTAGCCGACCTCTAGAGGTGGTGGCCGTAGATTTCACTGTACTGGAGCCAGCCACTGATGGAAGGGAGAACGTCTTAGTTATCACTGATGTTTTCACCAAATTCACGCAAGCTTTTGTGACACGGGACCAGAAAGCAGACACCACAACTAAAGTTCTCTTGAGGGAGTGGTTCATGAAATTCGGAGTCCCAGAACGGCTACATGCAGACCAGGGGTGCAATTTTGAAAGCGAGGTAATCTCAGAATTGTGCAAGCTGTATGGGGTTAAGAAAAGCCGCACCACCCCCTATCATCCGACTGGGAACGCCCAGTGCGAGTGTTTTAATCGCACTCTACATGAGTTGCTTCGAACATTTCCTCCTGAGACCAAAAGACGGTGGCCTGAACATCTAGCCGAGCTGGTCTATGCGTACAATGTTACCCCGCATTCGACTACACGATATTCTCCTTTCTATCTGTTGTTCTGTGTGGACCCTCGTTTGCCTGTGGATGCACTGTTGGGACGAGACTCAGGGGCTAAGCCGACTCATGACTGGTTAGTGGTGCATCAGAAACGGTTGAAGGAGGCTCATGAACGTGCCATGGTCTATGCTGAGAGAAAAGCAGCAGAGCGAATTGAGCATTCTCAGGATAAAGTGTATTGTCCATCCATTGAGGTTGGCCAGATTGTGTACCTGAGGAATTGACCACTGGGAAGGAATAAAATCAAGGACGCTTGGCATTCGACCCAATACCGGGTGACAGAAATCAAGGGACCACTTATATGGTGGTGTCTCCAGAGGTGTCTCCTTGTGATCACGAGGTTCCGGTTGGAATAGAACTTGGGGAAGGGCTTCAGTAGGAAAATGGTGTTTCTAGTTTGAAGGAGTACCAGATCTAATGTGGGTAAGCATTCCAATCCACACCATGAGCCTAGATCAGCCCTAAATCACAATACTATTTCTCAAACGATAGCTAATTTGGGTACCGTATTCTTCCGAGAAACAGTTAAAGAGCTGAGAAATTCTTACTCTGTCACCGAGGGCATTGACATGTCGGCAGGGGAGAATGTAGCCGGATGGTATTTGAACTTATAAGAAAAATTTTACTTCCCATTTAATAAAAGCGAGTCCTGATGATGATGCGTTAATGATGCAATACAGAGAGAGACGCTAAAGCAGTGCATGAGAAATGAATCCAGTTGTATGTTAAGCTGATTATCATCCTTGATTTAATCGATGCTCTATTAAGAGTTCGAGTTGATCATGAATGTTTGATCGATGCACGTGACAGGCATTACAAAGTCTCTATAAAAGAGTTTGGGTGCCACTACCGTGTATGTTTGCTACAAAACTGTATTGTTTCACCTTGAAAGTGTGCCCTAACATTCTGAGAAATTGATACTTGAAGGCTTTACGGATTTGTTTTTCTGAGAAGATCATTTTTGTTGTGAACTATTCATTTTGAGTTTATTTACTTGTTACAATTACAGTGACCCCCTGTTGGGAAAGTTGAGTGATACTAAATTATCACCTGACAATGGTTGAACCATTCAGTTAAAATCATTTAAGATCTTAACAAAGGAAATTGAAACAATTGGTGGAATTAATAAAGAAAAATAAAGCTAAATATAAACGTGATTCAGTGTCAATTGATTTATTTTGTTAACTGGCAACATCTTGTTATGCAACTGATGTGTGCCTGTATAAATAGTGGTACTGCCCCACTATTCTTAAAGCATTAACAATAAACTATCTGTGTTCTAACTCGGTTGTTGTATTGCTGTATAGCGTTCTGCTATTTGAAAGAATCCAGCTGACAATAGACAACATACGACAGAAGAAATCTTACACCCATTTGGGGAATCAACTCCCCGTACTGAGGTGTAGTGCATAAGGCCTACCCGAAAACTTGGTGGGGGACTGGAGCGCCAATGTCTTGATGCAACGTCAGACAGCACTGACAAAGCTTCAGACAACAGCACACCATGCTGTGGAGAGTGCTGTTGATTGTTTGTTATGCCCGGGGAGGAAAATAGCTTCTATGTGAGAAGATGTGGGCGCAAATGCACTTCCTCTGGCTCTTGCGAGGGGGTTGCTGACTGTTGCTTGGGTTGATCTTATCCTAGGGTCGGCGGTTTGGAGGGGCTCTACCCAGGCTACAGCTGTGCGCCATAACGGGGCAACATGCCTTACAGAAATGTTCTCTTTGTGGCTCTCTGGCCCAGGGGAAGTCTTCTGCACCGCGCCATGTTATTCGCTGATACCCAGCAGGTTCTTAAGGACCAAAGGTGATGAATCACCATGCCATTTTCCCTTTCATACCTGTATGCACGGAGTGGAAATGGCATGCAAATGTCATTTGCAAATTTTTATTAGCCTTTCAAATTCAAGTCAGAGTAGATCAAGTTAAAACCTCATACTGTTGGTTCGACACAACGTTGAGAGACCATCTAAAGGGAACTGTTAGTGTAAGAGTGATGCAGTAGAATCTGTTTGGCTGCATACTGGTGACAACATTGTGTGTATATGTGCATCTTATTTATTGTCAAACACAGATGGATCACTCACAGTAATTTTTTACCAGCCTCTCTATCAATATCATGTCTCTTAATGCTAGTAATTATATGGATAATTTATCTTCCAGTTCAAGTAACTGTCAATCTGCATATAGGAAATAATGAAATTCAAGCAATTTTCCCCATCATCTTTGTCTATAGTGGTTGGAATCGCACCTGCAACTGAAGTAAGAGTTTCAGCAATATATCTCAATTTGTGCACAGTCAACAAATTAAGATTCCTTTTTATGTTCCAGACAATTCTTTTTCCTCTCTTCTCCATCTTAACCAAGCAGCTGGTCCCTTCAGATTCTACGGACAATAACAGCTGTCACAAGTTGCACTGCACCTTGTCGTCATCTTGTTGCCGTGGAGTCTGGCGAGGGTTCATGGGAATTGCAGACGTGGGTATAGAGAGAGAAGAGAAGTGGAGAAAGAACACAGTTCGTTGTTTGCTGAACATAAAATGCATCCCTTGTTAACTGCATCATCCTCGAAAAAGGTGAAGTAATGTTCTTTAGGCGGGCCAACATCACTCTGCGGAACGATTTCATGACTACATCTGTCAGGGAAACAGGACTGTAGTTGTTTAGCCCTGTTATCAGGGGTTTCTTGGGCACTGAAATAATAATGGAACGTTTGAGGCAGGTGGGGACTGAGTACTGCTCCAAGAATGTATTGAAGATCTTTGTGAAGATGATTGACAGCTGGTCAGCACAGGCTTTCAGGCATGCAGGAGAAATGCCATCTGGGCATTTTGCTTTCCTGATCTTCTGTTTTTTGAAGACCCGCCACACATCTTCTTAAAGGATCATTAGTACAGAAGCAGGGTTATTGGTTGAAAACCAGTTTTTCTGACTTCTTTTAGTAGCTCTGTTTGACTAATCTTATAGGCTTTTTCAGTGTGTATTTGGCCCGAATCTCAAACTCTGTCGGCGACCTCTTTGCAACCACACGTCCGAAGGAAAGTAGACATTCGCAACAACAAACCAAGAAAACTTATGTGGGGAGTGAAACGGCTTACAGTTAATGAACAATGCTTATAAGTTAGGGAAGCACACATTCTTCAACTGGAAGCTGAGTAAATGCTTTTTACTGTAATGCAGAGTTAGATCCTTATTTGTGTGTTAGAGCAGTCGAATTTAATCCATTTTTAAAGGGAAAGAGGGGATATAAGAAAGATGAATTCTTGGAAGTGCAGTTGTGAAACTGATTAAATTAGAACAACTTAAGACAGGACAAACAGATAAAAACACAAAAACAACGAGAGAGCTCCCCACCGAATCGGCCATCCATGGTGCCATCTTGGTAGATGATGTTAATCTTTTTGTTGTTCAAAAAATTATTTGGGCACACAAGGGTTCCCAAAATTTGGCTGTGCTGCTGAGATTTTTAAGCGATGTGTTTTATCTTTCAAATCAAGCTCTAGTTTTTCTATGAATCTTTAAAGTGATCATTGAAAAAGTGGAACATTTAGACATTTTAAAAGTGGAGATTGGTGGGGGATGGGGACATCGATTGCAACTAATGCTGGTTAACTCCGAAATAAAAAAACTATCTTCATATAGATATTTTGAAGAATATATAGCAAACATTTAGGGGTATATTTGACTAGTATGGTAGTCAATGGTTCAAGAACTATTTGGTTAAAAAACATTACATATTCTTATTATTTATGTAGTTAATGAATTAAATTAATAAAATACAGTTTATTCACCATTATTATTAGTTTTGTTATATGCAGAGGAACAAATGTTGTTAATTTATAACCCAACGGGCTTTGACATTTGGACAATGGACATGATGTGACTTTCAGAAATGGACTTTGATTCTAATTAGTTGTTCTAAACAATGTGTGTTTGTGAATGACACAGATATACATACTTTGTGTGCCTTGATGGTGCTGCCTTATTTACAGTGAGCTGTGGTGTTTCCATTCAGAATCACGTGTCTATATACTGATGTGTTTGCTTATTTTTCTAATATTCTTTAGTCATGTGCTGCTTTTGTTGGAACTACTTTTTAGGATTGAAAAAATCTGGAAACCATAAACACATTTTTTATTATTTTGAAGTTTTTAAGGTTCTTTAAACTTACAAACATGTGTTTTTATAAAAAAATATATATTTTAATTTTAAAATATTTAAATGTTTATTATATGAACAAATGAAAAAGCAATTGAAGATCTTAATTTTCACTTTATATTGTAGCTACAGGATTGAATGCATTCTTTAACCGGTCCGATTGCTTTTTGATGGGCATTTTACAGTTTAGCAGGCGAGCAAAAACAGCTCCCATACCTGCTCCGCCCTGGTATCCTGCCCTGCCCAGTCGTCCTACCCTGACCTGGCTCCAACCCCGCCTTGGTCCTCGCCTCCAGTTTACGGATATTCACTTTTGTAAGTAAAAGTAAAATCTGCTCTTGGATCTATGCCTCATCGTCGGACTTCTACATGTTACAATGTATACAAAAAGGTTTAATGTATTGTATAATTCGAATAATGAAAATCTGAAAAGTAAGCATCTATGTTTATACATCTGCTCCCAGTTGTTTTAAGTATTATTAACTGTTGTACAGTTTAGATGTTTCGATAGCATCTTTACTAGTTTGTACTTTTAAACCTTGCTAATGAAAACCTACTGTTTTATAAGCATTACAACTAATCACGGATGTGTTTGCTTAAGGGCATGAAGTTTGCAACCCGTCAAGATTGTTCACATTAGTTCAAGGTCCAGTACTGTGTCCACATCATATAGATTGCAAAAAATGGAGGAGTCATTGTGCAGTAAACACAAAGTATTTCTCTAAACCGATAACCAAAATCGAATAATCTGTCATAGGCTATGTACCCTCTTGTCATTTCCCAATTCTTTTGTCCTCTGCAGGGGGAAGAAAAGCTTAAAATGTCAAGAGTGTTGATGAAAAAAATTCCATTTTAGCTCTAACTTTGTATCAAAAGAAAATTGTCGCTACCGTATCCACGAATGACTTTACAAGCATGGAATGATGTTACAAAGCTTTTATGATATAATATCATACAGGAGGAGATCTTGTAGAGAATAGTTTCATCCCTCAACAATGACAGTTCTTGTGTAGTCAATGAAGATGAAGTTGTTGTTTTTTTGCTGCTTTTTCCACCTATGTTCTGCTGAGATAGTAGATGTGCTGTTCAGGAAACAAATATTTGTTCACGTTCAGCCAGCAGCCGGATAGAAACCAAATCACCTACGACACCAATCCAAACAAAATACGCAGTCTGACAGGAGAATATAGTAATTTATGGGATACAGATTTTAACCTTTTTACAAATGACAATTCAAAAACTGTTATTTAAAGAAAGGAAGAAGTTATGAATCATCAGTTTTAGCAGCTCAATAAAGACCTTTTATAACTTCATAAATTACTAATATCGCATCTTCAGACACATAACACGGAGACTTTTTGTTAAAATATCAAAAATGTGATCTTACATTAAACATGTGTTGTTGAAATGTATGTATTCTTTAAAGAAGTTATTGGAGAATGAGGTTGACCATACCTGAGCGAGAACAGATTACATTTTGGTAATGATTACCTGGTTTATTATCTCAAAGGGCAGTTTTTATCCTCCTTCAGTAAACTTAAACGCATAGCTGAAATTCTGTGCTTCCCTTTAAACAGTCATCAGCATTTGACTTGAAATAAAAACCTTTTTTCCAAGTTATACATTAATTTTCAACTAAACATTACATTAAACATTGTAATCTTTTTGAATGTTTACTACTGTAATTGTGGTTTAAAGAGCAGACATGTTTATATGAGCATATGATATGAAATTATTTAATAGTATGTGGCAGTATGGATGTTTGGCTTTGAGCCGCTATTGGTTGCTTCAGCTCAAATTATTGAGCCTATCACCGCAAGAGGCGGTGCATATATATCTGCCTTCCATCGAATCACAAGACAGAGCTTCTTTCTTGCGTTTCCGGTTCCGCATGCTGAGCTGTATGCGGGAAATTTGAATGTTGGTCCCTCGTATGGCATGTAGGAGATCGAGTGCTGTTTCCCACAGCTGGTGGTCTTGTTTAGACTTTTCACAGGTAGGAACGGGGTTGTTTACAGTGTTTATTTTTCTTTTATATTATAGGGCAGTGGGTGAATTTAAAATCCCTCCTGTTCTATTTTTAGAGCGTGCACATTGATTTTGCACTTCGGACCACCGTGACTGGATTCCTTGCACCCCAAGTATGCAGGTTATTTTTAAACGTGTCATGCTCCATGAGAGTTCTTTTTAATTCTAGTTGTCGTTCCAGAAGTGCAGTTACTCTGTAAAGTAGCGGGGAGGATTCCGTTGCTGGGGGTAACCAGTCATCCGCTCGTTCATCACGGAGCACTGCTGTTTTGCTGTTGTATCAATTACATTTAAAAGCAAAGGAATTTCATTCATTCCGTTCTGGCTGCGGCTGAAACGAAACTGAAACTGAAAGTGTGTGTGCGTGCGTGAATGTTTACAAGGAGAGTGTTGCGTGAGTTTGGTCATTGTATTGTTCCTTTCCAATGTTTGTTTGGTTAATTTATTTGGTTTTTGTACTTTCTGTTAACTGTATTTGATTATTGTGTTTTTTTCTCAATGGTTGTTGTTTAGTTTATTTATTTATTTTCTATTTGTGTATTTAATTCTTTAGTTTATATTCTGTTTTTCATTAGGGATTGAGTGTACAAAAGCAAAGGGGCGGGGCTTGACCTGATTATTTTTGTGCTGTGTAACTTCCGGCACCGTGTGAAGGTGATACTAATCTTTTTCCTTTCTTATTTTGGTTTTCTTTTGCATTTTGTGTTACTTCCTGAGTGTTGTGGTGCTCGTTGAGTCTCTCCCTGCTGACCACACTCAGTCCTGCTGTATGTCTTGTGGATTGTGGCCCTTCTGTTTAGGTTTATTTTGTACTGATGTTGTGAGTGTGGTGCTACTCATCGCTGAAGCATTATGTTGAACATCTTCCTTGTATTGTCTTTGTTTGGATTTATTTATTATTATTATTATTATTGTGACATTTAATAAAATAATTATTTATTTATCCACGTCTCTTGTCCTATTAAGGAACTAAATCTGTGCGTCCTTGTTATTATGCTTGTATTCCTGGGTTAAGAATTCCCAGGTGGCGTAGTCATTACTTATAATATAGCCCCCTTTGCCACAAGTAGTTATGAAACTTCTATTATAGTCTTTTTTAGGAAGACCAATAGAACAAACATTATGAAATAATAGTGAAAAAAAGTGTAGGGTCACTTATAATAATAATAATAATAAGGGATTGCGTTGCATTAAAACGCAAGTGTTTTTCTGCTGAGAATATATTTGATGAAGAACTCACAGTTTTTTTTTTGTGGTAAGGAGAATTTGTGGATCCAGAACGGGTTGATTTAATGATCCAAGCACATTTGTTTACTACTTTATTTAATGTAGTATAGCTCTGTTCACATTTGCTCACACGCCAGTTTCTTTAACCATTTGTTTTTAAATGCTTACTGTTACTAACACCCGTAAATCCTCTGGATCACCTCAAAGAATAGGGACACAGAATAATATGCATACTGTTTCAACATCAATTTCACACTCCTCTACTATTTCGATGGGCTTAAAAAACTGCAGATCTGTTGTCAAAAAGGCAAACATTATTCCTACCGTTTGGCAACATCAATGGTAACTCGAGGGACTGAATACAGATTAACTTGAAAAGTTTCATGTGGATCCCATCACTACATAATAAATACATGCAATCTCTCAATAATTGATTAAATAAATAAAAGCATTACATAATGAAATAAATGTACTTAACTGTGCATGTCTCCGAGATGTTCTGGTTTACTATATTGCATGAGAACAATTACATAATGTACTATTCCTGTAGTAGGTTTAGAGATGAAAGGTGTTGGAGACGATAAAGATAACCTTACCCAGAATCAGAACGATTGATTTATAATCTTTGAGATATAGTCGTTGTGTGCTAAACTTCAAACTGAAATTACATCATTTTGTAAAAGTTAAACGAATTATATGAATTCGAAGCACTTCATCAGGCATGTTTTAATGACAGCCAAGCTACAGATGCACAGTCATTTATTTTTAAAATTTAGATTTTTATGTTATGAGAATTTTTCTAGCAACCAAGCAATGATTCACACTCCATTCTATGTTATGGCAGAAACTGATGTATTCAGACGTCAAACAAATAGCGTACTACCAAAGTTGATATAAAACATAAAAAAATGAAAAGTGTGATATTTATTAGACAAATGTCATTTATTTTCATGGTATTAAGTATTTCTATTGTGGATGGAAAACGCATGGAAATGATAGGCAGATTAGGTAATACATAGGAAATCTAGGGCTTTTTTAACTCAAAATATGGTGTTTAATGGCAAAAGACAAGGTGGAAATGCAGGAACGTCCATTATTCCTGAGGCTTGGCTATACAAAGAGAGATTTTGCATACACATGGTTTTAGACATATAAAAACTTTGTATGCATGCAAAATATTGATAAATGAGACAAGAGAAACTTCGAAAAATGACGAATAGATTGAGAAGTATACAGGTCATGGTCATATAATTAGAAAACCTTCAAAAAGTTGATATACTAAAATTATTTAATTCAAAAAGTGGAATTTTTATAATGTATACAATCGTTCCACACAGACTGAACGCACTTAATACCTCTGGGCTGCTTTTACCTGAATTATTGTAGCAATGAGTCGATCTCTCTTGCAGTGTTCAGGTTGTTCTGATGATGGCCTTTAGTTGTTCTGCATTGTTGGCGCTGGAATATTTCATTTCGCTCTTCACAATAAAGTCGGACAAGTTTGCTGGCCAATTAAAAATATATATCATATTGGCCTTATACCAGGGAACGTTACTGATAGCGTAGTCACTGTTTGCAAGAGCAAAGTCCTGTCTGAAAGGAAATCTTAATCGCCATAAAGCTGGTTACAGCAGCAGTAACTTAAAACCCATGAAATATGTAAGATATAACTGCAGACATGTTTTGATAAAATACATACTACATTGGATATTTACATTGCATTTTCCAGTTTTGTTTAAGGGGATGAGCTAAGTGCTTGGTCTTACTCTCTTAAAAATTCAAACCGTTGCGACTCTCTTCTGCAGAACTTGAGATATTTCTAAGAATGTTTGAACCGAACTGTATCGGCACCCATTCACTTGGATTAGTTTTGTTTACAATCAATAGAAGTAAATGGGTGCCACTAATGTTCAGCAACCAGCTCTTTTCAAAATATCTTCTTTTGTGTTCTACACCAGAAAGTCAAACAGGTTTGAAATGACAAGAGGCCAATGATGATTTTTGGGTTGTTGTCCAGGAGATGGTGGTGTTGATCTGTGTATGATAGGAACATGCTTCAGGCAGAAATGTGACCAAAATGGTTTAAACATTAAATAAAAGCCAGATAAGGGTTTTTTTCTTGGACGTTGTCACTTATCAGGGTGGGATGTTAGAGAAGGAATTCTGTCCAGTTTTTTAGAGAGGACAGGTGCACACATCATAGTTCACTTTAAAGAATGATGGGTTGTTTTAATCCAAGGTTAGACAAAATAAAGGCAAAAGTAATAACTTCTAACAATTTCACAGTTGGCATAACTCTATGCTTGGGTTTTTCAATATTTTCCTAACCAGTCCTGGAAACATTGTGGTACAGAGATGAGAAAATATTGCGCTTACGACATCATGGACAGGGGTTTGATCCCAGGAATTGCACATACTTAGACTAAAATGTAATAGTATAATTCCTCGTAAGCCGCTTTGGATAAAAGCGTCTGCCAAATACATAAAAGTTAATTTATTACAAATGTTAAAACACAGGCCACGCATGCACAATTGTCCTTTGTCCCTCTTGCGACCCCAATGTATATTTAGAGGCTCAGAACCCTCTTTCTGGACTCTTGAAGATCTGTATCAGATACAGAAGATATCCAAACTGTTTAGTGTTGGTGTGTATATACTAACAGACTCCATTTAACAGCTATCAGACACCTGCAGCCAAACACACAATTACACCGTTCTGCACACCGTGACAGAAACCTCTGCTCATTATATTCACAGGACATCCTTTGGGTTTGGCCATGAGGTGCTTTAATTGTCACATCAATTTACAGCGTTTGCAAGGTAATGTGAACACTAACAGAAGGTGAAACAGTCTAACGGAAGTAACTGTGTCGTGCTGTCATTTCAGAAAACAAGGACTGATCATGTTCAGTTTACTGGAGGCTTTGTGTCTCTTATTTGTTTCATAAAACCAAATAGTATTCACATGTCCATTCAGAAACACAAACAAAAGGCAAAGAATGAAATCAAATCAGAGGCGATCCTTTCTGTATCTTGTCTCATACAGAACACTAAGCGGGTGAGATGGCCAAAAATTTGCATTAACCTTAGATAATATAGATAGAATGTCTTAAGGATGCCTTGTGAATATAATATGAAATTCTGTAATAGAACTATATGAAAGTAGTAATGCAGTGTACTGCAGAAGGTCCGGGGATCTTTGTTAGTACCGGTTGTAAAATTTTACTGAAAATGGTTGGATAAAAAATAAAACACAATAAAAAATTCATATGATTATATATTTACACCATAAGTGTTTTTTGTCTCCAGATTGAAGTTTTTGTATTTCTTTGTCAGTTAACACACTTTTGCAGTGTTCTGTCAATGGCTAAACACATTCAGGATTTGAAAAACGGATTGATTTTAAAGTGTTGTTGTGATGCTTCTGAAGGAGAGGGGATAAGAAGGGACCTTTTTGCATCTTCTGTATCTCAGGAGGGCTGCTCGGAGATCCACTGCTTACTCAGGAGTGAAACCTTCATATCCAAGTGTTTTGTGCTGACAAAGGGCAAATGGGATTCAGTTTTACAGCAAACGATGCAAGATTGCACGTAGCGCTTGAAAAAGGGCCGGCCGGGCGAAAAACATAGGTTACTTGTCATCCACAGCCCTACACTTTGCATAAAATTAGAACTGTTTGGAGACAAGGTAAAGCTGAATGACTTACATCTCGAATTGCATTTATTTTTTCCAGTTGTTGTTATAAAGATGATTTTCTTAAATTTAGATCTTCGGATAAACAGGCATGTCCTCATCTCAGGTTATTTTTCTCATCTCGTGATTTCATTTTTTCTTAGTTGTACTTTTTTCACACCATTTATGTTTCAGCTGATCCAATGAACTTCTCCCTGTTAGAGTTATGGAAGAGATCCCAACAATCTTGAACTGATCTCACATTTGTAAATTTTTATGACAAGTATGTTAATATTATTAAAGATCATGATATGAACTTCCCAGCATATACCCAAAGAATTGTTTTTTCTTTTTTTCAGAAGTATTCGAATTTTACTTAAATAAGACACAACAGAGAACTCAATTAAAACTCATGAGAAACCTCTTAAATCATCTCTAGAAAATAAGGTTATATATATGTATTTTTTTGAGTGTGTGTAAGATAAATAGAAACATTATTTTAACCTTACACAGAGGCCGGTCGCTATGTTTGTGAATTATACAAGAATGGGGTCCAATGCGGTCAAAAATCCTAATAAAAGTCAAAGGTCACCAATATAAATCAATATCAAACTGTAATAAAGATCTGCTTTAATTCGACTTAATGAGGCCCCATGGGTACTGAAACCTTTCCCACTGCAACGCTGCTATTAAACAGCTTTTAGAATCACAATTGATACCCCCCATGAACCCACCTGGACATTGATGCAACACACGGCATGGGCCATAGGTGCGAACGGGACCTATGTTCCGAGACGTAAAAACATGCTGACAGTAAATCGATGTAATCCCCTGCCGATACAAGACTCACCATCGCTCCAGCTGCCTCGACCGAGCCCGACACCCCTCGCACCGGCACCGCGGCAGATGGCGACCGGGAGCGAGCCAGGCCTCCCCCTCACACCCGTTCTCCCTCGGGTCGGGTTCTGAGAAGACCCCCGGATCCAGGATTCAGACCACTACAGATGGGCTTTTATATACAGGCCGCAGTATTCCGTGGAGCTGGGAGGGATGGCGGAGCCCAGATCTATGCTAATAGTGTTTACTGACAATTGCAAAATTTTGGCAGCTCTGAGATCGGTAACAGGCCGCTGCGCTCGTGTTAGCATGATTCAATGGGAATCGATATCCTTCCGCCCAGCTCTCCCTTCAAGCGTTTGGGCTGCTCTGTGAACTTTGACAGCTTTCGCAAACTCCAGCAAACAGTTATCAATCGCCGTGTGTTAGCAAGAGACCAAAACCGCGGGTTAGAGAGGAATGATATGTTGATATGAAAGGTCAAGGCGGATCGAGGTGGGGTAGGCCGCTGACCCGAGCATTACACGAGCGGGATATTCTTCCAGGGCCGGGAAATGGAGATGCCCGTTCGCTCTGAGCTAACAAAGAAGCGGCCGCGGCCCTTGATGCAGATGGCTCACCACCTCCCACTGTGTTGTGTTTCCATTCCGCGTTTCATTGCCGTAATGCATCGGGCAGCAGCGCCGTAATGATCCTCGAACTGCTAACAGGTCTTTCTGTCAAACAGATTAGTGTCAGCTCTCATTGATTTGTGTTGCTTTTCAAAATGGCCTGTTTTCTCTCTCGCTAGCAGATCAGATCTATAATTGGTTCTGGCCTAAATGATGCCGATGTCTGATTCTGCCTCTCTCGTTCTCCTCATCACTTTCAAACCCCCCTCCCCTCTTTCATTAGCAATTCAGCAGACTTGCCGAAGCCACGGGGCGCCCCATTCCCGTCACCCCTGATTCAATGAGTCAAAGCCCCCGTCCCGCACAGAGATGCGGTCAATCTGTGCTACAAATCACCCGAAATGGTGCCATTGCTCTCTCTCCGAAGAGCAGTTATGGAAACCGGAATGGAACCTCGGACTCTTCAAACTGTAGTAAACGCCCAATATCTGCTCTAATTGGATAGAAAAATGAAGCCACATATTCATATTTGCTTATTTGTGGCTCAAAATGAGTCCATAGAAAATTCCTAATAGCGTTCTGCGCAAAGCGTCTGCTGAATCTAACGGTCATTGTCACGGGTAAAGATGGTCGCTCTGGGGTAATGGCTTTACCTGTTATCACCCCCACATCCTCACCTGACAAGAAAAGTGTCCACAGATGACAGCTGCTTAAACCAGCAAAACTGAAGTTAAAACCAATGATGGGTGCTGGAAAAAAGCTCTTTTTAAAAATCCATTCATTTATTTGTTTTTGCGTGCACTTGAAGAGCGGTCTGAGACTTAATTGAACAAACTGGTTTATAATTTACTTATAAATTCATCTCAAATTGTTTCCATTCTCCAGTTTAACCCAAATAAGATTTGATACCCAATGTCCTGATGTCCCAGAAACATGTTATTGCCTAGATGTTGCTCAGGTGATTTAATGAAGTTTAACATTTAAGGATACATTTGTTTCTACTAAAGTTGTACAGTTGATTTAAAAGTAAAGAAATGTAGACATGAAGAGTATGAAGTTGTAAATGAATCAATTCCAGCATTATGGACGTAAAATTTTGCGTTATAGACTTAGAATATAAATGTTTGCAGTAAACTGAACCAACTGTTCATGTTATACAAATCCCATGTTGATAGTTAAACATCAGACAAATATTAGTCTATGAACAAACTGCGTTATGGACGTGACAGAAAAAGGACACGTTTTTTGTAGACAAGAAACTTCTTAAGATTTAGTTACATTTTACCTTTACATTTATTCATTTGGCAAACGCTTTTATGTAAAGTCACTAACAAGTTTTATGCAGTTGCTTGTTATCACTTCAGAGCAAACAGGGGTAAGGCCTTCCTCAAGGTTACTTCAGTCTGGGATTCAAACCTGCAACCTTCTGCTTACAAGTCCAACTCTCTCACCACCAGACCACGAGTGCCCCTGATTTATATGAATTAAAATGAACAAACCAGCATCAATAATATTAAACAAATGGGCCAGGTTTAGTTCTAGAACAGTTCACAGTTCAACAGTATTTGTATGTGCCGTTTGTGAGCAAAATGTAGCTTCGGATTTGACAATACTGAAATAGACCTTACTGAACTCTAAAAACTTATATTGGTTTTTATCAACCAGATGTTAACAACGACATTAAAAGTTAAATACCTTTGGTTAAAACTCTTTACTTTCATGGTAAGGTTGACATTATTTCTGGCTCAGAGGTAAAATAATCCGGATTTGAGTAATTTTATTTAATAATTCAATAATATTGACTTTGACAAATCGGAACACAGTTTGAGACATTGTTGAGATTCTGAAATTCTAATGGAGACATTTGTGTGATTTCAATTTTTTTCTCAGTGCAAATATCTGAGAGACAGATGAGACCGAAGCAAAACATAAAGAATCCTTTTCCTACATGCTATTAAAGCCACACAGAGCCATTTTCTCTTTCCATCAATCTATTCTCTTCTACATCAATGTTTCATGACAAATCATTATATTTACTTGTTTAAGATGTACTGCAAGATGAAGTTCTTTACCAAACTACTATGAGCGCAGAGATTTATTTTAAGCCTTAATTAGAAAACTTTTAAAATGAGTGTTTTGCATTTTGGAAAATATAACTTGTTTCATATTTCTAAAATAATGTTGTAAATAAATTAGTTTTCGTTCTTAAGATGTGACTCCTCAATATAATTTAAGAGATTCTAAATGTCAAGCTCTTATATTATGATCTTTTGCTGCAAATGTCTTTTGTCTTTCAAAGAAGAATTAACAATGGTATTGAGTTAAAACCATACGTGAGTAACTTTATAAAAACGTGTCATTGTTGCTGTGATGTTTTGGTAAACAGTGTTAGGTTAGGACGAGTGTCCAGCCCTGCTCAGTGAAAATCTAAGCGTGTCCTCTTCACTGATGTGTGTGTGTACAAACCGAGTCTCAGTATGTGTTTACAGCACATCTCCATGTGTGAAAAGTCTGCTGTCTCTCACAGACGTGTGGTGCTGGGGTGGAAAGCTTTGCCCTCCGGTGGTTATAAAACATGCAGGCCCGTCGGCCGAACCTTGCCTCCCTTTAGACCGATGAATAATAGCACAAAGTGAAGCTACTGAATCATTGAAATGACTGCCGCGTGTCTGTCCAGTTAACGCTTCTCCCAGAAATGCTTGATCACCGCCGGAGAAGAGAAATCACAGACTCGTGATGAGACAGAACACCGATCCCAGTGGAATCACTTGAACTCTGATGGCCTTGAGAGGTCATGGCTTTGTAAGGTGCATGATTTTTGTTTTCAGTTTTAAGGTCTTTTTGGGACAGGTCAGGATAGAGCTGACGGGAAAGTGTTGGATCGAGATAAAGAAGAAGAGGAACAGGTCTTTATGTCGGAACCAGTGCCAGTATTAAAATCATTTTTATTTAGGTTTTTAATATCTCTTTTAGAGTCTTAATTGAGTCTTGATTTGAGAAAATAACTTCTGTGACACTTCACCAGTGTGTATCGGTGCTCACATATACCGTTTAGCAGTCATTATTCAAAATATTCACTTTGATCGAGCAGCCAGCGTCCAAAAAGCCATATAACAAGTTTGTGATATTTTCGAAGGAAATGTGGCGTACGCGTGCAAAGGTCAAGTCCTTTGTAGCATGGTGTCGGAAAGCGATGAGATCAGCTCAGCCCTCTGGAACGTGATGATTTATTTACGCTTCAGAGACAATATGAATAATGTATCTCTGAAGAACATGAATTTCTTTAGTACTAATTGTGGAGAAGGCTGGAACGAAGGGGGGACCATAGGACCCCCAAGATCAGAGCTGCGAGAGGCTCAAAGATGCCTGTCCTGCAGCCACCGTCATCGACTTGCAAATCAGCAGAAGGAGGATAATTAGCAGCAGGCTAATGAAAGCGGCATTCAGGGCATCGCTGGAGAAAAAAAGAGGCCATATAGGAGAATCGGGAGAATCCTTTCTCAGCGATATCGCTGGCGCCATTTGAAGTTGATTTCAGAGCACATCAATATGTGAACAAAGTTGAGGGGAGAGAGAGAGAGAGAGAGAGAGAGAGAGAGAGAGAGAGAGAGAGAGAGAGAGAGGGAGAGAGAGAGAGAGAGAGAGAGAGAGAGATACAGTATGAAATTAGCATTCATTTGAAGAATGGAGACTGTTATTTACTGGCTTTGCTTTTGGCACATTTGGGGCTCTGGGGAAAGATTTCTCTATGGTGTCTCAACCCGGCATGCAAAATTCACAACCATGGGAGACGGGGTGTAATGGCAACTTCTTGAAATCTTTCTTGTTCTCTCTCCTTCCCACACTCGTCTCTTTCTCTCTTACTAGAGTTTTGTGTCGGTAGCCCTGCAGAATCGCTGATCTTAAACTTGCTCAGGAAGTTTAAGGGAGTTCTCGGTTGTGTTTCATGTGAGTATCAACATAGTCTCAGACGATCCTCTTAAAAGTGCTCAGAAGAAATAAAAGCAGATCCGACTGTAATTGGTAAAACAATAATATTGACTTTTCATGAATCTGAGCTCGGTTTGAGACATCGGTGAGATCTGGTGAAAGTTGAGAAGGTTTTCAGTATTGTGTCCATGCATGAGGTGTGTAACACTGTCTGTTTATGTGTTGATACGTGTTGTGTTCACATGCCCGTGGAAGCGTCTAGTGACTCTGAAGATATCTTCTAGCTGTTGGTAAAAGCTCAGAGCAGGATCTTCTTGCGGGTTCCTCTGACAGTGTCTGAAGATCAGTCGTAATGCCATCACAGCCTGAGGGAGACACGTAGCACACCCGCATACAGTTTGTGTCCGCCTGTGACTTCACTAAATCTATTCCCTTGGACTGGTTGATGTGACGGTTCAAACAGAGATGATAGTAATGGGGTGACCAGAAAACATTTAGCCGTACTGCACATACCATAGAGTGTTCTGCTGTACATCAGTGGGTCAGACATGTGACTTATCGCACACATTTTGTTTAAACTCTACATTTTTTCATAGTTTTAGTATTTGATAGGGAATGTTTTACTATTGCACATTGGCTAAAATGAATGAAACAATAACTTACTTTGATCTGAAGAATATGTATGCTATGGGTAATGTTAAGGTTCATAATTATTCACAAATGTGTCATAAACTGGAATGATTTTATTTTAAAGCAAAATACAAAAGAAGATATATTTAAGAAAGTCACTTCTATTGTATTGAGAAAAATAAAAAGTCAAGGGTTACAGCTGTTGTACGGTCACCAACATTCTCTGAAATATCTTCTTTCGTGGGGTTTACAGACTCAAACAGGTTTGAAAAGTCAAGATGATAACCGAATTTTGATGTTTCCACCACTTTAAGTGTTTTGTCATTTATTTCCCATGAATTATTAATCATTTAGTTTGTGTTGTAAAGAACCTTTCATGCAAAGTTTTCCATTAATATACAAAAAATATACAGTATTGTGATATCTGGAAGATATTTGTACAGTATCATTTTTCCTAAATCCATTTTCTGTATTTTTTTCATGGAGTTTAAGCATGGCTCTCATGTGCACACACACACACACACACACACATGAACATAGACACAGGCACAAACAGGCACACACAAGCTGCGAGTGTAGAATTTAGGTTGCTCTCTGTAACACATTCCTGCCCCTCTTCAGACTCTCTCTATCTCTCTCTGTCTCACTCCCTCTCTCTCTTTCGGTCTCTTCTCTCCTCTGGGACGTTAGAAGCGAGATGGATGGCGAGCGCGGCTCAAACAGACTGATTTATGGGGGTCCGTTTCGCCCGCAGGCCCCCTGAGGACCCCCTCTCCGCTGGCTGCAGTCGAGGGCCTGTCTTCCCCACCCTGAAGACTCCAAACCTCTTCTGTGAGAGCGCTGATGCCAGGCACCAAACGGCCACTTCTCAACCACCCCCATTTGTCACCGGGGGCGGCTGGGGAGCTCCTTTAAACAGGAGGAGAAGAAAGAGATGGAGAGAGAGGGGCAGAAAAGAAATAGACCTGTCTCTCCTCTCCTCCAGCAGCATTGATCTCTGCGGAAAGCCTCTTTATTCTCTCAGTTTTGTTTGTGTCGGCGTGAGAGAGAAAGAGAGAGAACAGGGTCTTTTTGCCACCAACTGCGACCATTATATTCCATTAAAAATGAGTAATGAGCGTAAACGTCAGAGCGGAAGGGAAATTAGATGAGGCATCGGATGAATGAGCTTTTTTATGGTTTGCAAAGATGTTAAAAGCAGTGTCAACACAGGTGAGAAGGATGCTATAAATTGACGTGTCTCATACTTGAACACGAGCTTTATTCATATCAACTTTGGTTTAAGTGTTTATTCTTTTTCCTTCTGTGAATGTGAAGTTAATGCCCCCATAAGAGTCATCAAAGAGGAAAATTTCATCTCATCGCCAGGTCTTTATATTTTATGGATTGTGCCTCTCTCACATTTGTTTTTTCTCTCTAGCTAATGTTGGTTGTAAATAGCAGGTGGTAAACAGAATAATGATTTAAAATTTGGAATGCAGGCCCATAAAATTGGTTTATTCTAGCATTGTTAGGTAATGTGTGAAGTGCAAAAATGATGTCATTATTCATTCACTATCTAGACATTTTAAACCTGTATTGTTTTTTTCTATTGCAGAAAACAAAAGAAGATATTGTGAAAAATGCAAAAGAATACGCTGACTCCATTGATTGTATTGGTTTTGTGTACAACAGAAGTCAACGGGGAACAATGGTATTGGTTAGTACACTGTTTAAATGTTCAAAGAAACATATACTTGTGTTTTGCAGAAGAAAGAAAGTTAAACAGGTTTGAAATGAAGGTGTTAGATTCACAGCTTTACATACACCAAACTGACCAAACAAAAAAAAGTGTTTTTACGTGAAACAATTTACAGTACATTGAGTACATTTAAAATATTGGAAATTTTTTGTATGTGTAATTAAAAAATATTAAGCAAATCTAATGATCTCAAATATTTATATCAGGATATTATATTACAAATATAATAATTACTTATTTTTCCAACTTACCAAATATTTGTAAATTTTTGAGTTGTAATTTTACTTAATTATTTTATTTTTCCACTGAATAAAATCTATTTAATGTTTTTAAAAGGTTTTATGAAGTTTAAATAACTGTTTCTTTTTTTGATATTTCCAAATCCACATGAAAAAACGTTTACAGTGCATGGGACTGATGCATAAACATTGCATCTTAATTCTTTCTTCCATCCTTTCTTTAAGGATAAAATCTACACAAAGTTTTATATACAGGATCTGTTTACAGTTTATCTGCTTGATGTTGATTCTCTTTTTTAAATCATACCCTCTCACATGGATCTTCCATGGTTGTTGCTCAGAATTTTGCCTTGTCAATAAAAAAAACTGTATTGCATTAATTGCATTCCGAAACAAACAAAAGCAGGAGAGACCATGTTCCTTCCCGTGTTACCACCGAACAAGCACAGCACTTTATAACCACCATTTTGTGTCTCCCCAGACCCCAGAAGGCACAAGGCCCAATTGCAGTGAAATTTAATGTGGCCATAAGACATAAATCATCTTTTATGCGTCCAGACGAGCAGGTACAGATATTAAAGAGCGTCTCTGCTGTTCAGCCAGTGATATAAATAATTTATGGTGCCCCCACTCGAAGCCGGGTGTTTATTTTGTCCCACGCAGTGTGTGTATTCCTCAGACGGCGTTTTAGAGGAGGCCCTGTCACTCGCTGTAATGAACCCCCCTGTGAGAGCGCAGGCGGCCGTGGTCATCGCTCTCTGACCGACACACACGCGCACACGCAGACACATTTACAGCAAAACAATGTTCATATCTCTCTTGGAAACTTTCAAAGGCGTGCTGAGGAAGCTCTTCACGTGTAAAGCCGGTGGGACGTGTGGTCATTGCTCTCTGACCGGCAGATGACCGATCTGCCCTCTCTGCCAGCATCTCGCTCTCATTTCATCCATCACTGTTCCAGGACGATCGTATCCGGACTCACTGGCGTCCACGGTCCTGATGCTGCGGGGTGGAGTCAGTGATTTAGAAGGGCATCAGAGGGGTGTTAGAGGCATGTTAGTGTTCCGGTGATGGAGTTTCCTCAACAAACCCTCAAATTGTTCAAAAACTCACATAAATCTTTCTAGATAACAGGAGGAAAGTTCCCAGTTAACACACGGAAAGTACAAGTAAAACACTGCAGTGTGTCTTCTCAATCTAAATTTGAGCTGATCACGGATGAAAATCTTTGTTTACAACCCAAAGAGGAAAATCCATACCGTTTCGCATAAAAAAATATTAAAAAACTTTAATGGGCACAGTTTATGTTTAAAGTCCATTCACACACAATGTCACAATCTAAAAAAATATAAAGGACACATTTTATGAGGAAACATTCAATGTTAAGTCAAATATCATTGCTATTTTTTGTTTTAATTGTGTTCAGTCTCAAATGTTTCTCTTAAAACTGAGAATAAAGAAACGTGCATCGAGGTGTACATTTGATGAGAGATGTTTGAATTCACATTGAGATCTTCAATGATCTGAGCTCCGCTTTAGGCAATGTTGAGATCTCTTATGAAAACTTCTTAGACATTTGTGAGATTTCTTAGTATTTGCTTAAGGAGAAATCTCTTACACACACATAAGACTTTTTCCTCTGGCCTAAATCTCATTTAGAGATATCATAAAGATCTAAAAAGATATCAAGAAACTAAATGTTAAACGCTTTGAATTCAACCCCTCTCATGATATTGGTGTTTGGTCTCTTTAGATCTTCACGTCCATCTTTCCCTGGATGTAAACCATCATCTCAGAGGAGAGTGACAGGGCTTGGACCTCTGTTCCTCCTATACGTACAGTATGTGAACCTCTGAGTGTTTTGTTACATGTGTGTGTTAAGTGTAGCTAAATACTTGATGTTGTCTAAACGCTTAAAAAAGTGTAGCCAGAGGCATCCCAGAGTTCAGTGCACATCAGATGCCTTCTGGGAATGCCTTAAAGAGCTGTGGGTCCCACCGCTGGAGGATGACACCACCCTCCTCTCTCTCCCCTCTCACTCTCTCTCTCTTTCTGCGCTCTCTCTCGTCCTGTGCCCGTCCCCATGGGAATTCAACCTCCGGGGTTCCAAACATTTCATTTCAGGCTGATGTTGAAACATGAATGGATATTGTGCCGTAAGTTTTGTTCTCTTACGATCCACTGTGCGACGCTTTATTGTTGAAATGCCTCCTGAGAGCGGGCAAGATGGAGAACATGGGCTATGCTGCTGACTGCAAACTAAAAACACACAAAGATCTAGCAACACAATCTTCCACCACCCACATCAGCGCACAACACAGAAAAGTTTCTAATGAGATCTCAAGAATGTCTCAAACTGAGCTCCGATTTGGCAAGTCAATATATCAAGAGATCCTAATCTAAACACAGTTTAACGCATTATCAACCACTCAATTAGAAATAAAACAATAAAAATATTCTGTTCATTTATCATGTTAGATCTCATGCATCGCTTGCTCCTTGCTGTTGCCGTAGCAACCAATATCACTTTTGAAGAAACTTTGTTAATGTCAGCATTGTTGTTCTTGGAGGTAACAATGCACAATGTCATTTTGCATATATATACGCATATACATAGCTAATGAAATCCATGTTACATCAGGCCTCAACCCTAGTAAAATCACCCCTCGCATTTAAAACTCCTCCACATTCTGACCACAAAACTCCCAAAAACCCGAAAAATCTGGAAAAGCTCTTAACTCTGCCAAGCACCATCCCTCACATGGCAGCATCCCCTCAGGCCGCCCGCCTCCCTCCGGGACCCCAGGGAATTGATGGCAGAGCGGCGCGATGCGCTGGTGACTGAGCGCTGGGGTTGTCAGGACTCGCTCTCTCCTGCAGTCGTTTTGTTGTTCCTCTTGTTGATACCTGAGGGACCATTAAGCTGAAAATAATTGGCTCCAGATCTCCTCTAGCCATCGATCCTTTGTGTGAGTGAACTCTGACATATACAGTACACACACACAGAGACATCTACACACTTATATTTCTCTTCCTAACACATACACATATGTACGATAAAGGCCATATGCATTCATTAAAAAGAATAAAGGTTTGCAAAAATTGACAATTGGAATTCACTTTTATATTTCAAAAAGAGTAAATGTTACTTTGGATAGAGAGAGATGAATGAAACTTAATCTTATGTAAATGAAGCATTGTTTTATTAAAGTACATGTGAAGGCAGCTTGGTTTCCAGAAATCGAACAAAAGGGTTACACTATTTTGGTTTGTTTTGTGTTTACCATGGTTTATCAATAGTAACAACTTTTTCGGTGTGTTTTATTTGTTAATCATCGTAATAGAGATTATGCAGAAATATCCTTTATGATTTACGAAAAATGTAACTAGAAACATTGCGATATTAAAATTTTATTTGACTCGGAGCGGAAAACAATCTCTTAACAATGTTCGAGCAACCACCCACAGCATACTAGCAACACCATTGGGAGAATCTAGAAAGTTGTCAGACAAACAACAGAAATAAAACATACATTTCACACTTAATATAAACTGATTTTCTCGCTTCATCCATCTATGATGAAATGGCACCAACAGAGGGCGATCTACCCCACTCACAAAGTCTCAGAGGTCCACGCGGATGCGAGAGCATGATGTTGGCCTCGTGTAAAGTGCATTTATCTTCTGCTGTCTCTCTTCATGTTCGTTCAGCCAACACCACGTTTGATTAAATCTACAATCGTTTGTCATCATCACTCGGCCTTTGACTCTCAAAAACGCACCTCAACAAAGACCTTCATCGCCATTGTATTAATATGAGCTCTGTGCACAAGCGGTGGATGACAAAATAACACTAAAGCATCTTGGCCTTTAATGAAAACACATCCTGATATTCATCAACACGACTTCTTAAGATGTTGTTTGGTAAAAAGGACTGTCACCTTACCCTCCTCTTTTAGATATTCCGAAAAAATGAGCTCAGAAACAGGTGAGCCATAATCCAATGTGTTTATATTTTCTGCGGTACAGTATGTACAATATAATACCGTACAATTAGACCAGTCAAATGGAGTCTTACAGGGTTCATATCGTCAGATTAATTGGAGTTAATCGCGTGTCTCTGCACGAGGCGACTTGAAGGAGTGTCACGCACATCTTAATGAACCACAGGGGTTTAGCGTCTTAATGTATTTCTTTCCAAAGGAACAATGTGTATATGTGCTCAATTATTAGCAGAGAATTTTGACACATTTTTAAATGTATTTTTCTATCAGTTTGGAAGTGTTTTTCCTTACTTGATTGTGTTTGTAGTTCCACGGTTAAACTAAATGTACTTTTTTATTAATTGCTGTGTTTGGGTCAGTGATTTCTGCTCTTAATTGTGGTTGCAGAGAGCAGGGGTGAGGGTGTCAGCCTGGGCCACGCTGCCCTGTTTTAATGGGGAGATGCGGTATAATAGCTTTGACCCCCTGACCTTATGTGGTGACTTTAGCTCATTACAAATATCTCTGAGTGTCAAAACCGTATCCCTGTGTGTGTGTGTGTGTGTGTGTGTGTGTGTGTGTGTGTGTGTGTATGTGTGCGTGTGTGTACTTGTGTGTGTGCATAAAGAGAATATTCTCTTCCGTTATATTTTTTATTTTACAATGTAAATAGTGATGTATCGGTCCTGTCAAAGTTTAAACATTCATAATTTGGTGTCACTATTTGATTTATAAATAAGATGAAGATGTCATGTGTGTTTATTTGAGACCATGTCTTATGGCCCCTGCTGTCGGCCGGTTCAGTTTGGCCTTTTCTGGGACCTCTGGCTCATTCTGACAGATGGGAGATTTGTCCCTCTTGTGTGTGGTGTCACAGGATAAGAGTCTTATATAGAAATAAATGTCTCCCATTAGCGCATGCAGATTCAAGTGGTTGGAATTGTAAATAGTTCCATTTTCTAAAATCCACATCTTTAATGAAAATTGTCAATGGTGCCTCTCTACAGTCAGATATTTAAAGTTTTACAAGCTTTCTTATTAGCTAGATTATATACATTACAGCAATCAAAATGTTCAACTATGAAATAATATCAGGTTTGGGAATATTGTGCATATTTTATTTTGTATTTCTAAACACACACACACATATACATTAACTTCTTAGTATTTAAATTTATAAACATCTCTGAATATTTCCCAAACATGTATGTGTTTGTCTTCATAAATGAGAAGTGAAATATACACAGAACACAGACTGTTTTGGCAGCCTATGAACATAAACAAAGAGAATAAATTATGTATCAGTTGTGAATCTAAACATACATATATTTTTTTAATTTTGATCAATGAATGATTGATTCAATTTTACATTTTTTGTTGTAGATTACTCTAACCATAACACACAATTATAACACTTACCAACACTTATCCCTGATCTGATCTCATTTCTCAGCATAAGGAATTACACGCACCCCTTTAAGGAACATCAATACTTTAAAGGAGTCGGACTGTTTGTCACTGTGCTTTTTAAACTTGTGCATGTTGTCTGTATTTAGACTAATGATTCAGTTCATCTGTACTAATCTAAACTTGATATCCTGATAGTGAATTACAGGAGTGAGAAGACATGCTGCTGGTGAGCACCAGTGTTTCTTGCCATCAATTATATTGAAAGCAAACATTCAAGAACCAAAGAAACTTAACTAAAATCAAAAATGGCAGTTTTTTTAAATCACTTTATCTTAGAGGAGGATATATTATACCAATTCGAGAAGTATCTTTGAGTTTCCCACAGTAAAAATCAAGATACCCGTGTTACTTTTTTCAACGTGTTTCAATCCGGATTACTTTTCTTCATTCTGTGACCTGAAGAGGGGAGACACAACTGATGTTAAATGAGATTCATTTAATGAAAAGTGATTTAACCTCATCTGCTTTAGAAGAACTTGAGTTCGTGTGCGTTAGAACTCTCTCTCTCTCTCTCTCTCTCTCTCTCTCTCCTCTTCTCTCTCTCTCTCTCTCTCTCTCTCTCTCTCTCTCTCTCTCTCTCTCTCTCTCTCTCTCTCTCTCTCTCTCTCCTTCTCTCCCTCTCTCTCTCTCTCTCTCTCTCTCCTTCTCTCCCTCTCTCTCTCTCTCTCTCTCTCTCTCTCTCTCCCTCTCTCTCTCTCTCTCTCCTTCTCTCTCTCTCTCTCTCTCTCTCTCTCTCTCTCTCTCTCTCTCTCTCTCTCTCTCCTCTCTCTCTCTCTCTCTCTCTCTCTCTCTCTCTCTCTCTCTCTCTCTCTCACTACAGTGCATTATTGATCTAAAGGTAGCTGAATAAAACATAGGAACATGGCTATTGTCAGCAAATGCACAAAGAAGAGCCGAAGATCATGAGATGAGAGGGCCAGAGTTCGGCTGTGAGGTGCGGATCTCTGTTTCAAATACGCTTGACCAAATGTCTCAAAAACCCCTGATGTCTTGCACAAAGTTACCGTCCCCACACTTTAGATGGACGCGGATCCACACACGCATGCTATACGACTGATATTCATTGAAAGAGAATGAGTGTAAGATGAATAGAGAGGGAAAATCAATGGCTGAGGTCTGGAGAGAGGAAAGCAGAAATTGGCGTTAAACTCCACCAGTAGCCACAAACCTCTTCATTGATTTTTTATTTGGCTCCCAGCAGTTATCTCTCCTACACGGCTTCTATTGCCTGATGGACCCGAGGGCTCCGGGCCCCGCTGAGGTCCCGCTGAACGGCCTGTTAACAGAATTAAACTCTTGTTTAGTGTCTGCGGCAGAGGATTCATGTAAAATGCCTGCCTAGATGTGTTGTTGAGGTACTGATAGCCACCTGCCAAGGTCTCAATTTATTTTGTGTTTCTATAAGTGTTTGTGTGACTGAACAACGTGTGAGATTTAATATATGAAGCTCTTGTGTTTTCTTAAAATGAGAAGGACCTATGGACAAAACTTTCATTATCTCCATCTTCTTAATGTTAGAAACAATGTGTTTTCCCACTGAAGGCCTAAATGAAGTAAAGAGAAGTCGGGTTTCATCTAAAAAACCTTGTTTGGATTTTATTTTTGGGGGGTAGGGGGGATTTTTGGCTTTTATTGATATGATTGTGGAGAATAGACAGGTATGTGAGCTTGACAGACACAGGGGAGTGGGACAGGCAAAGGAATCGAACCTGGGTTGAGCCGAACAAACATCACAAGGCTATTGGTGTGCTTTTCATTTATAAAGAGTACATTGTGTGTGCAATGCAAAATATGGCCATTGTTCTTAGTTTCTAAGCTCTCTCTATTATATGGCTTCTAGAATTAGATGTGTAGCGATACATCAAGAAAATTTCAAGCATTACAATCCATACCAAACGTAAAAAAATCTATAATTTGAGTCCTTGTTCCATCCATTTGCATGCATTTGTGCCAAAGCATGAATATTCATGTACTTTCCTTGATTTGACAATTATATTTATATATTTTTGTTGCATTTATGGGATATAAAAAAACGAACTGGGTGTGTAAACTAGTAATATCAAATATGTTAGTAACATATCAGATATGAAACATTTCAAAATATCGAAACTTAAAATAGATGTTTAAATTCTCTGCCATTATTATATCGCTGGTGAAGAAAACCTATCATGATGAACTGTAATCTATATGCCCCTACTAGTTAGCAGCACAGTTATTACATTTACATTTATATATATTCATTTGAGAGACGCAACTTACAAGTGGAGTGCAGTGGCCAACTATCACTGCGGTGCCAACAGGGGTAAGATGTCTTGCTACAGGGCACTTCAGTCATTGTCTGCTGACACTGGGATTCAAACCCACAACCTTCCACTTACAAGTCTAACTCTCAAACCACCAGACCCCAACTGACCCTTTATTATTATTTATTAAATAAATGTTTATTTATATGCTTATTTAATGCATGCAGTTATGTAGTGAGATTTTGGGCAAAAAATCTTCAACTCTTTCACAGAATTTGAAGCATCATTTCTATATGAATGTAATGTTTGTATGCAGATGTGTAATACTAAGTTTGTGTTAAAACGACTCGTATAGCTCATTTGCTGTAGTTTTATGTTTGCAACACACAGGCCATGGGTTCAATCCAAGAGTGACGTTTGTAGCTTGAACAAACTTTATATAAAAGTGTTTGCCAAAAGTGTTCTGTAAACCTAAAGTTTAATCTATAGTCTTCAGTAATAATTATTTATGTGTGATTGCTGGTTCCATGCTATGTTAGGTTTACCTATATAATGCAATTTATATGCATGCAATGTATCTCACACAGACTGACACACAGGGTCCTGTAAAGACAGTCTGACATTTACATCTGTGAACTTCATCTTCATTCCTGGATTCAGGGCTATGAGAGTTAGTTTGGGAGCTTCATTGTGTTTGAACAAAGATCAGCGCTCGCTGAGGAAGAGGGAGAGAGGACAACCCGAGCGTTTCATTTGCATTCAATGGTGTGCCTAATATATGCAGGTCATTGACCCTCAGTGTGGGGTTAGAGCGGTGTGTGTGTGTGTAGGTGTGTGTGCGTGTACACGCGTGTGTGGCGGGCTTGTTAAAGAGCTGCAGCGCGCACGCTTGCCAACTGTCTGCATCCCACAACACACACACACACACACACACTTTCTAGTCTCTCAGGATTAGCAATAATGAGCATGCCAAGTGTATTTATTCTATTTCCAGATTCAATAGTGTAAAACACGTTTCCCTTCTCAGACAGGGCCAATTAAACGTGTGTTACCGAGTTAACTGTGTAGCTTTTGTGAGATACACATCATACACTGGCAGGATTTGTGTATGTGTGTTTTTGCATCAGTACGCAGTGGGTTTGTCCTTAAACCTAGGGAACTGCGACCAAGACTACATTAACAAAATGCTTCATGGTGTCAGTTAAGAAAAACTGCACTTCTATTCCCAGAATGCATTGCAGTAAAATAAGACGAGTGTGCTTCCATACATTTAAAAAAAAAAAATTGAATTCAGTCAAAGATGTTTTTTTGTATCTATTAACAGTCTCCATCATTAACTTCCACTATAGAGTTGCCTTAGAAGACAGTTGCCTATGTAGGGGTTAGGCGGAAAGCTTATAATAAAGGTTTTGTTGTTGACGTGTGTAGAATATCCAACAGACAATTAAAAAGTTAATAAAGAGTGTGGTAGATGAGATCTATGCATCTGCACAGAAGTCTGAGAATTCAAATACACAGATTTAAAGATTGTGTCTTAGTTTCACTCGTAAGGAACAGCAGAAACAAGCAGCTCTGTGTCTGTGCTCGCTCACCTGCACAGCTGAATAATATCTCCGTCGGTGACACGGGACAAATGTGACACGCTTCATGCCGCTTGTCAGATACCACGGCAGCAGGGATTCAGTTTAATACCAGGCGGAACGACTCCGTGTTCTGAGACGTTGGAGCTGTCCGGTTCAGACCCACAGTGAAAATGGTATATATGAATCGACTTGATACGTGCGATTTACTGTGATCGAGATGTTTCGATGTTTATCATTAAAATCTAAAGGTTTCTTTGCAGATGGATGATAGAGTAATTGGTTACAGGCCGGAGGAGCAGATGGACGGATAGAGAGACTGCATGAGCTGCTGTTGTTCCATAAAGAAAAGAGTGAGACAGTGAGAGATAATCCAGCCGAAGAGAACAGATCTGATCCCCTTCAGAACAGTTCTGCCTGGGGCATACAGACACCTAATCCTGCCCCCAGAGACCTGACCAGTATCACTACTATACACTTTCCTTTTCCTTTTTTCCTTTCCTTTGTTTTTATTTTTAGGTTACTCTTTAATGAATTTTCTTCAAAATATCTTCTTTGGAGTTCTGTGGAAGTGTGTGTGTGTGTGTGTGTGTGTGTGTGTGTGTGTGTGTGTGTGTGTGTGTGTGTGTGTGTGTGTGTGTGTGTGTGTGTGTGTGTGTGTATTTGTGTATTTGTGTATTTGTGTATTTGTGTATTTGTGCAGCTGAGTGAGCAGATGACTACTTGTACAGATTTGTCAGGTATGTGTTGGTCTGCTCCGTGGAGACGTGAGGTTGAGGCGGTCCTGACATGTGTGTCCGACAGCGAGCTGTTCCTGGGCTCCGCTCACACACACCACAGCCCAGCTTCCCTCATGTCATATACATTATGGAGCGTGGCCACAGACAACACCTGCTGTACTAGACAAGACAAGTGTGTGTTTTGTATGTGCGTGGGTGTGTGTGGGTGCATGCATTTAGTCTCTTATATTCTTAAGACAAGAGAAACATTTTTTAATACTTCAGCTTCCATTAAAAAAAGAACCATATTAACCAGGATCTCCACCTGTCCTCTAACTGTACAGGCAGTTTTTTTCTGTCCGATTTCTAAGAAAAAATGTGTAGTAAATCATAGTAACTATACTACAGAAAAGCGTAATAACTACTTGTACTTATACTGTTTTATTGTATTATCCATAGACTATATGAATATGTTTTTTTGAAACTTAATATAGTAAATATTACAGTACACTGCATTATTTTTTTTTCTGAGTAACGTTTAAAGTTATTTTTAGTATTTCATTACTCTGTCTAAATTGTAAAGACCTCGTTTGGGATTCTTTCTGAAACGTGGAAAGTTGACTATGGTGTGACAGCTATCAAAATTAAATGTCCTTATACTATTGTTCATAAAAATATTATAGTTTAAAATAATAATTATAAATATAAAGCATAAAATAATCATTTATTACCACTTTGTTTTCAACATTTTACAGTGCAACAGTCACATGTATGATTTATTTGTCATCTACCTTTATACACTTTATTAAGTTC
>CM065671.1:13536726-13729226 GCA_033220385.1 Triplophysa yarkandensis | reverse complement strand
AATTGTGTGAAAAAGTGTGAAAATGTTTCAGAAAGTGTATGTGGTGATGTGTCTCTTGAGGAGTGATATACAGTGGGTGTTTAATTTGAACAATCTCACGGTGCTTGTAGAAGCTTGTCAGATCAGCAAACACTTGCACAGTTTTCACTCTCTCTTTCTCTCTCTCTCTCTCTCTCTCTCTCTCTCTCTCTCTCTCTCTCTCTCTCTTTCTCTCTCTCTCTCTCTCTCTTCTCTCTCTCTCTCTCTCTCTCTCTCTCTCTCTCTAATTCTCTTGTTCTCCTGTGTTTCAGGGATGTTTTAAAGCATAAGCAAAACGGAGCCGGGCTGAACAAAAGCCTCATTCGCATAGACACAAATCTGATGACCATGCATGCTTGTCTTTTGCCGACGGATGTTCTGATACTTTTTTTGATGAAACAGTGAAAACAGGGTCATGGTGACAGCATCCGTCCCTGTGGCACACCCGCGCACACACCTGTAGTGAGCAGATTCACATCACTGAGTTCATATTCTTTCAGTTAGTGCTAATAATGTTTAAGTGATAATGTCTGGTGGTTTGTATTATTCTTTCAGTAATGGCTTTTTTGTGTACTTTAAGTGCTTGGTTTGTACATTCATACATTCTTGCTGTCTCTTAACCTCAGTGGACAGGGATTTCTTACCACGATTATTACCATGTCTCCATTCATTACTGATTCTCCTCCGCCGTGTGCACAGCATAAACACCCAATTACACACTCGCTCATTTCTCCGTCCGATGTGTTTCTTTTGTTTAAGTCCACGTGTGATTAAAGCTGCAGGCGCTGCACCCCTAAAGAAGCACCATCTTAATTCGCTGAGCAAACACAAGCTTGCCCCACGCTATTGTTCTTATTGTTGTGTATGCAGCAATTTTTTGCAGTGTACACACGAACAGAAGAGAGAATTTCACAATAGAACCGATTCAACAGTCGTTTATTTGTATGAACGTAGTATGGGCAAAAAACCTGAATTTCATTTGAGATACTACTCACATATTTACTTTTTCTTAAATAAATACAATGATGTTTTCAGGTCCCTAAAGAACCATTTTGTTAAAAATACATTTTACTAAAGAAAAGCCAATGGTTCCTGTGTGTTAATGTGTACTTTTTCCTTTGCATCATTTAGTAAATTAATATTTGAGGTGTAAAGTCAAACTTTGCATCTTCATGTTTTCTGACTTTATTTTTTGCCAAGAATTATTATTCATATATTTGTATTATTTACAAATAAACAACTAAAGAAAAGTTTTAAATTTTTAACAACAGTATTTCATTTTAAAGGTGAGTAAATGTTGTATTGCATTGGCAGAAAAACATACATTTTTTACATCCGTGCTATTGAAATATTCATGTTTTGATTTTATAATATTGATACTGCGGATTCTTGAATTGTTTTGTTTTACTGCTCATACAACAATATATATATATCCTTTAAAAAAGATATTTGTAATGTCATTCAAATAATTATGTGTTGTTTTCTTATCAATATTTTTTCTTTATATAAAGCATTATACAAATATTGATTTTATAAAGATGTGTTTCCTTTGAGATGTTTGTGTGGATGTTCTGCAGAATGAACTTAAAACCTTTCAGTGTAATGGGGGAGAATAAATCTCCCACAATCCACAGCAGTTCACATTCAGCTCTGACACAATTGAAACTTTTGCTATGTTAAATTTTTTAAACTCATTGAATATCTTGTTTTACAGGATCAGTATGGAATTATATTGGATGCCGATGGAGATTCATGTTAACTCTGGAGGTGGGACATGAAGACCTGCTCTGTGTTCTGTAGTGCTGACCTGTGAGGTTTCTTCAGATAATCTTCTCACTATAATCTAGTGTTATATGTGTCATATCAAGATCCTACTGTGTGTGTGTTAGTATGCTGGTCAGGAGTTTATTGAACGCTGGTAGAATGTAAACAGTCTCACAGGAAACAGTGCAGCTCAAAGAGGCTATAGGGTTAGTCCAAAGTAAACCAGCTCATGTCTAATCACACACACACACACACGCACACACACACGCATGCACACACACACACGCACGCACGCACGCATGCACGCACGCACACCTACACACACACACACACACATACACACAAATCCAGAAAAAGGCGTGTCAAAAAAATATTCTCATGAATGAAATTTGTATTTGGTCCCTTATCAATGAGCTGGATTTTTGATTTAACAAGCTGAGATTAGCAGCAGTATTTTAAAGGGTGAGCATCTCATCACAGTGTGTTACCTGTATATAAGATACCTGTCCCCAGAGGCAATCAATCAATCAGACTCCAAACTCTCCACCGTGGCCAAAACCAAAGATTTTTCAAGGATGTCGGGGACAAGACTGGAATTGGCTACAAGACTTTCGCCAAGCAGCTTATTGAGAAGGTGACAACAGTTCGAGTTATAATTCGCAAATGGAAGAAACACAAAAAAACTGTCAATCTCCCTCGATCTGGGGCACCATGCAAGATCTCACCTTGAGGAGTAACAATGATCATGAAAACGGTGAGGAAAAACCTCAGAATGACATGAGATGATCTGAGATTGTCAATGATCTCAAGGCCGCTGGGACCAAAGTCACCAAAAGAACAACTGTTAGCACACAACGCTGTCCAGGATTGAAATCCTGAAGTGCTCTCAAGGTTCCTCTGCTCAAGAAATTAAAGGAACATGCCTGTCTGACGTTTGCCACATCTGAAAGATCAAGAAAAGGACTTGTTGAAATTGTTGTGGTCAGATGAGACCAAAATCCACAAGGGCAATGAAACAAAAAAACATGGCAAAGGCAACAAAGGAATGGCTCAGGAAGAAGCATGTTAAGGTTCTAGTGTGACCTAGCCAGTCTCTAGAACTTAATCCTATAGAAATCTGTGGAGGCAGTATTTGCCAAACATCAGCCTCAAAACCTTAATGATTTGTAGAGGATCTGCCATGAGGAGTGGGACAAAATCCCTCTTGAGATGTTTGCAAACTTGATGAAAAACTACATGTAAGGCATGTCTGACCCCTGGCGAAGGTCAAGAAGCCAACAAAGTACTAAGTTGTGTTTTGTGAAGGGGTCAGGTACTTATTTCTTCTTGAGTGCAAATCAGTTCATAACTTTTCTACATGCTTTTTTTCTTATTCATTCTTTGTCAGTGGACAAACATACAAAAATCAGCAGGGGATCAAAAAGTATTTTCCTTCACTTTACCATCTCTTAAAGACATGATGGTGATTTTTTAATCTTATTTAAAAAATGAAAGGAATAGTTTAAAAATGAAAAATCTTTGTTCTGTTAAAAACAAAAGAAAGATGTTTGGAAGAATGCTTGTAACCATTGACTGCCATAGGAGAAAAATGACTTGTGAGATAATTTTCTGTTGAACTCAAAATAAGATATTTTGAAGAATGTAGAACATTTAAAAGTTGGGGAATTTCTGGTACTAAAGTGGGTGGTAACAAGCATTCGTTCAATTATCTTTCCCTTTTCAACCAGACAAAGACATATATACGGATTTTGAACATTGTGAGAATTAGTTAACTATCCCTCAAAGGCTATTAAAGTTTGTAATCCAATGTCTTGTAAGCAACAGGTAAATGAAACTTAATCTCATGAATTTATTTGTCTGATGCAAATTGTAAATGCGGCAGTGGATAATTTCACATTAACCCACGCTTCCTTAAATTGGACTTCTTCTTAATATGTAGATAAGTCCCTAAATTGATGGAGATGATGTGATGGACACAAATTGTTTTCAACTCTTCAATGTTTTTTATGTTCGACTGATATGACGTGGAGCAGCCGATGAGCCAAATCGATTGTAAATTGCTAACAAAGCTCCAGTATGCTAAGTCAGCTCACCTTCATAGCTGTGTATTTGTGTGTGTGTGTGTGTGTGTGTGTGTGTGTGTGTGTGTGTGTGTGTGTGTGTGTGTGTGTGTGTGTGTGTGTGTGTGTGTGTGTGTGTGTGTGTGTGTGTGTGTGTGTGTGTGTGTGTGTGTGTGTGTGTGCGTGTTTGTTGGTGTTAAGCCCTGAATGCCTGCGAGCAGCACCCGGTTTCCTGGAGAGCCGGAAGAGAGCGAGTGACCTGATGCTGTTCATTAATAATTCACCGCAGGCGGCCTCTGCCTCTCGCACGGCTCTCTTCACATTACAGCTCGCAGCCAGAGCTCAAGGTTAGAGCTAATGATAGGACGACAGGCTACAGCAGCCCCGGATTGGCCTTCCCATAGGTTGTGGGTGGAGGTGAGGGATGTAGGGAGGATTTCTGGCATCTCTTGTTTTCATTCTCGCATAAATTGTGCGCCGTGCACGTGTGGAAGGATGAGAGATGATCCGGTGCAGGATCCATGACTTTTTAAATGAATGCAGGGGTCGAGGGGTGTAAATATCGCATGCGAGCTGCTCAGTCGGGAGGAGAAATCAAACAAGAGTTGGTCATGTTTTCTACATTGTTTTTCATTAACTAAACACACGGAGGACTGATATTTTATTGTATTCTGATATATTTGAATGTATGGTGATACTGAAGTGTGCAGAAGAGACTTTGTCGCTTAGGAGTCATAAAGGAACTGTTCACCCAAAAATTCTAATTGTGTAATCATTTATTCTCCCTTTTGCCATTTAAAACCGATGCTAGGTAATGGGTCCCTGTTGTCGACATTCTTCTAAATATATTTTCTTTTGTCTTTTGCGGAAGAAGTAATTAGAAATTTTTGGAGGATTAGTGAATACATAAACAATAATTTATCACTTTAAAGGGATAATCACCGTTTTCATTTATTCGCTCTCATTTGCTTAAAAAACTGGTATGCAACACCTTTAGTGGTGTAATATGACAGTAGATATTGTGAAAATCCTCTGGTTTTATGAGTATACAGGGAAGTTAACAGAGTTTTAATGTTGTTTGGTAATCAAATTTCATAAAAATGACATTTTTATTATTTTGCACCATAATGAAAGTCGTTATTAAAGGTTGTAAAATTAAATAATGTTAAAAAAGTGATTAAAGATCTTTTGTGTTTGCATGAACTGACTCTTTAAACAAACCACTTGAGATTTATACCGGATGTTTCTGGAGAAAATTAATTGAATATTGACCGAAAAAATCTAATGACACTATTTGGGAAATGTAAAGGATGTATTTATATGTTTATTTTAAAGTATTATACGGTGTGCATTTAATAAATAATGAATGCAGGGTCTAAGAGTGTAAATGTTGTGTCAGGGAGAGAAAACCCAAGCACTTTTCTCCTGGAATCATGCTGAAGTTTTTAGCACATTATCATTTTTCAGTTCCGTAATCTGAGAGTAAGGTGACGGGAGAAGCAGAAAGGCCGTTCTGGGTGTGTGCATATGTGCACGTCGGGTCGTACTGTGCCGGTCCCACTGAGGGTGTGGAGATTTTGGCAGAGCCTTCAGCCTGGGGCGACCTTCCATCTCACAGCCATTGAGCAAAGAACATGACTTTCATGCTAGAGTGAAGCTTCACCAAAATCATACGAGTGAGAACGATGGAAAGACAGACCGAGAGGGAGAGAGACCTGACCTACAGAGAAGCACTTGGCAAGAGAAGCCGAGTATCACGTACAAAAAGATCCAGAACATCAGTCGACTGAGATGGTTCATCTGGTGCTTGAGTTAAAGATGTTGTAAGCCCTTCTGTCAGCGGATCTGTGTTCATGCGTCTAGAATATATCTCAGCAGATCAAACCCTTGCTGCCTATGGCTCTTCTTATAGTATGCAGGAGACTCTCAGGCCACGGCGCTCGAGTTTCCCCGGCTTAACGGGTAACCTTGACTTGGCCCAGATTCAGGGGAAACTGTGAGGAGAATCTGTATCTCTTTAGGCTGAATTACTAATGAGAGAAGAAGATGCTTTTCTTGAGGCTTCACATATTTACTTTTTATGAGATTATGAGATTTAATTTTAAAATTACATTTAGAATCTTACATTTAGAATGTTTCATTTATTGCTTTAAGATGGCAATGTTATTAAATAGAGAGCCAAAATTCACATTATTGTGTAATGGAAAAGAGGCAGAAATCTCACAAATGTCACATTAAAGATCTCAATGTCTCAAACTGTGCTCAGATTTATCAAATCTATATTGAAAATGCAAAAGACATTTCTCATTAATTTAAAAATCCAATATAATTTTAAACACAATTTATAAGTGTTATCTAAGACTTTAGTTGACACCTATATGAGACAACTGAAAATTCCACAAAATCTCCTGGTTGTATAAAAGAGCAAAAACTTTTTCTAACATGCTTTAATTCGTGTTTTCTTAGATTGTATGAGGAAGAAATTTGAAAGCTGACAAAATTATACATTCTGTACAACATCTGTTAGCTAACAAACCCTAATAAACCCTGAGGTCTGAGGTGGATGAAAGACAAGTTTATTTAAAATTTCATGTCAGATTTACAGACTTTAGCATTTTCATTTCATGTGTTACAGTTTTTCAATCGCTGATAAACGCTCACTAATACTTCAGATACTTTTTCTAAACTCTTAAAACTGACTCAAACTGAAAAGAACACAATTGGCCAAATAGATCATTTTGTTCTCAAAAATACATTTTGGTAAATATACACTAAGTCTTCATTTCAAAATAGAACTCATTATCTGCACAAACTAACTTTACTAAAACAATGAAAATCTGACTCAACAAAACTTGTTTTCAATTCACAAGGTACATGCAGTCAATCAAAGAATATCAGGTTTCAAATACTGGCAATTGTTGACATTACAAAATCTGCATAGACTTTTGTGTTTCAGTTTTACAGCCAAAACATGCAATTCACCGTTTTGACACTGAATTTCTTGGTAATTACTACAGTAATTTTCGAACAGTTAAAGGAAATTGTGTGTTTCTCCTTGACTGTTTACAACATGAGGGAAAGTAGGAACACGGTATGATAGAACAAAAAAAGTTACAGTAAAGCTTACGGTAAACAAAATATCCATGAAACACAAAAGAGCATTTTGAACAAAAAACAACTGCAAAAAGCCAGGTTAAAAGGGAGGATCTAAATAAAGCACAAAAATACTGTATCTGATCTCTGCGATCTTCAGGGTTACGCCACATGTTTTCCTCCACATCACATCTGATGTTATCCAATACAATGCACCTGGGATAAAACTGCCTTGTATGTCAGATATACCCTTGGCAATCATCAACTTTGGCCCTTTTACCTTCCTACGACGTCGACACTTATTTGCTAGATTGCTCCTCTCACTGTTCCTCGCACCGATCATGCTTCTCTAACAGCTCCTGTTCATCTCACTGCATCTTTCACTGCTCCTGTTCCTCTCACTGCTTGTCTCACTGATCCTGTTCCACTCACTGCATCTCTCGCTGATCTCGTTCCTCTGACTGCATCTCACACAGATCCGGCTCCTCTCACTGCATCTCTCACAGATCCTGCTCCTCTCACTGCATCTCTCACTGCATCTCACACAGATCCGGCTCCTCTCACTGCATCTCTCACTGCATCTCTCAGAGATCCTACTCCTCTGACTGCATCTCTCACTGCATCTCTCAGAGATCCTGCTCCTCTCACTGCATCTCTCACAGATCCTGCTCCTCTCACTGCATCTCTCACAGATCCTGCTCCTCTCACTGCATCTCTCAGAGATCCTGCTCTTCTCACTGCATCTCTCACAGATCCCGCTCCTCTCACTGCATCTCTCAGAGATCCTGCTCTTCTCACTGCATCTCTCACAGATCCTGCTCTTCTCACTGGATCTCTCACTGCATCTCTCACAGATCCTGCTCCTCTCACTGCATCTCTCACAGATCCTGCTCTTCTCACTGCATCTCTCACTGAATGTCTTACAGATCCTGCTTCTGTCACTGCATCTCTCACAGATCCTGCTCCTCTCACTGCATCTCTCAGAGATCCTGCTCTTCTCACTGCATCTCTCACAGATCCTGCTCCTCTCACTGCATCTCTCAGAGATCCTGCTCTTCTCACTGCATCTCTCACTGCATCTCTCGCAGATCCTGCTCTTCTCACTGGATCTCTCACTGTATCTCTCACAGATCCTGCTCCTCTCACTGCATCTCTCACAGATCCTGCTCTTCTCACTGCATCTCTCACTGAATCTCTTACAGATCCTGCTCCTGTCACTGCATCTCTCACAGATCCTGCTCCTCTCACTGCATCTCTCAGAGATCCTGCTCTTCTCACTGCATCTCTCACAGATCCTGCTCTTCTCACTGCATCTCTCAGAGATCCTGCTCTTCTCACTGCATCTCTCACTGCATCTCTCACAGATCCTGCTCTTCTCACTGGATCTCTCACTGCATCTCTCACAGATCCTGCTCCTCTCACTGCATCTCTCACAGATCCTGCTCTTCTCACTGCATCTCTCACTGAATCTCTTACAGATCCTGCTCCTCTCACTGCATCTCTCACAGATCCTGCTCCTTTCACTGCATCTCTCACAGATCCTGCTCCTCTCACTGCAACTCTCACAGATCCTGCTCCTGTCACTGCATCTCTCACAGATCCTGCTCCTCTCACTGCAACTCTCACAGATCCTGCTCCTGTCACTGTTCCTCTCACTGATCTCGTTCCTTTCACTGCATCTCTCCCTAGGCCTGCACTTCTCCCTAGGCCCCTTGCTCTTTCTCTTCCTCGTGTGTTGCCCCTCTCACTGAATCTCTCACTGATCCTGGTCCTCTCACTGCACAATGTGTTTGTCTGTGTTTGTGTGTGTGTGTGTTTGTGTGTTTGCGTGCGTGCGTGCGTGCGTGCGTGCATGCTAGCGTACGTGCGTGCGTGCGTGCATATGTTTTGTTCTAAAAGGATATTTGTGTGTGTTTGTTCTTGCATATGTTTTGCTGTTGAGGTAAAGATTCAGTGATGTTCACCTGCTCATCTTACAGCTCAGTTTTCTGTGCAGTGAGTCTCAGAGGCCCAGAAACATGAAAACCGTCCCGTGCAAAACACATCACAGCATGTAGACATGAAACACATACACAAGTGCATGATGGGAATTCCTACAGAGACTCTACATGTTTCATTCAAATCAACACAACTGCACGTCTCCTCTTGAGACTGATATAAATCACAGTACATTGGGGATGTGTTTTTACACAAATATCTGAAAGCTGAGCAGAGCCGTCAGGGCTTATCTGACACCGTTTCATGAACCTCCTCTTAAGCATGGCAGAAGAATTTATTCGAAAATATAATGCTCAAATATCCCTCCGTTACACCAGAAAAAAAGCGTCTGACTCTTCTCAGTTTTAAAGCAAAATGTCATTCTCAGTGTTGAGTATGGGTTTGTGTGTTTGGATGAGGGAGAACCGTGTGAATGTTCAGACGCCTCAGTGATCCTCACATTTCCATTTCCACAGTTGTCCTCTTTTATCAAAGAGCCGTTGGCCGTTTACCTCCGAAGTCCACATCCCGTCTCCCAGAGGAGCTCAGAGTCTATCTTTGATCATCACAAAGATTCTCATTCTCTGGGGAATCTCTCTCTGTCTCTTTTTGTCCTTCGGTCTGCTCTCGTCTCACGCTGGTGTCAGAGGACAGAAGTGGACCGTCAGCTTTTTCCCCTTAAGTAACCAAACACATGAACCTGAACGTCCGAATCATCCCTGCTTAGGTGAGAAATCTTTAGGACATTATGATCAACATGATCAACCCTTTTAAAATATATAAGCAAGCTAATAAATCCTCACAATTTATCACCAACCTTCACATCCCTTTAAACAAGCCATGACCGTGCCGATCATCCCTCACTTAATGCTTTAAGACCATCATAGATAAATCAACATTCGTTTCGCACTGAATGAGCATTGTGTGTAGTTGTAACTGAACTGCAAAGCCAATTTTGTCCACTATAATGACCCCATGCAGTCTGATAATTGGCTTTTATTTAATGTTTTCTCCAGTTAGTAATTGACCGACAATAGAAGACCTCTCGCACACTGTAGTTTGTATTCCACGGACTGGTTTGCACACCATATAATCTAAATATGTATTCCTTTATATAGAAAATGACTCAATTAAAAGCCAGGGAGACAGAGAGACTGCTAACAGAAGTTATGATGGATGTGATGTTTCTTAATTTTAGTCATTGGCCTTGACTTTATCCAGAGGGTCTTTGTCTTTGTCCCTGTATCTCAATTTCACTTTAATGGCTAACCTACAGTTAGGGCTGGAAGATACATTAAGTTTTATGATGACCGACAAGAGATCAGAAAATATGTTTATATCGATATGGGTTGTTTTTACGCATTTTTGAATATCTATTTTATTTATATTTTATTATTTGTTTAAGTGGTAAATATTTAAATAGAAAGAAAATACTTATTTCACATAAATATTTTAATAAAGGTGGATCTGAGATCAAACATGATACTTTGACTCGCAAGTAAAGACCAAAAATATTGATATACATGTTGGATATCGCCTTGGATATAGAAATAAGGTGCTATTAGTTAACAACCACTTGATGCATTGAAATTAATTATTAAATAAACATACCTAATTAAGCATTTGTTAATGTTTACAATAATTTAGGTGAAGGTAATGGCACACACTGTAGTGAAGTGAAGTGACGTGTTGCCAACTATGGTGTTCCATACTTGGAAATTGTGCTCTGCATTTAACCCATCCCAGTGTACACACACAGTAAGTGAACACACACACATCCGGAGCAGTGGGCAGCCAGTGATTTACTAATATATTATTTAATTCCCTGATATTATTACTTAATAAACCATTAATAACATGAATAACTGTATTGATACATTGATAATAAAATGCAAAAAAACGAAACTTTCTTAGTTATTAATCGTTAAAGAATTTACCAATGTTAACAAATACCCCTTTATTGTTAGTTTGACTAAAAATTTAAAAAAGCTGGTGTTGGTCATCATATCTAAAGTGTAGCAATAACACTTTACAAACTATTACAAAATTTATTTTAAATTAAATGCGTGTTATAATGTCTTAGATACTTTTGTTGCATTAACAACCTCATTTAAATTTTATAATAATGAAATTTACTAACATAATGCAGGTGACATGTTTAACATATGTCATCAGGTTTGAACACGTGTAGGCCGTTGTCTTCTGATTGACCAGATAATAAAGGCCATGATAACAAATTTTGCTTGAGTAGAGGACCTTAATTGTTCGCTTTGGTTTACATTACTCATGTAGCCTCATTTCTCTTAATGAAATAAGAACTGGAGTCCATGCGAGGATGCATGTCACAGCTAAAACGTTGCAATATATAATAATAGTCAGTGAGGGAAACGGTGCGAGTCCTTCCTGAGCCAACGTGTGTCTTCTGAGATCATTATGTCTCATTACATCTCGCAGAGCTGTTTACTGTTCGCCACCAGAGCAGCGCTTGGCCTCAGCTGTATTTCAAGGTGGAAAAACGAAAGCTTTCTCTTTATGAGAATAATTTATCACTATTAGAACAGTGCCTCTCTAGAAAACGGCTGAAATGCTTTTCCAAAAGAATTATGTATCAGAAATTAAGAACGCGGCGCTTTGCTGGAGCTCAGCGGCCCGTGGGGAGCCCTTTAGAGCGGGCGAAGGATCCTGCGCTGCCAGTGCGGTGTAATAAAACATTTGTGCTTCTAAGCCGCTCAAAATGGCTCTCGTTTTCCTTCCTGTCAGCGAGAAATACAGGATAAACATGCCTGTGTGTGCGCTGCACATGAATGCTTTCATAATTCATATCTGTGCAACTACAAGTCAAGAGAGTTGTTTTAGAGGTGCGTGGGTAATATAGCACTGGGTTTTTTCACTTCATAGCTTTATATTCGAATTACTGGACAATTAAAGCAGGACTCATTTATTCTGAATCATTAATCAATGATGGTGGGTGTGGAATGTCTAGTGTTTCATATACTTAACTTCAGTACAGTTCAGTTCCTTAAACTGACTTTATGTGTAAATAGACAAGTGTTCAAAGCCATAGTAGATGTTAGCTGCATTAAGGGTTCAGGAAATGTTTTTCTTGTCCTGCTTAAAATCACGTCTTATATTGAACACATAAACATGTTAAGGCCAGAATTACACTTAGATTTGAATTTTATTAGACAAAATTACTCCAAATGTATTGATTATAGAATCTGATTCTTGCTTATGGTTTTAACAAGAGGTTGTTTTAGCAACATAAGTAAACCAAAAAAAATGCAGGGATGGTTCAACACATGTTCGGGTCGAATATGGACATTTTTAAGGTTAATTTAAACAAATGCTTGGATGCCTTTTAATTTTAAAATGCGGATTTTGATAAGGCAAGCATTGACATACTGTTATACTTTTCAATTATAAAGGCATCATTTTGTCTTCATTTACTTTCCCTTTTATCATTTCAAACCTGTATGACACAAAAGAACACAAAAGAAAACATCTTCAAGAATGTTGAGGACTGAAGGGCATCTGCGCACATTTACTTCTGTTCTATGCCAATCCAGGGTGCCAGTAACCAACATTTAAGAAGAATCTTCTATTGTGTATTATCAATGAAAGTCATAAAGGATCAGACATGTCGAGAGATGTATTTGCCTGTGTGAAAATCTGTAAGCATAAGTTAAGATTGATGAAGTCATATCAAGAGATAGCTTAACATTTATACATAAGTGTTGAGATGTTGGTGGAAAGCCCCCTCTGTAGTGCACTATATGAACTGCCCTGAGAGAGAGAGAGAGAGAGAGAGAGAGAGAGAGAGAGAGAGAGAGAGAGAGAGAGAGAGAGAGAGAGAGAGAGAGAGAGAGAGAGAGAGAGAGAGAGACGTTTCATAGGATAGTGCCAAAGCGCTACACTTACAATATTAAACTAATATTGTGATGACTTCACATTGGTCTTCAGCAAATTAAAGAAAATGTGAGAAATGTTTGTCTGTTCAGGGCTCAACATTATTTTAGGTGCAAAAACTTTTACTCTGTTTCTTTATTCATTGTAATTCTTCCAATAAAAGAATTTGCTTTGAATAGTAATACTTCTTCCATCAGCCCGAAGCCGGATTTCAGCTGTTATTCGTGTCTTTCACATGGTGTGAGATTAATTCATCCCGACCCGTAACCATTAACAAACGCTGCTAATTGTCATTGTATATGTCTGGAACTGTTTTGAGTTACTGAAAGAGTAAAATAGCAAACATGAATCTTAAAGCACGTTTTGATTGCTTTGCAGAATAAAGGGCCTTAAAGTCACGCTTTTGTTTGCATCCAGAAGTGTCTCTTAAAAGAAAAAAGATACACCTGGACGTCTTGGAAATATCCATTCAGTATACTAAAAATACTGAATGGACACAAAATCCCTCCCCATTGTATTTTGGGACGTTTCTGATGCAGAATTCACGAGGGAAAGGCATTATAAAGAAAGTCTGTCCTCAATAAACATAGTGTGCGCTGTGTTTCATTCAGGCAGCGAGGGCCGTATTGTTTGTTTGCTATGGCCTGGTTTCCAGAGACCCTGAGAGTGGCCCAGTGAAGAGGGTTCAGAGAACAATAGTGCTCCTCATTGAGCAGGACGAGCGCTGAACACTCTCTGGAAGCATCGGCCGGCCCAAACTGTGCTCGTTGATCCTCTGCTCACGGATGACTGACAGCTGAATCGTTGGGGAAGCGTGGCCGCATGAAGCTTCACTGCACAGACTCACAGTGTGTGTGTGTTTGTGTGTGTTGGCGTGCACATGTTTGTGTTTCTCTATGTGTCTGTGCGCAAGTTTGTGTTTCTGTGTGTTTATAGAAGTGTATACGTGTGTTAGTGTGTGTGCGCGCGCATGTGTGTGTGTGCTTGTGTTGCAGCTGCAGCTGTGGATCTGGGAGGTCCTGCGCTATTGTCAGCCACACACAATGGCAAGAGGAGCCAGAGATGTTTCTTTACAAAGTGACCCGCTCGCTGCTGTCGAGCACCAGGAGAAGAGAATAAAGATGTTGTTGATGTATAAAGAGGTCACATATGATGACTCGTGTGAGTCGGAGGAACATTCCAGGACTTTCTGTTTTAAATCTTTTAGATTTTAGGTCTGGGACTCAGTTATGTTGGTAAGTCCTGTTTGTAAGTGAAAAACTTAAAGACGGAACGCCCAAAAGATGCAGCTCATGATCCATATGCATGATGTTCATCTTAGAAACACTTACACTTCAATTGGTTGAAACGTTTCACTTTCTATTGAACATTGGAGCTGACGGTGCAGTTTCATTGAGCCCTAAACATATTCAAGAGTAAAAATACGAACATATTTAGTTTAGTGAAATCAGGAGGGGATTAAATCCACATTTGAACTTAAATTAAGTTTACATTTGAATATAGAGGAAATAGAGTTATATAGTAGTTTATAGTAGTTTCAGCAGTGTGTTGCTTCAAATCTCTCATCCTAAACTTCCGGATGTACCATCACACCACCCAGAAACATGAATTTCCACCTTTTTCTTGCTTCTCCTTATTATAGTTTTCTGTTAGCCAGGTGATGCATGCGGTGGGGCTCCGTCAGCTTGCGTCCTGACCTGAATGCAGCTCCATGGATCAGCACCACCCTAATAGCAGAGGCAGCGGCGCATGGCCTTTAAAAGCGCACCCGGAATAAAGTTCAGGTGTCACAAGTTCAACTGATTTATAATGGCGAGGAGCGTCTTGATTAAGTGCCGATGTCACCGGATTCCTCAGCGCTCGTTTGCCGAATCAAGACGCGCGGATCCAACAAACAAGAAGAATGGCCTAGTGAGACGCCGTAACCTTTCTGTTTTCCTTTCACGTGCCGGTGGAAGTGCAGTGCTCTCTGGTTTGTTTTATTTATGGCTTTGCTCTCTGTGTAATGTACGGTTGAGGGTGTAAAGCAAATACAAATGAGCGGCATGTGGGTTTGGACGTGTCACGCTCACAATAATCAGGTTTTTTTTTTTAGAGCCGGCTGACATCACCCGCCCGCTGTCACCCGTGAGGCGTGTTTTGTTTCCTGCAGGTATCCTTACGTCTTGCTTCCCTCACGCACCAACGTCTGCTGCTGTCAACCTTCAATTATTCTTCCCCTTCCTGGAGAACCTACAAAGGAGACATCACAGCCTCGTTCAAGGCGGAGAAAAGTATAAAAATCCCAGCTACACCGATCGGTTGCCGGCAGTGTCATTCGTGAATAAACAGCGTGTCAGTCTTACAGGCTTTCCTCTTCTCTTTTCAGACAGGCTCTGTCAGCTGCTGGAGAGAATCGCCACCTTGTTCCTGACAGCTAGCGATAGAGTGCTAACCAGAGCACACTTCCACCGGTGCTCCGTCTCACTCGAGGACTCGGCACGGAGCTCTCCGACTGGCCTTCATCGGGTCAGAGGTGAACCTGTCACCTGGGTCAAGTTTCAGTTGCATTTGGCTGATGATTTTGACCCAAATCAACTAAAATTCCATTATACATTTACACTTGAATCAGATTATGTGAAATCCCTGAGATTGAACCCATCTATCTGGTGTTGCTAGTGCCGTACTCTTACCACTGAGCTATAGGTGAACTATGAAGAAAATGAATATTAACATGTTTATTTAAAAGTTCTTAGTTTTGTTAAAAAGAGGGTCATAAACTCTAGTCAGTTACAATCAGTAAAGTCTTGCTTGGTGTTCGGGCCTGTAGGTTAAAATTGAATGACCTCAGAAATGCAGATTTTTATTATTTCACTCAAATTATAGATTTTGTTTGCATCTATATATATATATATATATATATATATATATATATATATGTATATTATACATGTAGATATTTAAAAAAAATAATAGTGCATATTAAATAAATTAAATCCATTGGTTTTTGAAAGCGTTCCCACTTTAAAGGATTGTGCATAAAGTATCTTAGTACCTTAGCTTTGCAGGTAGCTTTCTTCAAGCTTCTTGGAATAGATTTCCAGGGCATCAAGAACAAGAATTTGATGAGGACTATTGTCAGACTCTGCATAAGCAAATTTAACTGAATTATTACAAAAAATGGCAAATAGAATGTTTGAAAATGAAAACGAAATATTTATTCTGACCCACAACTGCTGAAGATATTTGAGATGATCCGTCATTCTACCTCTATTATTAAACAAGCGATTAAGAAAAACTACCTTTGGCTCTAGTCACGCAAATGAAATCTTTCTTAACCCTAAGTGTGTTACTGAAATAAAGTAGTGACCATAAAAAGATTTGTAAAAATACTTTTTTGGTGTTTTGACCAACAAAACGGCATTTCTGTGATGTCCGGCTTAACAAGCGTATATTGTACAATATCTAATTAAAGGAGTTTTTGACCAATTGCTCAACCATTTCTCCAACTGTCCTGACTGAAGATGGTCATGGCTAATTGGTCATAATTGTTGGCCTCTCCTTCAGGCCGTTCCTGTGTGGTCAAGAAGGAGATTTCCATTATTGATGTGACAACGCGAAATTGAAAACCTTTGGCGGCGCGTCAAGCCTTAATTAATCCCTCTAATTTCATGTCACCGCGGCTCTTCAGCTATCAGATGAATGCGATTACAGCCATTTTGTGGCTCGGGCGGAGGAGGTTACTCATGCTAATTAGCAGCTAGCCTGAAGAAGACAAGGGCCTGAGGGTCGGCCAGAAGAGTCCTAAATAGAGCTAAATGCTCACGTAATGACCCCTGAAACACGTAGCCATGCGCGCTCTCATTTTCATAATGTATTACACTCAAGTCCACTTGGACACAATAGGACAAGAGGCGATTAGCGGGCACTGGCCACGGACTGCCGGCCCACGCTAACCGTCGCTTAGCCTTCGCTTAGTCGTGTGACTAGCAGGGTTGATGAATTTTTGTTGAGCTAACGTTGAACGACCAACTGGGCATGTTGTAACGTATGGTATATATTACCTCTTAAACAAGAAGTTCTAAAATAGATTCCAAAAGTATCGTAAAATGAATCCAGAACAATAGAAGATATTTTAAGAACGTAGCCAAACCACTTTAAAAGCTCCAATCATTGAGACATTCTTCAACATATCTTTTTTTGTGTTCCGTTGAATAAAGAGTCATGAGGCTGACGGATTTTTTATTTTTTTTTAACTATCACTTCATCATCTGATCAAACACAAAAAGACAGCCCATATCTGCGGTCACACTCTCTCAATATACTTCAGAATTATACGCTTTACATGCATTAATAAACATTTTGATCAAAAGATCAATAATTGATCAGCGCATGTTTATTTAACGGGGTTTAATGGAATATCACTCCTCTCACTTTACACACGCAGGCCCAGAGTGTTTACCACTTACCAGAACGCAATAAATATATCATGAGAACATCCTTCAATAATTGACATTATGCAAGTTCTGGGAATCCCGCTGCCAGCGGTTGGCATCTGTGTGTGCCGGAGGGACCCCTGGGCCGAGGGTCAGCTTGTATTTTGGCGTGGCGCGCTGATGTATGTTCAGAGTACCGAGACGAGGTGTTGACATCTTCCACGGATGAAAGATGCAGCGAACGTGAAGAATGTATGTAAATGGTATCTACTGACTTGCATTGGTTTTGTTTTCATTTAATACAAGTGCATGGGTGCCGTCTTTGTTCACCTACCAACTTCTTTTAACTAAATTATGAGTAGGCCAGGCATTGCATGTTTATTTATAAGACACATTTCAGGCACAGTGGCAATTCAAAGTGCAATTCAAACTGCTTTACATAAAAGGGAAAATTAAATAGAAAATAATCACGACAATAAAACAAGGAATTGAAAAAAACAATGAAATGATTCAAAATTTGATTTAAAGTGAAAAATGTAGCCGTGTGACTACAGTTTAATGTGAATCTGTTCTAAGCCTGACCTTGACCAGGGCTTATTCTGTTTTTGACTGAAGTTGATCTGCCGTAAGATGGTGGACTGTTGCTTAAGGGCTGAGGGATATTAAGCCAAAGGCAACGACCATCTTATACGCTGAGCAGAGCGACAAACAAAAGTCAATGTCCTGCTTCCACTTTCATTCTGTTTATCATTGATTGTTAACCGGACAGTTAATAAAAATGATTTAATTTCCAGTGCTCATCCTCATGTTAGTCCACACCTGGCTTTCTTTGTTCTGTAGAACACCAGAAAAGATATTTTCAAGAACGTTGGTAACCAAACACTGACCCTTATTAACATAATATATGCACACAAAAACATCTCTCAAAATATCTGCCTTTGTATTTTGCAAAAGTAAGAGTCATAAATAGTTTGAATAAAATTGGGGTTAAGACTTTCATTTCTGGTTTCGCTTTAAGAGTCATTGTCTTTTTTCTGGAGAAATCCAAAATGTTTAAATGATGAACTAAATTTAAGACTATTAAAATATTTTAAATAAACACAAGCATATATTGCCTGTTGTACTAATACTATGTTTATCCTCTTATTTCACTGGTTATTATTAGATAAATAAAACAAGTTAGCTGATCTAGACATCGCCAACCACAAAATATCTCCTCTTTAATCGGACAGTGGTGTCGCCTCTCGCCATCAAATAATCATTGTCTGCCAAATTCCTCAGACACATTGCGGTGTCTTAAAAAACGCTGCGTACATGTGACAAATATTTAACCAGCGTGATGAGTTTTAGATTCAGCACAGTCTGAAATGAGGTTATAATATTCCATATTAAAGTTTATTGGAGTAACTCTTTCCAAAGGGGCTGTTGTGTGTTTTAAATAGCAGACTCTCTCTCTATTAAAGCCTTCTTCGTGTGGCTTTATGTGGGAATGTGCAGTACATCTGGGCACCACATTGGCTTCCACGGTGGCTGTCTGGCTCTGGCACCCATCGTAAGCCCATTACAACCCAAGTCTGCCAGGCCCCCAGGAGCCCGAGCGGTGGGCTTCAGGCCAGACCACTCCAGATCTCACACGCTTTCTTTTAACAAACAGTAAAGATTCAGCCAGTCAGTGACCTAATGTTTATGGAGATGTTGTTCGGATAGTCTCGTGCATGAGTGATGGAGCTGCAAAACACATCCATGTTAATAAAAACTAATAAACTAATAAAAACACAAATCTGTTTTGTTTTACAAAATAATTATACACATTATATGAATTCTTCAAACTGCAGGCCCTCTTTTAACCGTTTTTTTTAAAACTGAGAAATAACGAAGATATTATGTTTTTGACAGTTTTAGTAACACTTTACAATAAGATTATATTGTTAACATAAGTAATTGCATAAACTAACAATGTACAATATTGTTTTGGCATGTATAACTCTTTTTTGATGTAAGGTTATGTCATACAATTATTATTGTTAGTTCATGGCACATTTATTACTGTTAACAGTTAAAAAAGTTTAAAAAGGTCAAATTTCCATAATAATTTATGCATTGTATTAATAAATGAAAATGAACAAGGATTTATAAAACTGTTTGTAAAGGGTTCAAACAATTTACATCTGTTTGTCCTTTATACATTTTTAAGCGTTGCTTTGAACAAATCATCAAACTGTCCGTTTTTTATTTTATTATTTTCTAAAGGAATCAAAAAATCGCTATGAAAAGTAATTTATGTGTGCCAGACGGTGCATCTGCTAAAATCATTGATGTCTATCTAACATTTTTATAGACAGTGTAACATTTTTGTAAGCATAATATTAATGTATTAATGTACAGTTCTAGTTGTGTTTAAAACTGGTGAAATAATGAGGACCACAGAATAGAGATTGAATTTTGTATATTTTTTACAGAACTGAAGATTTACATCAAAGGGTGTATACTGCAGGGAGTGGACTCAATTACTCAATAATCTGTCAAAACTGTACAGCATTTTCAACAAGCAGCCTCAGGTTACCATGGAAACATTTACCCTGTCTCCAACACTGTCACATCTTAATGGTTGAATAAAAAATCACCTAACCCAATAAGAAAAAAAATGTTTCCTTCCATAAATCAGTGTTTATTTGCCATGAGATCTGTTTCGTGGTGCTATTCCCGTCAGGGTTTGCCTTCTTACAGAATGAAGTCGGTCTCTGCGTGCTGTTTTCTCTATCAGTGCTTTCAGTTGTCTCGTGAGATTGAAACGTTTCGTATGTACCGCTTTGTATCCAGTGATGTCTGAGTGAGGTAATATGTTAGAATGAGAATATACGGATGTAACTTTCCTCTTGTGTGTTTATCTACGCGTGTGCAGAATCCTCGTTTTCCTCCCAGAAATGAAAATACACGTTTTTTCTTTTAGCGATGCTAAAGGGGTTTCAGTGACTACACTGCAGGATAAGGCACATGACAGTCAGACCAACGTTTGCTGTTTACGCTTATCTCATACTTCACATTGTAATTCAGTTATCCTCGTGTTGAACATAAATAAGATCAGTTCCAATCAGCTGCGGTCTCAGTCTCTTTCTGTAAACATCACTGGGGGACGATTAAAATAAAAATGCAAATCGAGTCTTTAATGCTTTCAAACAGAAAATGATCAACAGATCCCTCAGTGAGTCCGTCTTCAATACTCTAAAGCGGCTCGTGGCCAGCCACCAGTTCAGCTCTTTTCAGTTCCTGGCCTGTAGAAAAGATGCCCAGGTAGATCGGTTTAGATGTATGACAGTAGGTTAGTGATGCTCCACCAGTGCTAAAATAATGCTGCGGTTCTGATATCAGTCGACGTTTCAACATCCGTGAGTGGACGTAAGGTAGAGGTGAGCATCAGAATAGACTGGTCAACGTGCTCTGCGAGGGACTTCGGCACTCGTGAACGTCCAGGCTGCCCGGCACAGAGGTCAGTACGGAGGTGACGGTCGGCATGGTTGGGTTTGTAAGGTCTGTGAGGGTGGTTGGGGTGCTGGACGGGCTCATGGAGGCGTTGGAGATCTCGGAGGCCGGTCCAGAGGGCGTTCCCCCGGGCAGCGTCGAGCCATCCGAGGCCTTGTCCACACCCGTGTTCTCCTGACGCAAAAGGTTCCGTCTAAACTTGGCTCGAGCGTTCTGGAACCAGACCTGCAGGAAGATGTGATAACATAGCATCAGTTACAAGTCAGTGCACACAAACGTGAGAAAATTTTGATACACGGGGGACACGCATTAGTGTCTTGAAAACAGCGTGACGGCTTTGTGTTCTGGCAAGTGTCATTAGCGCTTTGAGATTTTATTCTTAGTTTCTGCACATGAATCTTTTGTTTATTTCTGTGCCAGAGCGTTTACAAGCCAAGTGGGTTTTGTTTTTTTCCTGGTTTCAATGATGGCTTACAAACAGATAATATGAGTCTTGTATTTCCAGTGCATAATTTTCATTCCTGCATGTAATTTAATCCGATTTCTCTCTCTTAACCTTCATCCTTTTTATATTGACTAATTACATTTCATGCCATTTTAAAATCGGTTTGTTGTTGAAGAGTAAGAATGTGTAACACTTCTATATTCGTAGTGGCAGTATTTTACACAAAATTAACCACAGTATTTCATTTAATAGCACGGCAAAACGATTGTCATTTCTGACCTGTAGCACACGTTTGGTAAGTCCTGTTTTCTGTGCCAGCTGTTTCAGGTCCTTGGCATCAGGATTATGGTTTATGGCAAAATATGACTTCATGGTCCTCAGCTGATGATGTTTGAAAGACGTCCTCATGCGTTTAGTCTTCTGGCTGGTGTTGTATTGAGAATCTCTGTCCATTGGATCGCCATCGTTCTCGTTGCAGCTCAACGCTGTTTAAATAAAAAAAACAGAAATATAATATAAGAGTTCATTACGACACCACTTTTGTGCTAAATAATCAAAGTATGTATGGGTATTATAAACGGCACAATAGTTTGATACATTTGCAGAGTCCTCTGAAGCATAGAGTAAACAGTTTAAATAATATAAAAAAATATTTTCCTGTAAATTCATTGAATGAAAATTAAAGACACATTATGAGCGTCAGACGATTGGGTGTATCATCATATGCAGGGGCTGATGGGAAAGAGGAGGTTCCTCGCCCTCTTTTGTCTTTGTTTTGTTTTTCCTGGCTCTCTGGAAATGGTGTTAGTATCTAATATAAACTGAATAACAGAGAAGCCGCAACACAATAATGTTGCTGTGTTTGCAAGTTATTGCATCTGTAATATTCTGCATTATGATGTGACCTTATATTTTATATCTTTTTCTTTTGAACACAACATGCACACATTTATATTAAACTGGATTTAAAAAGAGCTTTAAACAATGCATTAACAATGTTTATAGGATGACTTGTGTTGAATGTAATGCATTCGTCGCTGGGCACGAGTGTTTAGTAGATAGGCCTGTCTCAATGTGTCAGAAATGTGTTTGCGCCAGTTCCGAATTCTTGGCAGAAGTTTATGTGTTGCTAGACGCATGACAGTTCGGAATTATGTTTTCTCTGACAACTACAAATATTAGTCATTGAAAATGGTCTGATCAACACTTCAGATAATTAACCTTGAATGCTTACAACGCTACACATGGCGAACAAATGTTTCCTTCTGACAGAAATATGGCCATTGAGAAATACTGTTACCTTTACCAACCATAAAACATGTTAAGAACTATTTGATGCCTGACAAAGAATAATACATGTGCAAGTGTAATATTCTAATATAGAATTTTATATTCTAGGGGGTTTTCTGCTTGTACTGTTGTTTGAAGTGTGATCTGATGGGGGCAGCAGTGATCTGAACAGAGACTCTCTGAACTTCACTCTCTCCTGGATTCATGTAAGAATTACATTGAAAGTTAAACTTTGCATTGTAAATCTTTTAAGCATTATCTAGGTTTTTGTAGAAAGGTTGGTAAATTAAACAATTAATATGTGTTTCATTTTTTCTATTTAAAATAAGAAACCACAGAGTGAGGTTTGTGCAGTTATTCCTTAAAAAGCGAAATAAAGACATGCTAAACGTTTATATTATAATCTTATATTTTAATTCGATTGGTTGATGTGGAAAATCGATGCTTGCATTTTACTTCACAATTTAAAGGATTGAATGTTATTTATAGCAACGTTTACTTTTTAAGAAAATCGAATTTATTGCTCGATTAAACGATTCTAGAAGTCAAAATTAAATAAGATCATATTGTATGAACAGCTTTGCAGTTTTTATCAATCTTTTTTTAACTCACCTAAAAACATGAATGGTAAATTGGTCAGCATTTGCCTGGAAAAGTTACTCTCTCTCTCTCTCTCTCTCTCTCTCTCTCTCTCTCTCTCTCTCTCTCTCTCTCTCTCTCTCTCTCTTTCTCTCTCTCCCCACCCCTCTTTCTTTCTTTCTCTTTCTTTCTCTCTCTTGTGTTTAATCTTCTGGAGATCTCAACTATGGCATCTAAGCCATTTTCCACTTGTCAGCCCCTGTAGTCGTCATCATTCCTCTGTTTGGTCCTCGATCAGGGGCCCGAATGCCCCGCTGAGGGGCCCGAAATGCCCGAGCGAACAAGTCACGTTGTTCTAAATTGTTCAGCACATGTTTCAAGTGTTTGGCACAGATCTGTGATGTCGATCGATTGTTTTAACGAAGTGGACCATACTGCATTATTCCTACGGTTTAATTTGCGTCTAAAATACACCGATTTTATTTATATTTCATTAGAATATTCGTATAGGCTATAAACACGCACGGGTGTTTTCCCACAAAATAAATATAATTCTTTTAAATATACGGACGCTTTCTTTTGACATAAATGAGAACGATTAAACATTTATATAACACAATTCTGCAATCGAATAAAACACGTGTTTTATTATTTAACTCGGAAATATTAAATCTTTTATTTGCGTAAGTTGATCGGAAATAAGTTAGTGAATATTCGATAGCTTCAGTATCGATTTACCAAACGTATTGTGGATCATTATTTTCATGCACAGTTAATTATTATTAATAATAAATGCTGATTTTAAAATGTCATTAGCATATAATCCGAACCAATTTACCGACAATAACGAAATAAAAAAAAACTTGCAAAAAAGTTTCCCAGCAACATGAGGACAACAAGTGCGTTCTTACCTGCGTTATACGCCGCCAGGTCGGCTCCGGGCCCCGGGCTCTTCCTCTTCCTCGGTCGGCCCTTCTGCACCGTGTTCACCCCGTTATAATAAGACAATCCTAGAGGGCCCGAGCTGCCCAGTCCTTTATTAGAGCCTACATCCGTGTGATTGAAATGCGTGGGGAAGTCTCCCTGGATGAGCGTTTCAAAGTGTAGCCTGCAGTACACCAGACTGTCTTTCATGCCGAAGTGGTCCCCAGTCGTCAGCATTTTGTTGCACGTCGTGCAGGTGAAACAGTTCAAGTGGTACACCAAATCCCTGGCCCTCATGACCATTTCCGAGGCCGAGATCCCGAGGTGGCACCGGGCACATCTCTGCACCGAAAACCTTCTGCGGGAGAATAGAGCAGCTGTGACCTTTCTGCGCACTTCACCCTAAAAGTGCCACCAACACTTAATGCTTGGCATTAATAAATATTGACCACCCTTGACGACGAATGGGCCGAAATAAAACAATGCATTCGTTTTGTAGAATAATTGCTGCCTTTCCATTGAGAGTGTGCCATTATATAATTGAAGATGAAGAGGGCAAACCTGTATTTAAATGATTATGCTGATACGACTCTTATTTCTTGTATTTTTTAAATAATAGAACAGCAAAACGAATTCCAAAGGAATTTTCTTTAATAATGCTACTTTGTAGGAATTATTAAAGTACACAGGGCCATCCAAAAATCTCAAATGCAATATCACAATTCAACCCATGTGTTGTTTCTCTTGTTTTGGGGCAACAGAAATGCATTATTAACATTGACACATTTTTGTCACATATTTGTGGAGATAATCGAAATATGAGTGTGTGTCTGTAAATTACGAAGTTTTCTGTGAATTTTTTCTTGTTCAGTTTTATGCCCAACCTGTGCTTGGGGATATGTCGTACACACCTGTAATAGTCTTCTTTGCAGTAGATGCTCCCATCTTTGCTGAAGCAGGTGAGCTCAGACTCCAGGTTTAGTTTACACTCACAGCATTTCAGACAGCGCATGTGCCACTGTTTATCCACAGCGAGCAGATAATACCGATCCGAGATCTTCAGTCCACAGCCCGCACACAGGGCCACCCGGTCCCCGCTCATAGAGGGCATGTTCTGCACACACAATCACACATGGCATTAAATCAACTGTTAAACAAATGATTGGCAAATATACATAAAGGTGTTCGTTTAAAATGTAAAAAGCCTATTACATTAAAATAAAACTATTATTAATGTTCATTTCTTGTGTATAGAATAGAAGATGTGTGAGATGTAAGTGCAACAGCAGAAGTGATTTTTAACGCCGAGAAATGTCAATATTTTGTACGCATTACAATTACAATTAATGGAAAATGTTTTACATTTTTGTAGAAGCAGTAAAACAGATTATTGTATTTATAAAGATCGTACCGACGAATTCATCGAGAAAAAAATCGTCTGTTCATGTTTATTCCTTTCTTTTTTTCTTTATTTCTTTATTTCGTTAGTTTGTTTTTTAATGTTCCTAAAGCATTAATAAACATAACAGACAAACAAACAAACCGATAATAATATTTTCAAGGGAATAACTATAATTGTAGTTTTCTTTCGTTTTTAAACGTCAATAACCAAAACAATTTCGTTCAGTTTCTTATCTATTTGTCTCTCTTGTAGTCAATACTTATAATTGTGGGTAATTTTAACAGTAAAAATTACAGTTAAAAAAACCCTCATTTAATTGCTAACACAATAACAATTAATCTAACAAACAAGATCGAGTAAATTACAAAACAAAACGTAAAGAAACTCGCAAAAACTAGCATGCATTATATGTCGTGCAACAATCGAATAAATTCTTAAACACCAAAACATAGTTTTTAATTCTTTATGCTTGTGTTTGTTCATTTTAATAGTTCCCTAATCCAGATGGCCAAACTGATTCCCCATTTCCTTTCCTTCCAAAACTTTAAATTAAACGACAAAATATCTTTCCTAAATTGCAGCATGCAATAACAAAATAAAAACGAATAAACGTGTCTCGTTGTGTCCTCTCTGAGGAACACAACACAAGTCATGCATTGAGAAACAGGCCTGAGATGTTGGCCTGCAGAAATGTGAACTTTGCTCAAATTGCCAAGATGAGGATCACATCTTTTGGCCTCTACATTACAGTCCGAAAAGGCTTCACTAAACACGGGCTGATCCAGCCGAGAGCCCCGAGCTTTTCCTACCGTCTCTGTTTCCCCCATATCTATAGCCGAGCTGATAGTCGCCGAATCTCTCTTTCCCCTCCGCTCCATTTCTTCCATGACACCATGCATCTCGCCTCCGGGCAGTCCGTGGAAAAGCATCGTCGCCGCAGATGAGACCGAACAACACGTGTTTCCGTCCGATCTGCAACCCAAGATTTCCGTGAGACGCACTTCTAGCCCTGTGTAGTTCATATGAGCTCTCTCTCTCTCATTAAAGAAACCAGCAGCAAGATTGAATCGTCATCAAAACTGTCACCTCCAGGCTCTTTGTGTGCAATGATTTCTCAGACCTCAAGCATGCACCCAGCACCTATGGATGGGCATAACCTATGTGGGCATTCCAGAGCTTTTGAGAACATACCAGCTTCCGATGCCCCCTGTACATGTGCACTGGACCCTCCTATTTCTTCAGGAGTAACTTCGGCGCATTCTGGACATGCATTGGTCAGAGATCTCAATGGTTCTCCCTCGTCTCTTCAGGAGCAGTCTTGGAGCTTGAGGAGACCATCACGCAGAGGGAACCCGACGTTGCGTCGCCGAGGAACCGCATCTACAATGTAATTCCTGAAGGTCTCAACGAGACCACGGATGCTGTAAGAGGTCGCTCGGGCTCCCCAGGTCCTCCGAGACACTTCGACGCACGGATCTTCCAACTTGGAGGCGCAGAGAAGGCAAGCCACCCGATGAGATGATGCTTGCCCTGTAGTTGCTTGTATTTGGAGGGAGAAGCGCCTGTAGTTGTCCGTCCCGCGTGCAGAAGGCTCAGCGTGGAGGTAATTGAGGAGGAGGAGGAGTTGAGGACACTTTTGGTTTGGGTAATCCAGTGATGGCAGTGAGGCTGATCCAACCTCCCTTCCCTCTCCAAACCTGCGCAAACCCAACGCGCCTTTTCTACCGGGACTTTGACGTCACGCCGTTTGGTTCGTGATTATTGGCTGTTCGAACCCTTGACAGACTCACAGCATCGAATTGTATTAAATGTCAACTGGACTTTGTGTCGGAACTGCTGAAGATGCGTCTCAAAAAAATAACGTATGTTTTTTTTCATCAATTTTTTAGATTTATAATTACAGGTTAAAACGTGTGTCTGTAGAAATACAAATACAAATTCTTACAATTTACAAGACCCTTTATTGTATTGATGAAATATTGTCACCCTGTTCTTTAATGTTTGTCTTTTATGCACTGATGTGCTTGTGAATAACTTCTTTGCACCCCTAGGTCGAACTTCGGATACTTGTTTTTCACCAGACGGGCTGTTCGGGTACAATACGGCACCAGTCGCAGACAGACCCCCGGTCAGACCCCCGTGACCCGTTTAAACAAAAGGAACCAGAGGAGCGGAATATCCTTCAGTCTCTGCCCTCCTGAAAGCCTCGAATTCCCTTTCACAGAGAAGTTTTCACATCCAGAATAATGCTGTTTGAGCCCTCATCTGCTTTAAATATCATTTACAAAATCATGTCAAAAAAATCACATTTAACATTTATTTTTAAATACATTTATCTCTCATTTTGGTGTTCCCCTTGACCCGCAGGAGCTCCTCTCTAATGTAAGAACATTGACCATGCACTTTAAACACGACACGTTATTTCTTTAGCTATTCCTCTCTTTCTTTCTTTTTAAATCTCCATAAGGTTTGTGTTCTGGAAAGCAAAGGGAAACACAATGAATATCTGGGATCGTCCATTATTAATGGCCGCCCTCTTTTATACTTCACATGGACTGCTGTGAGCCACTGTTCCCAAATCCCATAGCCCACATATTTGTTTTACTTATGCATCCATTCGGTATAAAAGCTGGTCATTCTAATACATCTCTCCTTCTCATGCTGGAACACCGAGGAGAAAACGAATTTAATATGTATTTGAGTTTCAATTATTTGGACTTATTTTTGTGATTTTTGCATTCGAGTGTTATTTTGTGCAGTGCCGTTTTTTTACCTAAAAATTCCTGAAGCACTTTTAATTGGCGCTGCGAACTTAATTGGTGCGACAGTATTAATTTCGGGCCCTGGAGAGCAGCACACATCAGGAATAAAAGCCATTGGGAGGAACGAGCCCCCACGTGACTGATCAAAAAATACTCGCGGCCGTTCACCTCAATTGATTTTCGGCTCGGAGTATAAATCACAAGCTGTAGTATAGAAGTTCAGCATGTATGATCTCCAGGGAATTCATGTCGTCTAAAATCCTTTTATGAACATAGACTTTTCAACTTGGATTACAAAAATATTATTACATTTTTATACATTTCCCTGTGATATTTTTAAGTGTTAGTAAAATATAATCAATTCTATAAGAATAATATAATTGTGTTTATTATATATTAATATGGTTCATCATTTAAAAATGTCTCACATTCCGTAAATAAATCTGCTAAGAAAATATAAATAATCAACGATTTTCTTTGTTAAATCCTCAAAGTTCAAAACGTAATGAGACGTGCTTATGTGTGTTAATATACGTTCCAAACCCTAATAAAAGATCATAAATGTACAGATTGAGGATAACATTAACTGTGACACATTATCAGCTCGTGTGTTATAAACAGAGAGCTGGCTTTATGACAAGAGTCTAAATAAAGTAACCCGAGCTCATTAGAAATGACACCTTGTTTGTATGTGACTAATACACTGAAGATTATTCTGAGGTCATGGGAACTATTTTAAGCATGCAATCTATAGCCATTACGTAATGTACATATATATATATATGAATATGTGTGGAGGATGCTGCTCTCAAGAAAATTAACTAAGTCTGTCTGGATCACATGGGCCATTCAAACCCTTCAAGAGGAAAATTGTCTGATCATTTTCTAACACTTATATCATGTCTGACATCGAGCCAAAACCGTTTACGTTTGCAGAATAGACGAAAAACAGCAGGATTCCCCCCCACGTGCCAATAAGGTCCAATTGGCGAATTTGGGCATCCCCAAATTGACTGTAATAGTGGGCAACACGGTCCTTCGTCCACATATTTGCCATGCGCAAAACGTGAAAAATAAAGCAAATAAATCTGGGATATTCCCACAGATTATGACCCGCTAATCTCATTTTAATCTCATCATAATGGCAGGAGTGCAGTGTAGAGATCGACTAGGAATAAAAAGGACCGTCGGCATCGAAGGCCGGTCGTTCATATTAAAGTTTCATTGCACAAATATGAAAAGGCATGTTAAGCTCCCAAATCCTTATGCAAATGATATCCAGCGTAATACCCTTAATTGAATACATGCATATTTATAATGGCGCTCTCTGTCTAGAATAATGTTGGCTTATACATTAAACATTTCAGTGCGGGATGTCTTCAGGCGTGTGTGAAATATGATATTTCATAAATCAGTCAAATGATCAGCAAATACTAGAACAACATACAGACATTCATATAGAATATACAGAAGAGCACACTGGTCTGTTCTTCATTCAACATTTGGTTTATTATAGACCACGTGTCATATATATTTGTGCGTCCCTCCGTCCACACACACTGATCTATAATATTCTTTATTCAGAGGGAAGATTCATTTTTAATAATCAAAAAATGCCATTTGAGTCTAAATCACACAAATATAAAAAAAAACATTTGTTCAAATAATGTTGGTGTATTGAATGCGAGTTACCTTTAAATCCGGATGGCTTTTTCTCTGCCATTCTTTTAACCTGTTAATGAGTTCAAGCTTTGCCCTTTACCTTCTGCCTCAATGAGATTCTTCCGATGAGGTGTGAGACCGGAAACCAGTAACAACTTCCCCATCCCAGCTCTGGTCCTCTGACACAGACTGATGCTGATGTGTGCAGTCTTCCCAGATTAAAAACACAAGCCATTATGGATGTGTGCAATGAGCAGTTATTTGTTTAAAAGGTAGACATTCAGAGTGTTATTTGTGTTATTTAATGTTTTATCTTTGGCAACATTCACACTAGATGCATGACATGTGGTATGTTTGTTGGAGGAAATAATCTGTGTTGTATCTGTGTTCATTAGGAAGAGATCTGCTTCTCTCTCTCTCTCTCTCTCTCTCTCTCCCTGCTGACCAGAGACAGTTGCCACTGGTTTCCTTGTGTGCTCTTAAAGATGGGATATTTGAGTTTAATCTATATCATTAAAATGTTGAATGGAATTTTTAAATCTTTATTGTCATAGCAACTAGGAGATGACTTATATATTGCAACAGCTATACTAATATCCGTACAATACTGTGAAAAGGCTTTAAGGATTGGCTTTTAGTGTAGTGTGTCATTATAAAGTATAACTTTACATTTCTTTCATTGATTTTAGCATTATTTGTAAAAATGGAGTGAAATATCTGTGTGATAATAGCCTTCACACAGTAATCTGGTGTCATCATCTATTTAATAAATTATTACATGATAATAACTTCAAAGGACTTAATCCAGAAGACCCGTGTTAATGTCTTCAAGATGCTTCAAGACACCAAACTACAAAGCTGTGACAAGTCTCTTCGAAAGACTGAAATAGAAAATTCTCACTGGATTATTACGAACTAGGAGAAAATTATTGTTTAGAAATGTCACCTCGTATTTTGTAATGACGCTACTGCAAATTATGTGAATACTCAATTCATTGCAAAAAAAATTACAGTCATGCTTCATCTTAATAATGAGGTTATATAGATCTTAATGCATATAAGGTATATACACCTGAGAAGTATATTTACATCCAAATATAAAATTGCTTTTTTTGACATGAAACGGTCATGTTTTAAGCTATAAGATATAAGATGGAGTAGCTGTTCTGTTCAGCCTCTCAGTCTCTTAATGCATTCACACATTTGGGATTGGTTATAGATTAGTTTAAGAGGCCGACGGACTACTTTATGATGTTAACCTGACAGTCTGGGACCAAAAACAAAACGTCAGTGAAATAAGTCAATGAGCATTAAAAAGTCAAGGAGCTTTTTAGTTTAGGAGTTCTTCATCATTACATGTGATATTAAGGATGGGCTGCACCTCGAAAATAGGATGTTAAGATTTATAAATGGATGTGACAGAGGTAAGTTTGTTTACTGTCATCTTTATTGATTGTTTCGCAACTTCAATATATAACAACAAAGCCGAGAGCTTAGTGTGGAGAACTGCGTATGTGAGTTCATCCTCATGAATAATGATTGGACGAACAAACTCTGAGACCTTTCCAAAGAGACGTGAGCTTTCAGTCTGTTTTGTCCCACACTTTTGGAGAACCTCTGGCTCAGTTTAGAATCAGGAAGAAAAAGAGGACGTTTCTTTTGTCCACCTCCGTCCTATTTGTCCCTGTAAGAGCAGTGAGCTCTTTCCAGCATCTGCGGGCTGGATTAGCCGGAGGAGACGGAGCTTGTATTATATGCTGAAGGGGCTTGTACTGTAAAGGTTCCCTGTCCTGGCCTTTCTCCTCCTAAACATACCGCTGACTTGAATAGGAGGATAACTCTTTGTTAACAGGGCAACTATTAACTCACATGGAGTTAATCAGAGTCAGTGCAATGGTGTATGTATTAACATGTGAATGGGCCATAGTCTCCACTCTGGACGGCTTTATATGGCAGGTCCTCAAAAGGGACAAGGCTTTGCGCTTTAAATACTTCCTACTTCCCAGTCTTGCTTTGGCCAGACTGGGAAGAGAAAGGCTTGTTTGAAAGTAAACACGAGTGGAAAAACACCGTGATATGACCATTACGGATGCTAAAACGTCTTTGATCTTTGACATCCGTTAACTTCACAGATTTGGTTGGATTTTGTAAACTGATGCTTTCATGATAAAACAAAGGCATGCAGAAAGTTGTTTTCTTTCAAAAAGCATTCAGATCTATGTTTAACATTGATGATACTCTGGTGCAGAAATGATCTCATTCTGTTGCTCTGTCCTTGCGTACAGCAGTGTTAGACTCGTCTTTGTCTGAGATTTAGGTACACGGATAATGTTGACCTCTTCATTCAGACCCCCGGACCGCCGAACAGGAGGAAACGTTAATTAACATCTTACAACTCTCGTTTGTTCACAATGCTGCGAGTGTGAAACCCCTTGTATGTGTGGTTCCAATAGTTCCAATATCTTTATATGTTGAAAATATACTGTGTATTTTTTTCAGATTTCACCAAAACGTCCTTGTGTTGGCTTCCAGCTTAACCATCATCAGGATGCTGAGGAGGATTAGACAGGAAGGCTAATGTTGTGTAAATGTCTATACGGTATCGGCTCTTCTGTCCTTTTCTGATTAGCTCGGCATGCACTATTTGCTAAGCCAGTGGCCCGGTCCTCTCACAGGCCTCGCTTATTTGTTCTTGATCATTTTATTGAGTCGCTGGATTGTTGTCGGGGAAAGTAAAGCTGATGTGGAAACGCAGACTTAGTGGGATTTATCCAAGGGAGTGAAAAGGGCCTTTTCTCTGGTTTTGTTGGTTTAAACCTTGTCTTACCACCCCCCCTTCCACCCTGCAGACTAAAAGCTTTTGACATCTTCGTGTAGTTCACAGTGGGCAGGCATTGTTTGCTCTTGTCAGGAGAACGGATGGGGTTTTGCCCCTGCGAGCCTAGTGGCACAAGCGCAGGACCAAGCGCCGTGGACGAAAAGGGAAGGTGGAGGGGGCGAGTTCTCCGCTCATGCTCAGGCCAAAAGCGGGGAGCTACTCTCCACCCCCCACCCTCTTTCAGATCCCCACAATATGGTCATTGTCCAGCGGTGAATGACGCGGCCGCTCCGGCGATGTGGGCCGCTTCTCGGTCTCTGATTATGAAGCGGATTTCTTTCTTTGGTGTGAAAGAAGTCTAATCCATGTAAATATGGGACTTCTGTGGATGGAGCCTTCTCTGCCGAGGGGAAGAACGTGAGGGGGGTCAGCAATTTAACCTTTGACCTGACAAATAAGGAGCATGAAAGTTCTAGAATTGGCAGACAAAACGGGTCTCCCGCGGCTGATTGAGTTTTCTTTGTGTTTGAGGCTGACTGACAGGTGACATGAGAAGACGTGCGTGTCTGCATCACTGTACGAGGATGAGGAACGTCTGCTTCGGTTTGACAGAGATGACTGTAAAGATTGATCAGGGTGTTTTATCAGTCGCTCTCGGCTTTTTATTTTAATGTAGAAAGTCAAAGGCCGGGTTTTCTGTTCGTCTGTCTCAGCGTAAGTTCTCTCCCACGTAAAACAGAAAACTTTAGTACTCCTTAAGCGTACGTTCCAAAAAACCCCCACAAACACCCAAACGTCACTTGTAAAACTTCAAGGGAATAATAACAGAGCTGGTAAAGACACAAAACATGCTGTTAACCACCACCACGGGTGATGCTGCTACCTTCACACTGCTGTTAACATTTACAAACATGGAGAGAATGTGGCATTTTTACAAAAATGTAAAATGATTAAAAAACGTCTCTGGCATGAAAGAGAGTGCATTAAAGAAGAATGCATTAAAAGGTACGAAAGACATCGTACCAACATCGTAAAATCGTTCAAAATTGCTAAAGATTGAGTTGGGATGTAATGGCTTGAAATGAAAAATACTTATTCTTATGTCCGAAACTCACTGTTGTTCATGACATTTGATGTATTTGTACAATCTCATAATCATAATCTGCTTTTCAGGGGTGGAGAATCCATTGTTGTTTATTTGTTATAATCATGCATTTATATGTATTTTGTAAATTATCCACCTTGTAAAATCTCAGTTTATTTTTTCAGTCTGTTTTTCTTTCTTGACTAAAAGATGAATTCAATATAGACAGGATGAATCATACAGGTAACCAGTGTGTGTGTGTGTTTGTGTGTGTGACCCCACCTCATCCAGACCTGTTCTTTTCATGACTTCCTTCCTGCTTTTAGCATTTTATCGTTTCCTTTTGGAGGAAGACGCTTTAAGAGGGCTGTCGTCTGATTGGTCCTCTTGCAGGATTTCAATCAATTAGTGATCTGTTCTAGTGGACTTTAAACATACACACGCGTTTGTCGGTGTCGCTCGCCGTTTCTCTATTCTTCAGGTTCTTGTTAATGCTCAAGCGTCGTCTGGAAGCAGTAATGTAACTTCAGAGGGCCAAACGGAGAGCTGAAGTGAGTAAAAGTGTGTGTATCTGTGTGTGTTTGTGAGCGTCTTGATTAGCTTGTATGTTTTCTTTTCCTTTCATGTGTTTTCAGTCTCCAGTGCTTTGTTCCTTTTATAATTACAGCAGTGTTCTCCTCCGAGAGCTCTGGTTGCTGCGGTGAGAAGTGCACACACACACACACACACACACACACACACACACACACCCATTAAAGTGTAGAGCGAAAGCTGTCTGTTTATACCTTTCATACAGGGGCACAATTAAAACCCAACAAGATCAAAAAGATATTGAAGGTTTTTGTGGAGGGGTTTATGGTTCAAAAATGCAGATTTGGATTTTGATGGCGAGCCTTTTCTTAAATCATCTGGGAATGGATGATCATTAACGCTACCTCAGCAATTCACTAAACACACACACACACACACACGCACACGCACACTCACACACACACACACACACACACACACACACACACACACACACACACACACACACGCACGCACGCGCGCGCGCGCGCGCACGCACGCACACACACACACACACACACACTCACACACACACACACACACACACACACACACACACACCTTTATTTGGCATCTTAATGGGGACTTGCTGTATGTGTCCATTGTTCCTATTCTGATCTTATCCCATAACCATTGCACAATGATTTTGAAATAACCTAATTTAGTCTTTACAGACCTTCGGTCTACAAACAGCAGACTTGCAAATTGTTTAAGCTTAAAGGGATAGTTCAAAAATTAAAATTCTGACATGATTTGCTTACTCTATAATTGTTCCAAATCTATCCGTTTCATTTTTCTGTTGAACACAGAGAAGGTATTTGGAAATATACTTGTAACCAAACAGTTCTTGGACCCCACTGACCACCCTAGTAGGAAGAAGGACAATGATATTCAGAATAATCCCAAATCTCTTTGCAGTCCTATATTCTTCAACAGAACCGAAAAACATGCATTTTTCCTACCATTGAAGTCAATGGGATCCAAGAACTGTTTGGGTACAGGCATTGTTCCAAATGTCTTTCTCTGAAATGTATACATATTTGGAACAGCTGATGGCAAGTAAATTCTTGTTTTTAGGTAAATTGTGTTTTTTACAAAGTAAAAAAAAAAAGTTTTAACACTGTATATTTTATGATAGGTTTAACAGATGTTCCCCTGCTGCCATTGGTCGATGTGCCAGTGAAGTCATGGACATGCTGACTTGATTTAAACATGATAAAATGTGTGAAACCAAATGCAACACACAAGTATACCAAATAATAAACACAACCCTAATGTCATGTGATGTGAGTGCTGTATGAATGACAGGTCCAGTCCAGTTCTTCAGATGTCTGCGGGCACAGATTCCTCGTGGGCCTGGTGACATCTGTAGGTGTGAATAAATATGTTTGCCATGGTGGTTGTGAGAAAGCCCTCTGAATAAAATTAAGTCTTGTGTGCATGTGAATAACTGCGAGTATCGTTGTGGTTTTCACGAGCGCACTAAATCTTGTTTTTTATTCCAGGAGTCAGCGATCCTGTGTGACGTGGATCTGTCCTCTTTCAATTCACACTCATCTCCCCTTCCTCACGGGTGTGAAATTATAAGCTCCAATGGACTCGCTCATTCACATTTTACAAGACTCCAGGTTATTAGCCAAACAAGACGTGCATGCACTTCCCCTGTAACACAGTTTCACAGCGGAGGATTCAGATCTTTATTCATCCTCACCCCCCCGCATCTTCACCTCCTTACCCTTCTCATTTACGTCCGTCTTCTCCAAGGGCCCGGACACGAGGTGTTACAACGGCCCGATGCGAAATAGGGTTTGACTCCAGCCAAAGATGGCGTTCCCCTCTCCCACCTCGCACCTTTCATATACACTTTATTCAGATCTCTCTCTTTTTCATCCAGAACAAGGGAAAATGGTTTTTGCCACGTCCATTTGTTCTCGAAAGAGGAGACAAATTACAAATGTGCTCGCGAGCCTTTGTACTTGAAATGGCTTTTTCGTACGCAGAGAGGAAACTGATGAAAAGCGTAGAGCACATCAAAGTGGCTCGACGGCAGGGCCGTTTGAAGGGTTCCCAAAGTTTTGCCCGATCACAGGTCTCCCCTCTCTTTCTTGTCCCATTTTAGTTACGGGCTCATTTGAATTAAGCTCACCCGTCAATTAGCGTGACTTTTACCCCGGCTCGCCGGACTTCAAGGGCGCAGAACTTTCCTAACGCTGCGTGTTGTGTGAAAGCCTGGCATGCTGTTTCCTTCCTTTTACCAGCAGCTCGTAGGAAACGCTTAATGGCCTGCGTTCGGCCCGGGAACGGAGAGGTACTTTACGGGGGTAAGAAAGGGGGTAGGGTGTGTTTGGGGGGGTAACAATGAGTAGGGCAGTATAGGTGACAGGTGAGTCAATCAAAATTAAAACATATGCTGCCCTACACAAGACCAGATGCTTGGAGGGTGGGGTGTGTGTGTTTGCGACAAAGAGAGAGTTAGTTGTGTGTGTGTGAATGGGACAGAAAGAGTTTTTGTTTCTGGAATAGTCGCGTGGGGGCTGGTTTCAGGCGGGGGAGCCGGTACACAGAATTAAAACTCGTAAAAACATCGACTGCCACCACTGAATCACATTTCTTTCATGACGGAAGGCTAAACGCCGGCTTTATGGTATGAGTATTGTTTCGCCCAGTTTATTTCCTCTGTAATGCCCAGATGTGGGTTTGACAAAAACCGAACGTTGCCACACAGTGTGACTTTACTTTCCATTAACATAAATCGACATATGTTGGAGGAAGTTTCAATATCAATGAAAATACCCACTGTATAACCTTTAAGTTTATAGTTCCTTTGTGTATTTCAAGTGTTTCACAGAATGAGACAGGAAAATTATATTACTACAGTTAAAGATTTTGTATGCTAAGGGGTTTTATTACACAAGATAACATGACAACACTTTTTTCATGTCTGACATTTCTCTTTGTTGGTAAACAAAGATGCTGTACAGCATTAAACGAAAGAAAGATTTGAAACGCTGAGATGAGGATTTGAAATGATGAAGAGTTTGAGAGGAGAAAGAGCTGAAAGAAAAAAGAAAGAGAGTGGATTAAGCTGTGTGTGTGTGTGTGTGTGTGTGTGTGTGTGTGTGTGTGTGTGTGTGTGTGTGTGTGTGTGTGTGTGTGTGTGTGTGTGTGTGTGTGTGTGTGTGTGTGTGTGAGAGAGAGAGAGAGAGAGAGAGAGAGAGAGAGAGAGAGAGAGAGAGAGAGAGAGACAGAGAGAGAGAAAGAGAGAGAGAGAGAGACAGATAGATAGAGTGTGTTTGAGTTGAAAATGTGTGTACATCTGTGTCCGAGAGACCTTGTGTGTGCGTAAGAAAGATAGAAATTTGTCTGAATTTTTCGTGCGTGTGATGGAGATTGGGTCGATAAGCATTATGTCGTCTATGAGTAAATATAGCTGTGTGCATTAGAAGAGTTGTCTTTTCATGGTTTGAATTAAGGTGTGTGTTTGAGTAAGAGAGTGGAATTTGTGTGTTTTCTGTGTGTGTGTTGTGTGTTAGAAATGAGTTTTAAAGGTTTGTTAAAGTGTGTGTCTGGAAGTCAGTGAATGAGATGAAAGAGACAAAGTTAAGTGTTTGTGTGTTTAGTCATGTGTTTGAAAGAAAGTGTGTGTTTAATGAATGTGTGTTGTATTGCATGCTCGTGTGTGTGTGTGCGAGCCTGTGTGCGTGCGTGCGTGCGTGCGTGTGTGTGTGTGTGTGTACGTGTGTACGTGTGTACGTGTATGAGTGTGTATGGGGCCCACTAGGAGTAAGGTCCTGCAGGATGGTTAAGCTCCTCAGGGGGACTTTGGGCAATATCCTGTTAGAGTGGAATGCAAATCTGTGAGATTGTGACCAGAGGCCTGGCAGCACAGTTCACATAGACCCGCCTGCTTCTCTTTCTCACTGTCCTCCTTATCCCATCAAAAACACCCTTTTTACCTACGTTTTTTTTCTCTTGCTAACATTTATAGAATCTGGCATGTTCAGTCCACGTACTGTCACAAAAAAAACCCGTCACCAATGCACCTGATGTGGCACAGTTTAGTGAGACCCAAGGGGGCAGCCCATGGCAAGACTGACCTGAATAGTCTAACTGTGAACAAAACTACCGTCAAAACCTTTAGAGCATTGACTAAAAAAAGGCCAAGCCTCAATCTTAAAGAAATAGTTCAACAAAGATTTATTTTCTGGATGTTTTTTGCTGCCGCAGTCCAGAATGGACGAAAACCTCCTATGAAAATAAACTGAATTTAACTTCTAAATTCTTTTTATAGTTTTCAGTTTGAATGAAGTTCCAATGAATTGTCCAGCGGGGTTCAACATCCTCTGTGAGTCTCATTTGGGTTTTCGCACATAAAACTAATAACATTGATATCACACCTACTTATTATATAATATAATTGAATAACAGTTGCTTTTTTTTACCATGATTTTATTGACTGGACAACCTTTCTCATCTATGTTTCACAGAAGAAAGTTTTGGAAAGACAGTAAACTTTTTCCCTTATGCACAAACCCTTCAAAGCTTTTATTTTTATAGCAATTGTGTTGTCACACTTCTCCCTGTTTGTCGTTTTAGCTCAGATCTGTTATTTGGTTTGTGTCTTTTAACTCTGGAGGTGTCTGGTGGGCCGGGAGTCTGTTTGAGGTACAGATTAAAAGCCGAGACACTTTCATCTGTGGTTGATATTGTTTAGTCATCTCAGTCATGCTTTCCTCTCCCACGTCTTCATGAGTCACGACAGTTCTGTTTTCAGTCCTTCTCTTATTTAAATGACCACCAGGAAGACGTGGTTTACTGACTGAGGTTGGTTCAGAGGCGATGCTGATGGTTTTTATTAGGAAATACCAAAGGAGCCGTCTGAGGCACTTCAGAGAGTTTCTGCTGACAAACTCTGATAGGAACTGATCGGAAAACATGTTTGAGTTTAATGGGTTAATGTCTGCTGACATTCACTCCTTCCAGCAAATGTTATAACATGACTGTCTGAGAGATCTGATCTGTGATTTTCCTACAGCATCTGGAAATGTGCACATGATCAAACCGCAAATCCTTTTAACAACTTTACAACTTAAATGTATATAATGGAAACTTACGTTGATGCAATTTCACCTTAAAATCTAAAAATCTAACAAGCAAAGCCATTGTTGTGGCCCATGGTTGCCCAATTACAGTAAAGGATGATCCCCTGCTATTTGATCCCCTGCTGGTTTTGTATTTTTGCCCACTGGCAAAGAAATGATCAGTCTATGATTCCAATGGTGGGTTTATTTCAACAGTGAGACACCGAAAAGCAACTACTCAAAAAAGTTATGAACTGTTTTGCATTCTAATGAATGAAATAAGTATTTGACTCATTAGAACTTGTTGGCAATTCCCTTGTTGGCATTCACAGGTGGCAGAGATGTCTTGTAATTGTTCTTCAAGTTTGCAAACATCTCAAGAGGGATTTTGTCCCACTCCTCATGGCAGATCCTCTCCAAATCATTAAGGTTTTGAGGCTGATGTTTGGCAACTCGACCTTTCAGCTCCCTCCACAGATTTCTATAGGATTAAGGTCTAAGCTGGCTAGGTCTCACTAGAACCTTAACATGCTTCTATCTGAACCAGTCCTCTCTTGCCTTGGCCATGTGTTTTGGGAAAACCCATCCACGACCCATCTTTATTGCACTGGCTAAGGAATGATGGTTCTCAACCAAGATTTGATAGAACATGTTCCCATCCATTGTCCCTTTGATGCAGTACAGTCGTCCCGTCCAGCAGATGTTTCCACCTCCATGTTTGACAGTAAGTATGGTGTTCTTGGGGTCATATGAGGCATTCTTCCTCCTGCTGGATTTTGGTCTCATTTGACCACAACACTTTATAGAGTCATCCTCTGAATCATTTAGATGTTCAGTGGCAAACTTCTGACAGGCATGTTCATGTACTTTCTTGAGCAGAGGGACCTTGCAGGCACGGAGCTATGTGTTACCAGTTGTTCTCTTGTTGACTTTGCCAGGGGCCTTGAGATCATTGACGATTTCAGATCATCTCATGTCATTCTGAGGTTATTCCTCACCGCTCTCATGACGATTGAAACTCCACGAGGTGAGATCTTGCATGGTGCCCCAGATCAAGGGAGATTGACAGTTTTTTGTGTTTCTTCCATTTGTGAATAATAGCACAAATTGTTGTCACCTTCTTACCAAGCTGCTTGGCGATAGTCTTGTAGCCCATTCCAGTCTTGTGTAACAGCTCTTTGGCTTAGGCCATGGTGGAGAGTTTGGAGTCTGATTGATTGATTGCATCTGTGGACAGGTGTCTGACATACAGGTAACACATTGTGATGAGATGCTCAACCTTTAAAAGACTGCTGCTAATCTCAGCTTGTTATCTTAATAATAGACAAATGATAGCCAAAAATCCGACGAACAAACTGTATGCGTTAATTTTTTTTGTATTATGCTATCTTTAATGTATCATTTCACCTCAATTTCTTTCTTTTTCTTCTTTTCTAGTACCAAAGTTTCTTTGGCATTAATTTATAAATGTTTTATTTATTTAAAAAAAGTATAAAATAGCCATTTCAGTATTTTTTCAGACAAAACTAGGTTTTGCTTCTGAAGTAAATATATTTTTAATTGGCCTCTAAATATGTTGGATGTAAAAAAAGGACAAAAATATTTTTTTTTACATTTTATTATTGCATAATATTTATTTTAAACTTTAAATTTAATTTTGAATTAGGCATATTAAACAAATCATTTATTAAAAACATCAATGTGACTTCTGGGAAGTCTATGTGACCTTTAAATTGGAAAATGATTCTCTCTGGTATGCATCAATGGTTTATGCGTTAAATAGAATTTGCGGTATACTACGAAAAATATAATGTATGAAACAAATCATATAAATTATCTAGTTTGATCGATGACAGTAAAGTTTAACACGTGTGTGTTGTGATTTACACCAGAAACATTATCATGTGTTCTCATGTTCTGTATGTTTTCTTACGTGATTTACATTTCGTTTGTTTTAAATCAATGCTTGTCATAGCAGTTATTTGCAGTGAGCTTCAGAATGTCAGATTTATGTTGGGTTTTAGTTCTGGATGAGTTTCTGGGGTCTCTGTAGCAGAACAGCAGCAGTACTTCCGGCCTTCAGCCCCTGAAAGCAAGCCCAGGGCCATGCTGGTTAGTGCACACTCCCCAGGGATCACAACGGGAAGAAAACAAGCGAAATGAACATTCTCCTGTGTGATTGACACGGCACTGGACTTGACGCTCGAGCCTTTGTGGGTCTGACATGACAAGACTTAAAAAGTGAATTTAATAAAAACAATTCATAGAATATGTTGATGTTTTGATGGATAAATCACAGTTAAGTTTGCAGGGAGATGAAGAACTTACACGCTTTTGTAAGCAAATAAAAAGGTAAGCTGTGGCTCTTCATCCCAGAATAATTCAAACAAGAGAGCTTTCCTTCTTTCTAATCAGTCTTTTAATTTCCACACTGTTCATGGACGCCAGCGGCCTGTGCTCCCTGTGTACACTGGTTGCTCGGCAACCAGTGCATTGGGACTATGTAGCACAGCACACGGAGGCATAATGTTCACTATATACAGATAAACACACTCACGCTTAAATGCAAACTCCCAACCACCATAAAGATCTAAGTATTCACTATAGTAAACTGCAGTTGAATTCCTAGATACTAGAATGCTCTAGTGTACTAATTAGTGCGCACTAGACTTTACCATAAATGCAAATATATTAGTTTCAACCGAACATCACTAGTTGTAATCCATTCAATTGTATTGAAAAACTAACTTTGAAACCTTTACTCTAATGCAAAAGTTGCAAGTCTACCTGTTCAAAGAATTCCTGCTGCTGTGGTCAGACATGTCATCTCACCGTCTCAATTTGTGGAGTTTGCATGGTGTCCGACCCCCAGCTCAAAGGATAAAGATGGATCAAGAGCACATCCCTCCCAGTATCCATGAGCTTGCCATGGAGTCAACATCTCTCTATACACACCAGCTCAAGAAAACACTGATGAGCTGATGATGCTGGTGTAGATGTGTCGCCAAATTTGATGTGTTGTTTTGTTTGTTGTGGATTTCAATTTAATCTAAACTCTGCAATTTACGGCTTTCTATCCGCATCACAGTTTGAAACAAATTGTCAGGTTCTTTTATGTGCTTACATGAGAGACATTTCCCCAAAATATGAGCTGACAGCTCAACTTGACGCTAACTAAACCATGGAAAGATAATAGAGACATTTTAACATCGGTTTTTTAATATGCTCAATAAAAACCTAAAAGATCTGGATTGTTTGTACCAAAGTTGAAAAGTGGAGCACTAAAGAGATAAAGTAAAGCACAGAGATTCAGGTCAATTTATGGACTCTTTATTTGGTTGTTGTATTGTCTTTATTGAATGTTTGTATTCTTATTGTAGATAATGAGATGGCATGCACATCCAAATGTCCACTCTCTCTCTCTCTCTCTCTCTCTCTCTCTCTCTCTCTCTCTCTCTCTCTCTCTCTCTCTCTCTCTCTCTCTCTCTCTCTCTCTCTCTCTCTTTCTAATGATGTTTATTGTAGATGATTTCTAGTGCCATCTTAAAATGACTCATACTGATCTTTGGCAGTAAGTTATATTATTGAAGTCTTTTAAGATATATTTTAGAGACTGATTTTTTCTGTTAATCGCTCATTGAAGTAAAGCTTGCAGTGAGATGAGCCGTCAGTTCCGAACACCATGGAGTAATGAGACCGCCACCATATGAAGTCTTCAAACAGCCGTGTCCATCATTTACCCAATGAGCATCATTTAATGTGTCTTTGGCTCTTTCAGTCTGATTTTTTAGGCTTTGGCTGATAGTGCTTCTGTTTTTACTGTGGCCTTGGAAGGTCCTGGAGATGGAACCAAATGTTTGCCACTTATTCCTGTGCACAGGATAGAAAAAGCTTGTGAAAGCTTGTTATGTTAAATAGATGAATATTATGAGAAATACTGTATGTAAAATCACTCACTATATTCATAAGATTATTGTCATCTTCTGTAAACGTGGCTTTTATATTTGTGCTTATCTTAAAGGTATATTTTAGTGTGATTTGCACCTATGATAACAATAGTTGATTACATATGTGAAAGTGTTAGAAATGTCTTTAAGATCTTATGGTGCAGGTCACTGTGTAAATTCACTCATATTAAGAGTCACTTAATGTAGATGTTAACACAAAAGTGTTTTGAATGCTCAAACTTTAATTTGCGTTCTACATGATGTGTTCCGTCATGTTAATGATACATATCAAAGAATAAGTAATAATAATAATAATAATAATAATAATTTATTCCGATTAAGAATAAACAGGGTTGAACTTAAAGCTAAACAAAGTGAATCTGTACTTAATCGAAGTGTCATTTTTTTCATCACAGAGTAGAATAACTGAAACCAAAGTTGAGGATTACCATTCTAGCCTTCATTTGGTGGAATGAGACGTTGGACTATGAAACCAGTCATTGAGATTACAGCCAGCAGGTTTTTCCAGAAGCTCAGTCTGCTTGAGATTCTCATCTCTGTTTGTGCTGAATTGCCTCGGCAGGTACCGGAGAACTAACATAGAACATGTGTTCTTGTGATGACAGCTACACTCGATGGAGGCGGAGATGAGAATGTGAGAGCGGGGAATAGATGTCCCACAGATCCGTCTCCAGATCTGTCACAAAACCAAGGGCTTTGTTTGGGATTTGGATCTGCTGTTCGGAGACCAGTGTTGGTCCGGGAGGGTGTGTCAGGCTCTTCAGCTGTTGATTGCGAGGTGACATTAACATGAGAGACATCTGTTTTGAATAGACTGTCATGTATGAATATTAATGACTGATATGCATTCATAAACATAAATACTGGTGAAAAAAACATTATAACAATCATAGTTTTTAAATGGTTTTGTTTTAGCAGGGTTTACCACGGAGACCTAACCCAACTATCATGTTCATTCCAGTTTAATATCGTTCAGTTTCAATATTTAATATCCCTGTGTTACATTTGTCTTAAATTATCTTGAGTTTTGGATTTATTGGGCAGATCAGGGTGTGCTTTTGATTTACCTGAACAAAAAAACGGTCTAGCTCATGTCCCAAAGTTCCAAGTGTTTTCCTTTGTACGTTCATCCCAAATAAATGTCGAGGTCTCTCAGTTGGTATGACATCCAGGAGACTATTAAATGTCTTGAATTGAAATGCAGCTGAGGCAACGTGTGTCACACAGAGTTCAGATCCACTGAAGGCCGAGACTGCTGCGCCATTACAGCGACTTGATAAAGAGACCGAATAAAATCACTTCAACTTGAGTTGCGTCTCCCTGAGGGTTTACGACCTCTACATGTGTAAATGTAAAAATGTAAATGCATTTGTAAAATAACTTGAATGTTATCAATCTCTTCTTTATGATAGTTCAAATGAAATCCAGACTGAGGTGTTCATTTGCATGACCAGCTCACGTGTCCACGCTTATGATTATTCATATTTGCTCTGGTGATGAAGGATGGGATGTGATGTGACGTCTCTAAACCTCTGTTCGGAATCCTCGCGGGACAGTTTGATTCGACCAGTGAGGCAGTCACAGAGGAAATAGGTCCGGTACCCACCAACCGGCTGGAACGCTCGTCACTTTCAGGGGATTTGACTGAACAAATGACAGCATATGGTAGATACGGGGAGATCTGGGTATTGTTGTGACTAAAGCGAGAGTCCCCCCCAAATTATTTCTTCATTGTGTTGTCACAGACGCACCACAAACACTCCTTCCAGCGCTTTAATGAGCCGGCAGGAGATCACCGGCTGCGTGTGGCTTTGAGTCGGAAAAATCACAGCAACGCTGTCGACGTACCCCCCGTTTCGGTCATGACAACCCCTTCAGTGTCCATCACTAATAAACAACGAGCAAATGTGCTTGATATCTTCTTCTTCTCCTCATACGTGAGGACGTCTTAAATCATCGGGCCCCGAAAATTGCCAAAGAGGTTAGCCGGTCTAACGCTCACTTTTGTACAGCCGGACTTTCTCTGCCAGTCGGTGGGGGGGTCTGCATGGCACAGGGTCTGTCTCCATTTCACTTCTCTTTACAGGCCCTAATCAGCAAACCAGACCCAGCTGCCCCTCCCAGCCTCTGCCAGGAGTCGCTATCATCTTCTGATCAAATATTAATGCCACGATACTCCACTCGCTCACTAATCCACAGCCAATTAATATTATCTGTCAATTATTTACTGATCCTGAGGTGTGCAGTCAGGTCCCCGGGGGGTTACATCGACCAGGGTTCAGAATATATAATTGACTTCCTCTTCTCTCACCCAGCCAGCAGACACCCACCACCCCCTCCAGGGCGGCATGTGCTCTTTTTTGCCTTTCGATCACCCCCCCAACCCTTCCTCTGCTTTCATATTTTACACCCTTCTTTTATATTTCGCCTTTCCTTTTTTGTTTATGTCTGTCTTTTAAGTCTAAATGTCTGTCTTTGTGCTGTTTTTAAGGGGGGGGGGGGGTGTATCGTGGGCATTAGCATAGAGAGCGTTGACTGTGTTGAGAGGAAAGGGAATTCACAGAATCTCACAGGAGATGTGCGGCTGTAGAGTCGACTGTAGAATAAGATGTGATGTGCTTCTTTAGTGTAACATGTACACACACACACACACACACACACACACACACACACACACACACACACACAAACACACACACACACACACACACACACACACACACACACACACACAACTCTGTGTATCACAATCATGTCACTGAAACAAACAAATATATGAAGAACACACACTTTTCTGCATTATATACACATCTGTACAACACACCTCAATGACACAGACACACGCACATGCACACAACTCTACGACAAACACACACTTCTTCTGTATCATACACTTCTGTGTGTCACAAATATATGCAAACACAAATATGCCCAAACGAACAACCTATTTATCACATACACACAAGCACACAAACACACACAAGCACACAAACACACACAAGCACACACACACACACACACACACACACACACACACACACACACACACACAAGCACACACACACACACACAAGCACACACACACACACACACACACACACACACACACACACACACACACACACACACACACACACACACACACACACACCTACTTCATTATCTCTCACACACTCATTTACAGTACCTACAGACACACACACATCTCTAATGAAGGCAGAAATCTTTGTATCTTTGTTTCTGTTGTTATTTGTGTGATGATTGCATTTGAAGTGTAACTATGGTCTTTTTGACAGCACTGACACAAAGGCCTCCATCAACTTTAACTAGTGGGACATTTACATTTCCAACCTTCGACAACCTCAGACATCTGATGTCTGCTGTGGCACGACTGTTATCTGATGTAGATGTGTGCCTTAGTAACAAAGCTTTCATCATTTGCTGGAATCATGTGACCGTGTGTTGCCTGATGGCTCATCAGGACACAGGGGAATCCGGACTTTATTTTCAGCATTGGCAATACCCCTGAGAGTCCGGGACTCCCGCGCATCCCAGTCGTGGTCACAAACACCAGTCATGGGAACATACTGGTCTGAATCACCTGTGCGCTTCCAATGAGAGATGCTGGTTAAGATGGCGCAGTAAAGGATTCAATTTAACAGACACAACACCTGCTTTCACATATGTTCGGTATTGAATCCCAGCGATGGGACCTGGCAAGAGAGGAGAGAAAATCAAGAGACGGTACAAATGAAAGAAGATGAAATTGATGACATAAGGGTCCGATGGATGTGAAATTCTTTTTAGTTGTTATTGAATGTTTACTACATTTATTGCTTGTTTCTGGCAATTTAAACCATGGTTAAACCTGTGCTTCATTAATGTGTCACATTACTTTTTTGCGGTAGTATAAGACATAATATATCTCAAAAACACAGGTTAATTTAATTTGGTGTCTTGTAGTCAAAGCTCCACCCGCTGATGTCACAGGTTACTTAAAAGGTTTTGTGTGTGTGTTCCAGATTGGGCATCAGGCCCTCTGTAAATCCCATGTCCATGAGTTAATATAGCATCTGATCAAAGTTCATTATGAAAGTTAATAAGGTCACTCTTAAGTTCACGTTGACATGACCCGATGAGATCTTTTGTCGTCACTTTCCGCCGGACGGAGACGTGCAAAGAGTCACACCGGCCGTATGAATCCCGTGTCTCAACAGCTCGTATCGTCTTTCACGGAGATGAAACGCAGAGAGAAAGAGAAATCTTTAAGAGCTGACGGCTGCTGTTTTATACCACCTGTGTTTCCGGCAGGGCCGCGCCTGGGTCCTGAGAGGGCTGCCCCACCAGCTGCCCGCCTTCACGCCTGTTTGTCAGGAGCTTTCAATAAGTCTCATGTGCATCCAGCTTGAAGGGAAGAGTGTGAAAGCGAGTGAAAGGAGAAACGCTTCCTGCCCTTTAACTGCCGAGTGGCTTCGTTAAGGAAACCTGTGAAATCAGTTTAATAGCTTGACATCACCTCTGGGCCACCGATGGCCCGCATCTCTTGAGACCTCCTCTCCTCTCATTCTCTTCTGCTTCTCGTTTCACTCTCACATGGAAACATCACCGGCGCTTGTTTCAGGAGAGAGTCGGTGAACCCGTATCTGTGTTTTAACATGATGTGGCTGGGTTTTGGTGCGTCTCTTGAAATGTGCATGTTTGTGAGTTATACTCTTTACAGATCAAAAACCATGATACCAAAGTGAATTTTTATTGTTAGAAATTTGTGATGTGAAATCATAGCAAGCGATGCTGTCATACACCAGAAATGATGGGTGGATAGTGTGAAGGCTTTAAAATGTTCAGGAAAATCAAAAGCACGCCCTGATCTGCCCAATAAATCCAAAACTCAATTATTAGGGTCGTGGTCATGATGGTTAGAGAGTTGGACTTGTAAGCAGAAGGTTGCGAGTTCGAATCCCAGCAGAGAATGACTGAAGTGTTCTTGAGCAAGACATCTTACCCCTGTTTGCACTTCATTGATACTGCACACTGGATAAAAGCGTCTGCTGAATGAATAAATGTAAATGTAAATGTAAAATGATAAAAAATAGATTTGCAAATAATTGTATCGATTAAAAGCTATTCATTGTGCTTAATTGAAATGAAAAGTATAATAATAATATATTCGTTGTTTGTAATGCTCTTTCTAACTTACATTTATATTTAAACCAAACTATGAAAATCAATTATTTAAATTAATTGAAAATTGTTTTTTATTATTTTAAAAATATTAATTGTGTGTTTAATCCACATGAAACTAGCATCAATAATAGTATATTGTTAAAAAATAAGTTATGTAATAAATTCATTTTCTGTTTTTAAAAATGATAATAATAACCTAATATGACATTAATAATCATTAAAAAAAACTTGAGATGAAGATCACTTGACACAAATGTTTACTTGTAAAGTAGAATTTTTATTAGTAAACCATTGTTTCTTATTAAAATCTAAAAATGTAAAACACACCTTTTTACTTACCTCTTTTCCCATTGGTCAAATAGGAAGTCCCCCCTTAATTCGTTTTAATTAAGTTTGAGTTTGTAAAATATCACCATGTTCATGCTTACTTGTGTGAGATTAAACTTTACATTCATTTATATATACATTTATGGTGTACAATTAATAAAATACAAGTATATTTATTTATTATAATATGTTTATAATATAATGTAATATAATATAATTAGAATTAGAATATAATATATTTATTTATGCACTCAGAATGTCTTTCAGGCAGTGCAGACGTCTGCAGTCCCTCTTGTTGTCTGATATTACTCAAATTTCTCTCTCCCATTCTCTATCTCTCTCTCTCTCTCTCTCTCTCTCTCTCTCTCTCTCTCTCTCTTCTTTTTTCCAGAGGCAGGTCTTCTGAAGGCATAATCGTTCTGTTTCTTTATTCTGCTTTTCTTTTTTCCAGAGCAGAGAGAACAGGAGCAGAGGGAATGCGCACACCGGCTGTGTGAACCTGAGGTCAAAGGTCAGCCGTTTAATGGGGAGGTTCAAACGTTGCTCAAAGCGAATAGGAGTGCGAAGGTGTCATTAATGCCAAGCAGGAATGTTCCAATAAAAACGGCACTTCCTCATGCAAAGCCTCACATAAAAGAGCACAATAAATATCTCATTAGACTGATAGATGCTGAACCTGCATCTATAGAATGGAGCGAGACGTCTGAAGAACGTGCAACAACGTTCACTAACAAGACGCAGCAGACTCACCCTTTACGGATGAACTAAAAATGTGTCACCAGACCCAAAGCATCTGCATTGCTAATGAACCTTATTGTTCTTTATGAGCCATCTCACTTTGACTTATGTGTGACATTGCCTTTGGGTGAGATATGAAAGACGTCTTGTGTGGAGTGAATTATGTCTGCAGGCCTGAAAATCAAACCCAACATCCCTCACGGATGCTTTGTCTTTCTGCTTATCAATGTACTGAAGATGGTCATGACATGAGTTTAAAATCACACAGGTGTGGTGGCATGGTATGTGTTTTTATAAAAGAAGTACATTTAAAATCTGTAAACTGAAAACAAAATTGCAACAATTCACACCAAAATTATTAGTAAATTGAATCGATTTGAAATTAAGTAAATATAATGCTTACAAATATATATATTTATTAATTGAATACCTATTTCATTCATGCATAATCTTTGCCAATTTTAGAAATATTTTCTTGGATTTTAATTAGATTATTAATAGTTAAAATGTATTTTACTTTTGTCCACTAAATAAAATCTAGTTAATGCTTTTAAAAGATTTTTTTGTGATACTTACTGAATCACATGAAATATTTTACAGTGTCATTTTTTATCATGAATAGATTAAATCGTAAACTAAACCATAAATGAGTAGATTAGTTAGTATATGCAACTTTTGCTTTAATGACAATGTGTTTTCAGGGCCTGAAAATGAAAACTAGGGTTAAAAACAGCCTTTAATTGAATTTTGTTTTAATTATTCCAACAACATGTTGTAGCAACTGTACGTAAACTTGAATTTGGGTAATCACTGATGTCATAGCAAAATGTTATTATTTTGCCAAATGGCTTATGATGGCTATTTGTTTGAACTCATAAAATCGTTTTTGTACATTTTAGTATGCTTCATTATTGTGTTTACTATAGGTTTTGGTATGATTCCCAACATATAATTCCATACAAATAAGCCACCTTTTTAAAACCGTTCCGAATTGACATGAGATAGGGTTGGATTAGTACTTGCCTAATTTAGAGATGTGTTTGAGAATAGGACTGATTCTACAACATGGTTGCCTTTGCACAAACTTCATGTAATCATGAAAACATTCCCTAACATGCAACTGACCATTGTGTTTTTGTTATCGTTTAACAGTGCCTGGTTTGTTTCGTTGCTGACATGGACACACGTATGGACACCCACAAACACTCACACTTATGTTGTGTCCGGGATCTTTTGAGAGCTTGTAGCGAAGGGCTCCACAAGACCACTCCAAACTCTCCCCCTCTCTCCCTGTTTCTCCTCCACTTTTCCTGGTTTATCTAAACAAGCTGGACTAATCCCAACTATCAGGGGATGCTCTGTCAAAACGTGCGGCAGGGGCCCTAAGGCGAACAGAAGCGGTGAGCGGCGCGCGAGCCTCACCGGTGACAGAGCAGAGGGCCTGGATTAACATAATGCCTATCAGAGAGTGTGTATGATGGATAGAGAGAAAGGTTTGTGTGTGCATATACAGTGTGTTTTACAATTAAAGAACAAACACAAATTCAGATATAAATCACCGCGGCCTGACCTCTCGACACTGGTAACGTCTCAGGTCAACACCACACAAGTTTTTTTCCTTGTGTCCAAAGGATCCAGTGGGCGGGGGGAAAAACTCAGACCGCACCTACGGAACCAAAGAGAAGCAGATCATCTGAATATTCATGTTCTGGGCTTCCAGCATCACCAAAACCCCCCTAAATTCCCTCAGCTGTACCCCAGCGATGCGCTTGAGGTGAAGGCCAGCTCGGAAAGAGAGAGAAGCCGGCGAAAAGCAAGAATTAGTGAGAGGTTTGATAAATGACTCTTCCGTTTTCCCTTAGCCTGCGTTTCCAGGAATAAGAACATCTCGTTTTTTTCCTGATGGGATGTCACATGATGTCACATGAGCTGCTAATGTTTGTTAATATTGCACGTGAAGCAAGAAGCAAAATTAAAGCGTTTTTAATTTTACAGTCAAAATTATGTCATAAATGATAACTTAAAAACACTTAAACACTTGATGTTTTAGCCGGTCCAGCCTTTTAGCCTTTGTCATGGGTTTAAAGCTCCAGTCCGCCTGGTTTGTGTGTTGATGTAGATCACTGGTCATGTGTTTGTAACTTGCTTGAATTTTTGGTACATTGGACGTGTGTGCGTGCGTGTGTGTGGGTAGCATCTCATTATCCAAACACCGAGCATTGGGACACTGGCCTCTGTCAGCAGCCCAGTCGCCCCCGGCAACTCTGCATCCCGATCGTCTCACACATGCACACACATACACAGAACCCAATGCCAAGTGAACTCTAAGGTTTAGTATCGGGCCCAGGCCATGCATCTCCTCGTATTGTTTCAGAACCCAAAGGCCTAGTGGGACCCAATTGGGGCCTCATTACTTTATTGTTTTGTAAAGCTTTGGATGCGATTTACACACAGAATAATTCCTCATATGTTTTTCTTGTTGTGGTACAGTTCCATTTCTTTGTTTTTGAGTTTGCCCTGGATTTGCTTTTTCAGTTTAAAAGATTGTTATTATGCGCTGCGTGTTTGCGTCCTATTAGACTTTTTGTAATATTAATGTCCTCCCCAACACACATAGACATAAAACACACACCCACACACACACCCACACACGAACACACACACACAATGTCAATTAATCTGTAATATTCAACATGGCTTATTGAAACAAATGAGCGTCTTGTGTTTGTTATTGCCTCTAATGGTTTACTAATGTGCTGGAGTCGGCCAGCTTAATAATGAAGTATCAATACGAGCCTTCCTAGTTATTAAGGCCTTTCATCATTCGCTGGACACTTGTTTAAAAACAGTTTGAATATGTGGAATAAAAGTGCGCTGAAACAGTCTGGCAATTGTACATTAAGAGCCCTGATCAATAACACCTCTGTAAACCGGTGGAAAAGTCACGGATGAAGTTGTTTTGAGTGTTTTAACAGGGGAGGAGAAAAGACACACTCACTGTAAATAATGACCGAAGTTACGTCGCAGATTCAAGCAAAGCAAAGCCTCTGGGTTTATTAGCATTTCGAGCCCTGTCAATCAACTTAAAGCCCGTCCCAGCGCCCAATTATCTTTGAAGCAGAGGCCTTGGGGTCTGGATGTGATCAATGAACGAGCTTCATCGTCGATACGGGTGCTGGAGAAGACCTATTGATCAGCCAACGCATGCGGACAGCCGCTGTGAGCCGGAGAAATGTCAGATCGAGTACAGTACAGTTTTCTCTCCTTATAGGTGTACAGTAAATGTTTCTGTTGTTAAAACTATAGCTCAGCTGTCGAGATTTGATTCTGTCTTTTCTAGGATTAGTATTATTTCTCCAAGGCATCAAAAAATAGAGCCTCATTTGTGTCTCAGACATTTCTTCTGCAGAAAAAGATCGGAAATCTGAAACTCAAAGGAGATCTCAACAATTACTCAAACTGATCCCAGATTTGTCAATTCTGCAATCAAAAGTAAATATGAACTCAAACATTATTGTTTTACAGTCATGTAGACCTAAAGATTCTTCATGCATTTCAAGTGTTCATACATATATACAAGTACAATGTGTGTGTTTTTTGTCTGTTTAAGGTGTGTATTTATTACAGTATGTGGCAGGTGGGCAGCATCAGAGCCAGGGGAGGCAGTGGCACCGTGGTAAAGCCCTAAAGCCCTGTGGGATGCTGGGATCAGGAGGAGGGGTCACCATCGGTCCCGCCTACTTCAGCGAGGCTGACATACGCGGTCAGAGGGGACGACCAACAACCCCCTTCCGAAACACACGCGCAGTCTGCTCTGTAATTAAAGCCTGGCCCAGACGAGAAACCACGACTGGCACAGCATGTGATGCTCCCTCACGGGCCGGCCCTGTCAGGTACATAAAACCAGTGCCTAACCACCAGACAAAATCATCCACCTTGACTCATATGAGTAACGGATGTTCCAATCTCACACACACACACAGTCAAACATGCATGATGCTCGATGAAGTATAATAAAAACAATAGAAATATCAAAGTCAGCTTTATTTTACTAAACTTTTTCATTTTTTTCACCTCAATACATTTATTGCTTGTTAAAAAGTTCAGCACATCTTTTTTAAAGAAATGGTGACTCAGATTGACATTTTTGCTTTATGAATTGTTTTATATGAATATATTGTTTTATGAATTAAAATTACAAATTTTAATATTGGAAACATTTTAGATTTTTACATCTTACAAGGCTTTTTTTGTAATTACTGACATATTTAATGATTGAAATGAATAAAATGTGTATAATAAAAAAAAAATTGCATATCATCATCACCCAGTTCTGTTGTTGACATCTAAAGTATAGCAATATCTATATTATGACGTCTTTAAGGGTTGTTGTTAGTTGTAGTTTTAGGACTCAAACTACAGGAGTTTAAATACTATAAAGAACAAAAAAAGCATTATTATTTCCTATATCGCATTTTTCTTAAGTCCTCCATTTATGATTATTTCTTCTAATATATAGAGATGTAATTGGTAATGAAAATGTGCTGGATTGTTGGTTTGAGCCACATGAAATGAAAAGCTCTCACCGGGATTCAATAAACTAGCAGTTTGTCTGCATGTACACACACTTCTGTCCCTTTCTTCTCAAATCTGTTTCCCATTCGGCGAGCGCAGGTCCCTCAGCTGGACTGATGTCTCAATGATGATGGATGATTATTACATCTCGATGGCTTTATGATGTATGCACTCGTTAAAACTAAAAGCCTGATCGTTTCGTTCCGCTAACCTTTCTGTACATCATTTTAAGTGTGAAACTAATAAAGGCCGCATTTATTTGAAGGACAGGATATTAAGAGGCTTGATTCTGAACCGCTGGTCAATAATCTGAAAGAATCACATTTGTTTTGTTTGCTTTGCATGTGGTGGATATATTGACTGTGTTGTTTGGAATGGAGAGATTTTGGTGAGGCTTTGAATAAAAGAACTCAGTTGAATGATTGAAGAACTTCATTAATGTCTGTAGAAGAGTTCAGTGGTGTAAAATAAGAGAGACATGCGGATCTGACATGCCTGGGAAACTGTGTGTATTTCTTAGACATAGACAGATATACTTAAGATTAGGTTTAAGAATATCTGTGTCTGAATAGTACTCACAGTGTTCACTTGAACAAACTTTCCTCATTTATTATTATTGTATCATTAAAAATGAAAATACACATTTAGGGGTAACTGTTTCGGTGACTGTGTGGACCTTCGTTCAACTTCCTGTCCTGACTCCAGCCAGCAGGAAATGATGAGATCTCAATGATCTGGAATGAATCCTACATGTTCGGTAGTGATGGAATACTAAAGACACATTAAGAAATTGTCTGTCATGTAAAGTTCTTAGGGTTTTTTGGGGGGGCATAGAGGAGGAGAAAGGAGGAGATACAACAACAAATGAAACACTTATGAAGAGTTCAATGAATAAATAAAACATACATAAATAAATATGAACGCTATGTTATATTTAAGTAAAATAATTCATTGTTTATGTTCATTTTAATTTTGCATTGTTCCATTAGTAAAATTAAGTATTTTAAAGTATAGTCATATTTATTTAGAAAAATTATGCTGTGTTATTTTCATATTTAAAACTCTAATAAGAAAAAAAACATTCACGTGTTTTACTATGCAAATAAAAAACAAAAAAGGAATGAGACACCATTCTTGTAATGTAAAAGTGACACAATGATATAATTTTGAATTAAGTCAGCTACATTTTTTAATTTTTAATATCTTAATGTTGTATAAACCCACTGCTTTATCCCCCTGATTAACTTAGTTACTTTTACAACTGAATTGTCCCAGCCCTCAAGCCCCGCCTTAAAAACTTTACTGACCAATCAGTTCATACCTCACTCTCTACTTCAATCAGTTCACAAATATGTCTAGGATCTTCTGGAAAGTTTGAGTGGACTCATCAAGAATAAGATTGCGGGAGTAAAACTGTCACTTTTTCACCGATTACGGGTCAGCTCAGATGCTTCTTGATCCGAACTTCATATTTCAGAAGTTTTTATTTTGACAAACTGGGAGCTTAACTTTAACTTAGCTTTAAATGTATAGAAGTCATTTCCTGTAGCATCTGGATGATGAAGCCTTTGGACTGCAGACGGCTGTGAAGAGTGTGTTAGCTGTCAGATGAAGTTGTAATGAAGGAAGATCTCCAGCGCTCAGGTTGATATGTGTTCTCTCCCACACACAGGCTGCCGGTCGCCCGCTGCTTTCCGCTGTTTTCTTTGTTGTGAGGCTGTATTCCCCCGGCCCAAGGGCTCATGGGTAACAGCTGAAGCTGTGGCGGAGGGGCCTTGCCAGCCTTAGGGCCCCTGCCACCCTCTCTCTCTCTTTCTCTCCTTTCTCTCTCTCTCTTTTTCTCTACCTCTCTCTCTCCCTCTCACTCTCTCTCTCTCTCTCTCTCTCTCTTACTCTCTCTCTCTCTCTCTCTCTCTCTCTCTCTCTCTCTCTCTCTCTCTCTCTCTCTCTCTCTCTCTCTCTCTCTCTCACTCTCTCTCTCTCTCTCTCTCTCTCTCTTACTCTCTTACTCTCTCTCTCTCTCTCTCTCTTACTCTCTCACACTCTTTCTATGTTACCCATATGGTCCGTCAAGCGCTAATTCCCCAGAGGCCTGTTAGCAGCACACAGCCTCAGTTCTGCCCCTCCTTCCCTCCGCTCCCTGCTCTCTCTCTCTCTCTCTCTCTCTCTCTTCTCTCTCTCTCTCTCTCTCTCTCTCTCTCTCTCTCTCTCTCTCTCTCTCTCACACACACCACACACACACACACACAACATAGACAAACACTACCACACAACAGCACAGTATCCCCAAGGCTCTCCTCTCTCTGTTTCTTCTGTCCTCTTACTGCACATTGTTTTGTATCTCTCTCTCTCTCTCTCTCTCTCTCTCTCTCTCTCTCTCTCTCTCTCTCTCTCTCTCTCTCTCTCTCTCTCTCTCTCTCTCTCTCTCTCTCTCTCTCTCTCTCTCTCTCTCTCTCTCCCTCTCTCTCTCCAGCCTTCATCTGTCTTCCATTTCTCCAGGCTCTCCTCTGTTATATGGTGTGGTGCAGTTAATACTAGAATTTATTGGTCCCATTAGATGAATGAATTATCTCCGTTTTCGTAGCACAGGAAACCCAGCAGACTGAAATCATGCTCTCAGGACGCACAGGTACCAGGACACCATCATGCCTTCCACAGCTGTCAGTCAAACAACTCCATGTTTATAATCTTATGTGATGTATAATCTCTCCTCTGATATCTCTGACACATTCTGGCAATGTCCATGTGTCGACCGTCTCTGGTACACCTTTACATGTGTTTTTCCCATGGGAACATCACTTTACAAATGAGTGTTTTTATTGATTGTGTGTGTGTTTTAATTATTAATTGTATTTATTTACAGGTAATTCAATAGACGGGCTAACACAGGGAGTGATTAGGTTTTGTCTTTAATCACTCATTTGTTTTGACGTCTGCTTTGGGGTCCGGAGGGGCCGCTGTCTTTCTAAGCGTGATTTATTCAGACTAAATGTGAACTCATGTTTCTTCAAACCCTCTCTAGGCCTTCCCCTTTAAAACTCAACAGACCTCAGCTCGCACATGACAGATGTTTGCTGTTTGTCCCTCCATCTCACAGTCACAATGTCACATTACCTTCAGCTTTCCTCTTTTGCTTTGTTTATATGTGTTGATCAGCTTTATGTTATAGACTCTTATGTACTGTTTTTTTAAAATATATATGTTTTAATAAGATTAACAGGGTGTCAGACCTGATGATGAAGCTTTACTGTATCAACAATTTCTATATCATAGTTTATACACCATACAAGAATCTAATGTACCATTCTTGTAATGTAAAATCATATACTCAGCAACATTTTCCAGGTTTTGTAAATTTGGGAACTGTTGCCACCATATGTAATTTGCACATGTCAACATTTATTTAGAATTAACTTAGACGTGTGATGCAATGTATTACAGTATGAAGAAAATTAAATTAAAACAAATTTGACTTTAAAATTGTTTTAAAAGGCACATGACACATTGCATTGAGTACTAGCGCCCTCTATCGATCAAAATTGTAACAGTAGAAAAACTGATTTTGAAATGATTTTATTCTCAGACAGTCACAGGAACAGAAGCACCTGATCTGTCATAATAAATAATCATATAAAAAAACACTTTCTTAATACACTGATAATGGGTTTTTAATTACGTAAGTTGATCATGTACATCGGTTTCAAACAATAATTGTATTCAGATATTACTTTTATTAAAATTTCAAGAGAAATTATATTTTTTACTGATACTGATATTTTTCTGATGGTTTATTGGTTGTGTATAAAAATATGTTATGTATCTTGATCTTTCTTTAAATGTATAAATTAGATACAGATCCACCCGCTGGGGTGCACATACTGTATATAAAGGTCTGCATTTGTGCATATGCATTAATGTTCCATTAGTCATCTAGATTTGGCCGGGTGTTTCTTCATGTTGTGAGTTACAAGAGATGAAACATATTGAGAAATTTATGTAGGATCAACCAACCAGGACAAACTGTAACCCCAACTGTGTCACAGAGCATCAAAGGTGTGTATGTGCTGTGTGTGTGTGGGTGGACCTGCTGTCAGATGTGTGAATTATTTATCATTGTGTTGTGCCTCCAATCTGTTTAGGTGGCAGGAATAAAGCCATGCGTTAAAACAAACACAAGTTCAGGTTTGTTCCTGTCTGTTAAAGGGTTGTGTGATAACGTGACGGGGGGACCGGACCCTTCATAGAGCTGGTCAGCGCTGAAACACATCAAAGAGCACCAGAGCTCCATACACACCGATGCACAGCATTACCCCCCAGTGAACTGTATTAATAAAGCAGGACTGAACATCCACACTGACACTTTGGACTGGATTTTGCAGCTCGGCCTGAATTTTATACTTGTTCTTTGTACAGATAATGTAGCTGTTTACATGTCCTTGATCCAAAGGTTGATTCAAAAATGATTTTGATCCATGGGGTGCAAACAGAGCTTTGTGATTTAGAAGATTTTTAGAAGAATTCACCCAAAAATAAAACTCATTTCATCATTCATCCACCCTTAAACCTGTATGAGTTTCTGCTAAACAATAAAGAAGATATTTTCAAGAATGTTGTTAACCAAAAAGCACTAAGCCCCATTGACTTTATATTGTGTGAAGCACTTAGACATTTCTCTAAATATCTTCTTTTTATGTCGTTCCAGTAAAGTAGTCAATAACAGGTGTAGAAAGTAAATTAATGATGGCAGCGGTTTTTATATGAACTATTCCTTTAAATGACTAGATATACCAAATGTTATATTTTCCTCCACACAGCTACAATGTATTTGATATAATGTTTTTCTTACATTGTTTCTTTCAACGTATGTTTTTGTCATAACAAATCTGTTTGATTTTGATTTAGAAACACATCTTCATTAACATGCTGTTTAATATCCAGGGATGCTGGAGCGATTGATCTGGGTGATGTTTCTCATGAGAGGTTGAGACAGAAGCACATGGCCACAGGTGTGTGGGAAGGGCTTTTATTCATGATTGATGGTTGTAGGTGGGCTGACAGCGGTTCACCGTATGTCCTGTCATATGCTGGAGGTTTGGTGTTGTCTCTGCTCTACAGATGAGAGCTGTCACTTTGAAATGCTTCAGTATTTCTGTCTGATGTCTTGATAAAACACCTGTCAGGTGAATCTCTGTACGCTCTTACCTTCCATAGTTCAACCATAACATATAAAAAAATATTCAATTCAACTTAAGTAGCAGTTTGGCACAAGGTTTTCCGACCAATGTTTATATCCGCTTTAATATGTATACTGATGTGATAGAAAAAAGTTTTCAGATTTCTTATTTTCTGTTAACTTGAATTATGATTTTGTGTTGTATGATTTATGTTCAACTTTTATGTATTGTTTTACTAGAGATGCACCAATACCTAATTTCTCCATCAATACCAATCCTAGATTATTCCGAGTAATATTTTCTGATACCGATTTAGTGGTTTTATCACTTTGCATTCATCAATTCCAAAGGTTAATTTAACATTTCTTACCTTAAATGGAATGATTCATATGATTACTATAAATACTAAAATGTTAACCATAGTTAAAATTCATAGATAACAAATATTTTTTTGCTAACTTACCATGGTAAAAACATTGCATACTTTAATGTTAATTACATTTGATCAATTCACCTAAAACAAATGCCAGGAAATGCAAAAGTACAATTTACAGTTTACACAAAAAACAGTCTACCAAAGTAAGTACTTCAGTAAATTATTCTAAACTATATTAAATATTTTTTATACTGTATTTTATATTGTGTGGAATTTGACAGATTTGGTCACAATGAACTCACAATATTTCTTGTTAGTAACTAAATATAATTTTTAAATATTTAACTTTTTTGGTAAAAAATTAACATTTTAAACTGAATAAAAGAGTTAAGCTTATCAATACAATTTTTGACTGTCTCTTTGGAATTTGTGAGAAATCCAGGTTTTGCTTTTATTCAACATACATAACAAAGTAACTTAACCTTTCCTTTAATACAGAAATAATGATTGAGAGTCAAAGCGTCTTGATATCAGTTGAAGATTTGTTGTCAAGTTATATCTTGGCAGTTATTGTTTCAAGTTTTTTAAAACATAAATTGTTACGAAAAATCAATATGATCAAGATTTGCTGTAAGTGTTGAGTGATCAGGGTTGTCTGTCTGGATCCATGTGCCCAGGTTTGATGGTCACCGGCTGGTTATTGGGTGTTCGACTGTAAGGTCTGTCATTGGTTGACGTTTGACCTCATGTTAACTCACTGGATCACTTCCAGAGAGGAAGTCCAGGCCGGTGGAAATCCAGAGCTCTGCGTCTTTGAAACTTTACCGCTCCGGTTTTCTCTGTTGTGTCTTTGAGTGTTGAATCCACCCCCCACCTCCCCAAAAAACTTAGCCTGTCATCAAGTGGCGAATCTCTGTTTCACACACGCACACACACACACACACACACACACACACACACACACACACACACACACACACAAACACACACACACACACACACAAACACACACACACACACACAAACACAAACACACACAAACACACACACACACTTCTCTCTCTGTGGAGCTCAGAGCCTGCAGCTGGTCGGGTTGAGCCCGTGTAGCCATGCTCTCGGCTGGGCTGCGGCTCTGCGGGGGGGAGGTGGGGAGGGGTTCTGGATCCAGCTGAAAGAGAAGTAGAAAGAGATCAAGGATTAAAAGAAAAAGAAATCTGCCATTCCCCCCCGGGCACCCTCCTCCCCCATGGCTGTTTCTTTTTTCTCTTCTGCTTCTCTCTCTTGTTGTCGTTTCTCTCGGCCGTTGTGATGTGCATTCATTCACTTTAATCCAGAGCTCACAGATGTAGTGTTAGATTCGCTCAAACCGGGTAAAACGGGCCCATGAAATGGTATTTTTATTCAAATATACAAGTTGATTTTATTGAACTTGAATAATCTGTTTATGACAGGTACTTGAGAAAGATTGTTTCCATTAAAATCTTGGCACTATTTACTAGAAACAATCATAAGGTGTTGCTTCTATGGTTGCCAAGTGTTGTCCAAAGAACTTAAAGTAAAACCAGAACTGTGCATTAGAAGCAGTGTTAAAGAAGAGCAAGAATGTGTTATCCAAACGTGTCCCCAGAACTTTCCAGAGCCGGTGCGTTCAGCAGTGGAATTTGGCAGCGACGCAACATTGTTATCAGGCCTGGTGCTATTTACCTAATGCGTCTGTGTGTAATTGGATTACATGATCCTGGTTGTCAGCCCAGGTGTGTTATGCATCTATTAAATGTCTGACATTTTTATGCGGCTCCGCTGAAAGCCGAGAGGTTTTTCCACTCTGAGTGAAATCAGGTGCGAGGGGCCGTAAATGTGCACACGGTAATAACCTCCTCGCTGTTTCCCTCCTTCTTTCTCCCTCTTTCTCTTCTTTTTTCGGGTTTTCTTTCTCATACATTTGCAAGGTGTGATATTGCTTTAATTCAGCCGAAACATGTGGAGAGATCTGTCATATCTCAGGGGGTTGGAGGAGAAAGCGAACTTCTCTCTGTCCGCCGATGTCAGCTTGTGTTGTGGAGCGGTGGGGTCTGCTGGGAATGAATGTAGTTAGTGCGACCTTTGACCCCAAGAGCTGTTGACATGGAAGGCGGCCAAGAAGGGCTCTTACCGGACTCTTTTGTTAATCTCATTCATGGCTCGCCTTTGCAGAAAACTCTTGTGTGTAGGGTGGGGGGGTTTGGAGGGGATTGGCAGCTCAACTTGGTGGAATGTGGCCTCTCTCTCTCTCTTTTTCTTTCTCTCTCCCTCACTTTTTTCCCAGGCTTATTCGGAAGAAACTGTGGGCCCATGACCAGCGCAACTGCTTTAGACCGGCCCTGCCCTCTCAGCTCAATCGACACTGACAGATTCCTGGCCTCTGACGGCCAGCTGGCACACGGGATGAGAGGGAGAGAGAGAGAGAGAGAGAGAGAGAGAATGGGAGAGAGAGAGAGAGAGAGAGGGAGAGAGAGAGACAGAGAGAGAGAGAGAGAGAGAGAGAGAGAGAGAGAGAGAGAGAGAGAGAGAGAGAGAGAGAGAGAGAGAGAGAGAGAGAGAGAGAGAGAGAGAGAGAGAGAGAGAGAGAGAGAGAGAGAGAGAATGAGAGAGAGAGAGAGAGAGAGAGAGAGAGAGAGAGAGAGAGAGAGAGAGAGAGAATGAGAGAGAGAGATTAAAAAAATTACACATTTCACACTCATGTGGTTAAGATATTTTAAGAAATGTCGCACCACTTTTGTGTTTATAGAATAGAAGTAAATGGGGTTCAACATTCCCATTCTTATCTACCCCATTCTTACCTTTCATAAAATATGCCAGAGAGATGAGTTGAGAATGTAGTGAAAGTGAGTAAATAACCCTTTAATCTTAATTTATTTGAGAACAAACCCTTTACAAGTCATTCAAACACACTCTGGTTGTGTATTTAATTCTGGTGTGCTATTAAGGGCTCATAATGACAGCTCTCGGGGGTCAATCACGCAAAGCCGACGCAAATAGCAAATGCAAACAAACCATGGAGTGAATTGCACGGTCCATTTGCCCCGGCCGTGTCTTTATTCTGCACCTATAGAGTAAATCCCGCTCTCACAGAGCGACTCACCGCGGTCCCAACGCTCCAGCTGAGTAAATTTACATGCTCTCAGGCTACAGATTATATAGCAGGTTAGTCGCTCAAAGAGATGTGCACCGTCCGGGAAAAAATCAATCAAGATTAGCTTTAGCCATCTCTCAATAGAGCACTGTGAAACTCATCGGGGGGTTAACTACCAATCCCAGAGCTCAGAGACATCAACCCTTGACTTGTGTGTAATGTTACACACTGTCTGTCTTTCTCTGGCTGTATATTTGACAATTTAACAAACATGTGATACTACTAAAGTGTATTTTTATGTATGTACGAAGCATGTAAAAATTCTGGTAAGAGGCCTACACATAGTGTACTATTTCACTTTCACTTGAGTGTAACAGTATTAAACTTTAACAAATACACAACTAGACTACTTTACGACTATACCACAAGTAAACGTATAGGTGATATTGTCTCAAACTGAAATCTATTGTTTCCTGTGACCCAACATGCTTTATTTACATAAATTTGTATCTTGACATTTTTAGATTAACTAAATTTAAGGATTAGGGGCAGCATAAGTGTTACAAATTTCCTTCTATAACATTAGGTTTAGGGGCGGGGTTAAAGTTACACATTTCCTCCTGTGACATTAGGTTTAGAGGCGGGGTTAAAGTTACAAATTTCCCCCTGTAACATTAGGTTTAGAGCCGGGGTTAAAGTTACACATTTCCTTCTGTAACATTAGGTTTAGAGCCGGGTTAAAGTTACACATTTCCTTCTGTAACATTAGGTTTAGAGCCGGGGTTAAAGTTACACATTTCCTTCTGTAACATTAGGTTTAGAGCCGGGGTTAAAGTTACACATTTCCTTCTGTAACATTAGGTTTAGAGGCGGGGTTAAAGTTACACATTTCCTTCTGTAACATTAGGTTTAGAGGCGGGGTTAAAGTTACAAATTTCCTCCTGTAACATTAGGTTTAGAGCCGGGGTTAAAGTTACACATTTCCTTCTGTAACATTAGGTTTAGAGCCGGGGTTAAAGTTACACATTTCCTTCTGTAACATTAGGTTTAGAGGCGGGGTTAAAGTTACAAATTTCCTCCTGTATCATTAGGTTTAGAGCCGGGGTTAAAGTTACACATTTCCTTCTGTAACATTAGGTTTAGAGCCGGGGTTAAAGTTACACATTTCCTTCTGTAACATTAGGTTTAGAGCCGGGGTTAAAGTTACACATTTCCTTCTGTAACATTAGGTTTAGAGGCGGGGTTAAAGTTACACATTTCCTTCTGTAACATTAGGTTTAGAGCCGGGGTTAAAGTTACACATTTCCTTCTGTAACATTAGGTTTAGAGCCGGGGTTAAAGTTACACATTTCCTTCTGTAACATTAGGTTTAGAGCCGGGGTTAAAGTTACACATTTCCTTCTGTAACATTAGGTTTAGAGGCGGGGTTAAAGTTACACATTTACTTATGTGTCATTAGGTTTAGAGGCGGGGTTAAAGTTACACATTTCCTTCTGTAACATTAGGTTTAGAGGCGGGGTTAAAGTTACACATTTCCTTCTGTAACATTAGGTTTAGAGGCGGGGTTAAAGTTACACATTTCCTTATGTAACATTAGGTTTAGAGGCGGGGTTAAAGTTACACATTTCCTCCTGTAACATTAGGTTTAGAGGCGGGGTTAAAGTTAAACATTTCCTTCTGTAACATTAGGTTTAGGGGCGGGGTTAAAGTTACACATTTCCTTCTGTAACATTAGGTTTAGGGGCGGGGTTAAAGTTACACATTTCCTTCTGTAACATTAGGTTTAGAGGCGGGGTTAAAGTTACACATTTCCTTCTGTAACATTAGGTTTAGGGGCGGGGTTAAAGTTACAAATTTCCTCCTGTGACATTAGGGTTAGGGGGTGGGGTTAAAGTTACAAATATCCTCCTGAGACATTAGGTTTAGAGACAGGGTTAAAGTTACACATTTCCTCCTGAGATATTAGGGTTTAGGGGGCGGGGTTAGTGTTACATATTTCTGCCTGTGACTTTAGATTTAGGGGCGGGGTTACGGTAAGGTTATGGGGTTAGGTTAGGGTTACGCATTTGCTTTTTTTAGCCATAATAGCCTTTCCAGTTTTTATTTAAGGGTTTTCCGATGTATTTGTTAGCCAGCTATTAACGACTTCTTTTAATGTCAGGTTATAACTATATATATGTACATACAGTCTTGTGCAGTGTGTTGAATGCAGTGCTAGTGACATACAGATATTTTTGGGATGAGTAAGTCCTGAAACACGCATTATTATTTTTTACTTCTTGTCAAAATACCACACTTTGAGAATGAATGGTGCAGTACTTGAAGAGCATATTTTAGTTTGTAAAAGTATGCTTTCAAGTATACTTGTGTGTTTCTTTACATTAACTTTTTTATTAACTTTTACAAATGAGTTTTAATTTTTTATAAAAAGATGCCGTGGAAGTACATAAGAACATGTTAGGATAATAACTAATAAACCTGAACTCAAAGTTTGCTTTATATACCAAAAGTTTTTGTTTTATACATTTGTTTTTATATTAAAATCCAAATCATATTCCCTGATATGCTATATTTTGCATCCGTCAAATAATTTTGTAAAATTATTATTTTTTTTTATCTTCAAATCTGTATGACTTTCTATCTTCTGCAAAACAGAAGAAGATTATGTTTTGTTGATAATGTTAGTAAAAGAAAACCATTGACTTGGGGACCAACAGATTTGGGTTGCCAACATTCTTCAGAATACCTTTTTTGGGTTCTGCAGAAAAATAAACTTTTTATCTTTCAAGTTTCCATATCCCATGAACTAAGTTAGTCTTTATATGTGTCCTCTGGCCACTTTTGTATGCCTTTATTTCTGGGCATTGTCATGGACATGATATATTTGACTGTCTTTTATATTGCATGCATTGCGTATTGCTTCAGTTTCAGAAGTTTCAACATCTAAATCATCAATGATTTGTGATGATTCTGTGTTAGTTCTGTCTTTAGGGACCAGTGTTCACGGGCAGGTCTAAATCTTTCAGTCTCATTCTTTCAATAGAAAAGGCACTAGAAAGAGAATGTGTGATGGAGGAGAACAGCAGAATACACTTCATACCTGCAAATCAAAGGAATGAATGAATACAGTTTGGAGAGCGAGCGTCTCCCCCCTCCTCCTCTAGCCCGGTGAGTGGAGTCTGTTGCATGCTGGGATAGGGGAAGTGCCTGCCGTGGCTCCACAATGACGGGCGGGTGGGTATTGGGCCCTCCTCTTGTGTTGGGCTTGGTGGGGAGGTCTTCACAGTCTGCTCGACACAGCGGGGTCTCTCGCAAACCTGCCTGACTCTGAACTCTCTCTTCACTTCACAAACACTCAGTTAGGTTTATCTCATGCCACGATGCTTTAACTGGACCAGACTCAAATCACATGACACACAACTCAAAACTTGCTGAGTCATCTTTTCATTCCTTTTGTTTAATGTGTATAAGAGACCCTCACACATGTCCATAATGACATCTCAAACCATGTTTTGGAACTTTCTTCAGAATATCTTCTTTTGTATTCTGCAGAGGAAAGAAGGTCATACAGGTTAGAAATAACTTATATACTTTTGGGGAAACCATGAATTTATTCGCTTGATCTAACTTGTTATTTGGTCATTTGTTATTATTAAAATAACTTACTCTGATTTCTACAGATAGTATGGAGAGCGGAGAGATTTCAAAAGGAAAAATGTTTTTTACAAATCAAACACTTCCACTTGAAATAATGATCTGCTTGTGTCACAAACACTTTTGTGAATGATGTGGCCACAGACAAACATCTTGAAGACAGCGGCGAGTGGCCGGTCTGCTCTTGGTTAGCTCCGGGTCTCTGAGCGTTTGTCAAACAGATGGAAGACATTAAAGACAGAGACAACAGGTAAATCACAGACACCATCTGAAACAAAATAGACTCGAAACAAGAAACAAGTCCAGATATAAGCAGGGTTTGTGTTCGCTGAAACAGACATGCTTGTACTTTAAAGCATCCGTCTGTCCAGCTGACATACTCTTTGTCTCATTTCTTTTTGTTTCCAAGTTTAATTACTTAAATTAAAACATGTGAGAACTTCATGAAATGCCCTGAAGGAAAAACCTCTGAGCTATAACGTCTTCCTCTGGGATACATTAGTCTGATCGTACATGTTTACATCTTGCACAGTTTAATTCATTGATTTCTGGGATGTATAGAGATGTCGTCTGTATTATGATGAATTCACGTTGTCTAATTGCTGTTGCAGTCAAACACCTGCTGGTCTCACACGTAATAAAGTGACCCTTGACCTTCTGGAAGCAACAATAACTGCATGCGTGCTGCCCACCAATCAGCTGTTTGCATGACCTTTGACCTTTAGATTCTGCACTGGTCTTCTACTGGTCTTCCTCTATACTGGCATTGTAATGATAGACACACAACATTACTTATAATTAGTGAAATAACAATATAAAAGTGAGAGTTTATCAATATTCAGGCAACATTTACTCACCCTCATGGGGATGTAAACCTGTGTGTGACTGTTCCTTTAGTGGAACACAATAGAAGATATTTTGAGAAATGTTTTGGTGGTTTCCTGTTCATAGAACAAAAGGCAATGCTTGTCTTTGTTGTTTGGTTATCAACGTTTTTCAGAATATCATCTTTTTATTTTCTGCAGGAGAAAGTCATACAGGCTTAATGACATGAGGATGAGTAAATCATGAATGAATTTTAATTTTGGGGTGAACCAAATGATTTAGAGTAATGTTTGACCATTCAAAAACTCTAGAATGGATTTTATTTTTGTGTGTTTACTGTTTCATGAATGTTTAATAAGATGCATTCTCGGAACATACAGCGGTCTTTTAGATCGAGATTTTGGTATGTTCTCTGATGTGTGATGTGCCAACTTCTGAGTGAAGACAAGTCTTTATGAAGTGTCCCTGCTGAGGCAAGCACACAAAACACCACAGGCCCTTCACACTAAATAAACTTATATGTTTACACAAGACGGCGCGCCACAGAGGAGCCAGTGGGGCATGTTACCGTGCTCGGTAACTGCTCCCCGGGGGTTCAAGGGCCGCGTGCACGTAAAGGTGTCACGCTCTTTAGACGGACACGCAGAGGACGAGAGCAGGCGCTTGTAAGAAGATCCCGGTTGTAACTTTCTGAAACATCGTACCCTAGCAGGATGCTCTCCTCTCTCTCTTCCTCTTTACAACCTCCTGTGATCGCCGGCCGGCCTCCCGCTGAAAATCACAGCTAAACCTTTGAACCCGCCGCGTTACGTCCCGACTCTCAAGAGCATCCCCCGTCACCCGGCTGGGATCCAGCACTTCCCCTGCTTTACTTAACCCCTGACCCCTCGGAACCGTACGAGCCCTGTGCTTCTGAAGCCGGCCGTGAGGAACAGGAAGTGTACGGTTACAAATTAAATATGTGAGTGTCATAAGTCATAAATCCACAGGCTTGGCTACTGAAACGGCATGTGGCACGCAGCATCAACTAATAAACTTTTAAAGCATTCACTTCTCTTAGTGTCTCTGGCGGGTTAGGGGGGTGGAAGTGAGAGAGAAACATGAAGCGATATGAGAAGGGCTGTAGGAAAAAGACAGATAGTTGTGAATCTTCTTAATGTAACTGTTCGTCTCTTTTAGGCTTCTGACGTCTGAAAAGCTCTGGGAGGTTTTATGATGAATGATATTTCCCTGGATTCTTTCCCACACTTGTTATTAAACTGCAGTAAGTTATTGTTTGGCTAAAACCCACCTCTCCTGAGATCCATTCTGAAGTGTCAGAACAAATAATGTCCAGATGTGATGTTGATGAAAACCCTTCATCACACAGCTTTTTAACGTTTAATGCTGGGTTTTCCGGAAGATGCAGACACACATCAGGTCTGGCTCAAATGATGCATTCATCTCTTTTGTTAGATAGAGGTAAATGAAGACCTGAGATGACAGAATGATCTCAGAAACTCCCAAAATCATTACATTATTTTTACACTCGGCATCTCAGGTCCTCTTCTCCTAAAGCCATTCCACTTTTGTGAAATAGATGCTCTTATATGAGTGCAAACATGAATGATCTTTGAGGCCATGTCTGCCGTTTCTATTGTCAGAAAGTGTGAATTTAGTCCATTAACACGACATCTTTCTGTTTCTTTGTCTGTGTTCAAGAAAGACTGTACTGTTTCTATTTTACAATCTTTCAAATAAAGACGCCTAAAAGGGTCTTCACAGTGATGTCATAGAATAGCCCTTTTTGGTTCCACAAAGAATCATTTTTCTCAAAGGTTCTTAAAAGAATAATCCCTCTCTTTTCTTTCTATAATCTGAAGAACCGTTTTTCACCAAATAACTTTTTGAGACCATTAAGACACCTTTATTTATTAGGACTGCTAGGATTCTTATTTATGTTGTTTCTTTAAACATTGCTCTTAATAACTTTTTTGGCATAAAACTTCATTCGAGTCAAAAATTTGAATGTTTTCCTTTACAATAGAAGAACTGGACATCATTTGCAATGACCAATAAGCTGCATTACTACACTGAGGCCAAGATTATTATTTTAGTGTCAGTGTGTTGAGTAACATGTTCAGTTCTCTGTATTTGTGTAGCAGGATTGTGTTCTGGTGGACCAGATCAGATCAGTTTAATGGAATAAGGTTTTTGAAGAAGTCATGAGTCATTAGTAGAATAAAATAGAGTAGAATAGAATAGAATAGAATACCATAGAATACCATGGAATACTATTTTTCCAACACATTAAATACACAGTTTTTATTTTGCATTTTACAAGATTTGTTTGCAACTTTTTGCATTATAATAAGATATACAGTATACTGTATATGAAATTAAAATTTTCACAATTGTGCTTTAGCAAACATTCATATTTAATCTTGGAAATGTTCTGACAGTAATGATGTAGATGGGATGTTTTACTGTGGCTTTGATAATGACACATCCAATCAGAGTTAAGAGCCCATCCTTATGTTTTTAAAACTCTTTATATAAAATGCTTTTACTTTCCAAATAGGCATTAACACTTCCTGAAGCTCGGTGTGTTTGATGCCAGTGAGGCAAAGAGAGCAGAATAACCTGGATCTGCATTTCAAACATCACATCGGCCTCATTATCCAACAACTCGTCGGGAATTTGTTTGCGTTGTGTCGGAGCCTTACAGCCGGCGGAGAGATGGCGGAAAGCAATCACTCCGTTCGGCTAATTTGCCAAAGTCCATCCGTAACTAGAAAGTCTGTTTAATCCGCAGTCAGAGAGTGTAACCCCCCGCCTTAAAATGCAGCCGGGATAAATGTGCAAACAGGATTAGATGCTAATCCCTGTGGATTGTTTGTGTCTTTCTGAACTAGTTTTGCCAGCTTGTTGTGGTCCTGTCACACTCCTTAGAGGTAAAGCAGATGGAGAGATGGTACGGAAACAGATCGAGATGATGCATGTGTGTGTGTTTGCGTGTGTCTGTGTGATGGCCTCTGCCAGTTAATGAGGGCCTCGATGAAGCGGATACATTCATGGAAAACTGAAGCCGCAATTAAGGATGGAGGAAGCTGCAGTCAGCCACTTTAGATCTTTTAAATGTAAATATGTCTGTCCCGCTCAAAGAGCTTTGCAAGTCGCTTTAAATGAAGCTCCTCTCTTCTTAATGAGTGAACTGTGATTCCAATAGTCTGTCTCTCTTCTCCACACTCCACAGCCAGTTACAGATAACTTTAAAACGACGCCTTTGTCGGAAATTGGGTTTCATTCTGACCGTCATGAAAAGTGAAAGATGTGTCACAGTTTAGTTGCTTTGTTTTAACTTAACAGTCAATTGTAATGTTATAGGGATTCCATCTGGAGATGAAAACAAACTGACCTTTTTTTTTTATAAAAAATACCTTAAAATTAAGAATACATAATCCAAAAATGATATTTCATGATAGAAACAGTTTTCTTCATGCTGCCTAGAGGAAATATTTTCATCAGATGTTGCTCTTTCATAGCTCAAATTTATTTCTCATAAATCTTGCAAATAATTGTTGTGTATTGGTAAAGCACATGATGTGTATAAAGGTATAAATGAATGTAAAATAATCTGAATTTGTGTTGATGTGATGTGAAATGGTTGAGTTCATATTGAGATATTCAATAATATAGACTTTTGATCGCAGACTTGATAATGCAGAGCTCAGTTTGAGACATCGTTGAGTTCTCTCCTGGAACCCTAATGGAGACATTTGTCAGATTTCTGACTTTTTCTTAGGAGAAATAACTGAAACACAGATGAGACTTAAACACACCTTTCCATTTGCACTCCATTTAATCTAATTGATGTCTATGAGAATTAATTAAGATTTTAGAGAAATTTTATCTATGGCTCAAATATTTATCCTAAGGATGAACAATCTCGCAAATTTCTCCTTTACAGTTTCAGAAGATCTTAATCATGTCTTAAACTAAACTCATATTTGTCTTCTTATAAGTAAAGGGTTTGTTTATTGACAGTTGTACTGAAGTAGGTTAGAATAATAACATAATTCAGGATCATTATTTTGTAGAGCTTTTGTAAACTAACATGTGTTCTTAACCCTAGTTTTAAAGAAGAAGTCAAGTGCTTGAGTTTGGCAGGAAGTTTGTTTGCTATAACAGCTCAACGAAGAGTTGATTAGTCAATGTGTTTGTGTCACTATTAAACAAACGCTTCCTCCACCAACACAACACTGCTAAGCTCACGCTGGAAGTGTAAGAAACAGCAGTAATGAATAAACATGGAGGGTTAATGAAAGAAACTCAAGGCTGAACGTTCCCACCAAAGAGCCGCAGATTTCCCACATAAAGTTTGTTTTTAATGAGTACCAACGAGCGCCCTGATGTTTTTGTTAGTTGTTCGTCTTTGCTGCCATGTTGTTTCACACCCAAATCTGTAACATTACAACAAGAGAAAAGTGATAATGGTGCAGGAAATCCTACTTTTCATGAAAACAATATAAGTCCTTACAGCACCAAATTTATCTTACATCGGCTGTTGTTTTGGATGCGGCTCATGTGTACACTACAAGTCAAAAGTGTTCTTTAAAATATTTATTTACATTTTGGAATACAAAACTCATAAAAATTTCTAAATTCAACTAATGGAATGATAGGAATTAAGTTAAAACTAAAAAAAATATTCTGCGCTCTTATTGGCTGTTATTGTGTTAATATTCGGTCAAATCATCCATTTCCAAAACTTTTTTAAACAGAAATGTAAATTTTGTCTTGAAAGAACAAGTATGTTTGCTGTATATTTTTGTCTTGTAAACTAATTTCAAACAATTATGCATACATCTAAAAATAATGAAAAACATTTCACTCATGTGTCCCACATCCTTGTAGGAAAAATGACATGTTATCCGCACTATGAAATGTAAGAGTATATGCAATAATCCTGTGTGATTTAAAGGTCTGGGTTATTTCAGTGTTTTTTGACTGATGCAAGAACAGCGTGACTCTTTGTAATACTGCCCTTGAAAATCCCACCGGAGTAAAGCTCCGGCCCTTCACGATTGTGATAAGAAGGACAAGCAGAAATAAATTTCACAAGGTTTGTTTTCATCTCTGTGTCATTTTAATTCAGAGCATACTGCAACATCCATTTACAAAAAACAGGCCGTGTAACATCATGTGGTCATCATTCAGTACCCTAGTATTACAATCCATTACACTCTCAAGATCCTCTGATCTATTTGGTTGTAAAAGTGTTCATGTCTACAGGTGGCTGGGTCTCTGTTCTCACACCAGGTCAAAGAATCCAGAACCCCAAACAAAAAAGAAAAGATTAACCTTGCTTTACCCACAGCTGGCCTAATGTTAACAGACAGCCAGCAGTTGTCGGGTCAGCCAGTGGGTTTGAGCAATGACCCTGCGCTGTTGTCTCTTGTGTACGTAAGCTGGCAAACACCATGGCTAACCGGACCCCTGAAGGCCGAGGTGTTTGTGGTGCCCGCGTCTGTGTCGTTATGGTATATTGGTGTGGGGATGCTTTGGAGGAATGCTTTGGGTCTGATGGCCAGTGGAGCGAGGAGGAGGGGGGCTTTTCCCAGTTGGGGTTACAGGGTTTCTTGCCACATCACATGGTCTATTTACCAGGCCAGTGATAGACAAGAACATTTACCCCACTGGCCCTCCGGATCTCTGCCTGAGGGACTTGCATCATAACAACCTAATGACTTCACATCTCAATGGAATGTGTTAGTTGAACACGGGAAAGATGTTTTGTACTGTATTATGAAAGAAAATAAAAGAATAAGTATGTTTGTTTAAAACCAGCCAAAAATGTGCAAGTGGGGTAAGAAAAGTAATATTTAACCCTTTAAAGTATTTAATTTACAAACATGTTTCATCATATTAGCAAATATCTTTTTGGCTTGTTTTAAATATGAATGCACCTTAATCTTATATTTTCTTTCATAAAACACTGTAAAAAAATATTTCATGTGGCTAGGTGAATATTACAAAAATAAACAGTTAAATGAACTTTAAAAAGATATTTAAAAAACATTGAATAGTAAAGTGGAAAACATTAAAATAATTGATGATTAATCCAACAGATATGTTTAGTTTATGCAAAGAAAAACGATAATTTTTATAACATATATATGTATTTTTTATATAAACCAATATTTTTGGTTAATTCTAATAGAAATGTTTGAGTTAATAAGATATACTTCATTTTTCTTGCATTTGTAAAAATGTAAGCCGTATATTTAATTAATTTCAAAGCTTTTAAATTAATATTCTTACAAAATATCATGTCACTCTCTAGTATTGATATGAGAATTTCTTTCTATTTTGCTAGAACAAGTGTTGTTGTGCATGTTGTTATGGAATGAGGTTTCAGTCCCACAACAAACTTAAACATAAATCTTGCATTTCATTTCAGAAGCCATTTTAAAACCCCTGAAGTCATATGGATTACTTTAAAGATGAATGTTGTGGAATATTTAGAGCTATACCATGTTTAAACCTGCTTTAAATTTATTTTGCCAGGTGAACTTGAAGCGACTTGATTAACTTTGGAAGTAGATTTTTCTAGGTAAAGCCTATACTATAAAAACCCAAATCCTAAATTTTCCTTAAACCTGGGAAAAAATGATACATGAATAATATTGGTGTACAAGCCCATGGGACATCTCTCCCTTGGAAACCTGACAACAATAACACAACAATTAAACTATATTTATGTTCATCTAAAAATGTTTACAAATCTTGCATATCTTACAATTGTCATGAGAGTTATGTTTTTATGTTTAGGTGAAGACTTCTTTTATCTTATGTGTTATGGTACTTTCAATGTTCATTTTTATTCACCTTCTTTTACACAAGACATTTAACTTAAATAAATGTCTTAATATCTCCCTTCGCCTTTAATGTAGCTCTCCGAAACATTTCTGATGATAGATAATGAGAGAAAATCGCCACAAAGTCATAATAAAAGAGCGGCACTGTCTGAGATTATGAAGTGAACTTTGAGATTTGCAGAATTGAAGTCTTCTGTCATGTTCTTTGAAGAAACTCTACAGCCCATCATTTAGAAAGCACAAAGTCTGAGTTTCATAAATACACCCTATCGCTGTAGAATCAGGCTGATGGGTTTAAACATCATCGTCCCCATTTATCTTCTGCTTTTAGCAGAGCACTTTTTCAGACGACTCCTCGTGCACTTCCAGACGCACATCAGATTTTCTGAAGCACAACCAAGCTTCATCCCCAGTTTCCCGCTTCATCATCCACGAGCGGCACTGACGCTCATCCTTCAGCTTTGTTTTTTAAGGTTTGTTGGTGGGTTTTATCATTCCAACTCTTTCTCGTGTTTTTGCTCGCCTCTTCATCATTACTCAGAGAAAGCGGGCCTGCTTTTCTCTCCGGCGAGCTCTGAAGTCTTCATACTTGAGTCCCATCAGAGCTGCTTCAGATTAAAGTGAGGGCTGGAAAGTGCTTCCTCTCTGGCAAAGAGCAAAAGCCCATCAATACAACGGAGCCGCTCTCAGGGTTTTTCTACAGCTCTTTCTTACAAATATAATTCCACATTCCCGTCGATATTATTGAGATGCGGCACGTAAACACAGTCCCTCTCTCCCATTTCTTTTAACCTGTTAATGTGTATTGATTCGGACCCATCGTGCAGGACCAAATGCACAGCTTGCTGTAGGGCCCTTGTGTTCGACTGCTGGATCTGACTATTTCTGTTTTAATATCAAAGCTCAGGGCTTTACTGCAAGGAGGGGGGGGGGTTGTTCTTGCTCTTACTCTTTTTTTTACTACATAATGTGTTACAATAAAGGACTATGTCTGGATATGAATAATGATTTTTAAAGAGCGCAGTCAAATGCAGCTCTGAGCTTTGACTCTGAATTGATCTGTTAATGTACCTGATTCAGTTCTTTCCTTTTGTCCTGCGTTTCTGTGCACATCTTCATCTGATTCTCGCTGTTGTACTCACAACAATCCTGAGAAAATAGAAAGATTTCGTTGAAAGGCTTTCACATGCGGCACAATAATGTTAAGAGCAGATTTATCTGAACATTAATGCATTGCTTAATGTTTACAAACTCTTTAAACACAGATGAATAAAAAGATCCTTCAAATGTATTATTGTACATATGCATATTAAAGATCAATCAGTTTTTCAAATTCAACCATGTCTTTTTAAATATACTCTTCTTGGAGATTTGAGAGAGTCCATGTGAGTCTTTTGTGCAGGTGGAACAGGAACACCAACTGGAAAAAGTCACAATAACTTTACACAGCGATGTAATAAAGGTTTGGGACTGAACACATATTTTAAAGCCAAGCAGAGAAAACTAAACTTTTGTACACAAATTTGTATTATTCATTGGCGATCATTGTGAAAAATTAATTTGATATTTCTTATTGTCATTTTTAAATGTATTTTTCGTATTCACATATTTTTTTAATTAAATTTGCTTTATGATGTTTCGAAAATAAGTTTTAAAAAGAAACACTGAAATGGCATTTCTTTTTCATTTAGTTTTTAGCTTTGTTTATTATTATTTGATGTCATACAATTAATAATTTGATAAAGTTGACATATTCAAATTAATAATAAAAAATCTTTATAATAAAAAAGAAAAAGCAAAGTACCATGTTTTTTAAACACCAACATTCAATGCACGTGACAAAGGCCTCTCATTAAAATGTTGATATTTAGATTATATTCGATCTGTCATGTGAGCTTCTATTTAAAAAGGGTTGGGTACACTTTAAAATATAGAATGTGGCTTAGTTAATATCACAAATACAAAATTACTAAAATGTTTTAAAAATATTTTTCAGTGGAAATATTAAAATAATTTATTGAAAATCTAATTTTTAATTTCTCTACAATTTACAAATATATTTTAAGTTTATGTGATTTAACAAATATATATTTGTACCATAATTTGTTTTGGACATTCTTATAGAACTTTTGGGTTAATCAGGTTTACTTAAATTTGTAATTTACATTAACATAACATTTTAACAGTATATTTAATTTATTTCAAAGCTTTACGATTGTTAGTCTGTAAATTTATTCACGCCGAAACACAGTAAAAATGTATTGAGTGTAGTAAAATGTTGTTGATTTCATAGCCGATAGTTTGACGTCATTTGTTACAATTTATTATATATTCAATATTCTCAATCCGGCAGTTTATCGTACAGCATAAAGAGGCTGAAGAGGCCGAAATACATCACTGACCATGTAATTATCCACTCATGTACCTCCACCCCCCTCACCTGTCACTCAACTCATGTTTCTGTCAGCCCTCGAGTGACCCATCTATCCCCCCATCACCCCTCTGCACCCCGTGACATCCACCCCCTTCCACTGTCACCTTTCCCACCTTCCCTGTCACCCGTACGTGTCGACCAGTCTCATTTTCGAGTGAGAGGGCCACCCGTAGACGCGACATCTCTCTGTCTGCACATCTCATTAGAAACAGCTTGGCTGTCGGTCTGACAGCGCTAATCGAGCTCTCTCTCGACAGCAACTGGCCGTTCTCCGCTTCTAGATTGGCCGAGATCTGCCCCGCTCGTGAACTGCCCGAACCCCATGTGACCGGCCCAAAACTGTCCATTAATGATTCGTGTGAATGTGTGTTTGCAGCACTAATGTCGACATTACTGTCGTATCCTCATCTCATGATGTTCAGAATTTACAAAGCTCAGGAAACACAATAAACAAGAAACTTAATAAGGAAACATTTGGTAGCATCATTAAGTTCACTTTAGTAAAGTGATGGTGACTGTCCAGAAAGACACTTGTGTTGTATTTGGTTATGAGATATTAAAATGTTTGATGTCAACAACTAAACAACGGAATGACAAAACGGATACAATGGGACGAGGTCTAAAATCAACAAGTTGTGAGTAAACTTTCACCTGTTCTTTATTTTCTGCTTTCATGTGAGGTGACTGGAGCGCATCCATTCAGTCATTCTTGACTTTTTACAAAATGTAAAGAAAATGGTTTTGCTGTGCTATTGTACACTATGCTCTCTTATTAATGTCCCCATAAATAATAATTCCATAATTATTTTAATTATAATTGAATGTTTTATATTTTATATATTTTATAAACATAAAATATGTTTTAAAACATAAAACAAAAAAAAAGATTTTTTTCTAGAAGTTATTTATTAAAGTATTCTGTACATATTTTGCGGTTGCTGTTTCAGGTCGAGTGAGTGTGATGAAAAAGTCCATAACATTTTTTTCTGCTTACAGATTTTCATCTCAACAACACACAGAGTATAAAACAGAAAATTGAAGATTGGTCACGTGAGTTTCGGAATGTTGCGACAAAACGTAAAATGAAATTTCATTTTTTCATCCTCATTTTAAGGCCATGCAAAATCTCTTTGGGTCTCAGTTATTATCCTATGAACGTATACTGTAATTACCTGCAAAGGTTCTGATGTTTGCATCTCACCTGTGTCCTTGAAGAAGTACTACCACAGGCTCATATAAAGAAAAAAGCTATAGCATCGCAGTGAAGGAAGAGAGAATCAGGTCAGATCTTAAGCTTACAGACATCATGATGATAAACTCAAGAGAATACTCCGCGTTCACCCGGAGCTTTCAGACGGCCTTGTGCTGTTCAACAACAAAGAAATTAAGTTCTGAATCGGATGTTCTTATTTCGGGAGTTGTTTGTCCTTGAAGGTTAATCATTAAGATGCTTCAAGATGCTTTGTTTGATGTAAATGATAAACAATATCAGCGTCTTATTGTTATTCTCGAACAATACATCTCTATAAATGTGTCTTTACGAGAGAGAGAAATTAATTACAGAATGAAATGAAATGCGGTGATTACTGTAGACCGATGTGTGAATATTCCCCCATGAATATTAATGAGGACGTGTGACCCCGGGGCAGAGTGCAATCCCAGAATTCCCTGCTGTGAGGAGATCGGATCATCATTTTTCTCCTCGTCGGATTCGTTCGGCGTCCTTGTGTGATGCACTGAATTAAAGCGGGAATCTCTCGCGCGAGTGTGTGTACAGTTTCGTGTGTGCGTTTTCCAATACATCTTTATTTTGTCATTAAATCTTTCAAATCAAAATAAAGAATGATCATAACTCCGACATAAAAGTCATAATAACACTTTTAATATATTATTATTCAAAGATAATCTTTAAAAGACACACGTTGACTTATAATTGCTCTGAGGAACGATGAATGTTGCGTCTTGGCGATGTCCCGCTGTTCAATCTCTCGCGGTCTTGAGACGGATCACACATGTTAGTAACAGGCCCCTCCACCTCAACGCTTCAAATGAAACACCAGTCACTGCTCGACACGCTATCTTAGCTAGTTATACAGCCAACATTTCCATGCTAACTGTGTTCCCCTACTCTCCCGCTCCAGAGTTAGTTACCGCGGCCTGTGAAAACGCAGGAGGGAAACTATTATCGTCGAGAGTCTAGCGCTCAAGTGCCGCTCCAGTGTGCCGCCTTCATTTTCCCAGTCAGCAGGTGTCTGTGGGGTTATAATAGACCTTACATGTGTAATTAACACATGCAGGACCCGTCACACGAGGACAGCGGGAGAAAACTCGCTCTCCTTCCTACTCTTCTTTCTTTTCTGCTTTATCTACATGTCACTCGCTCGCTCGCTCGCTCTCTCTCCATGCAAACACACTTACAAACGTCTGCCTCTCACCTTCTCTCTCGCTCCTTCACACGCGCTTTGTTCACCCGCTTTTACTCCGGCACCTTTAGGTCTGCTGTTTCTCTCTCCGGCTCCTGTGTTCTCATATTGACGTCTCCTTCTATCTCACTGCTCATCTCCCTCTCTTTCTCTTTTTCTCTGTAAAATGAAGACAAAGACGCCACACTTGAAAGGAAGCTGAATGGCTGCAGGGACGGGAACTGTTACAGCGGCGTTTCATGTATCCCTGTGTGTAGATGGCAATCCCATAATGCATGGCGACGAGACACAACAGAAATATACTTGGGATTCAGACCTGGAAAATCTTCAGTGCATTGATATAACAAAGCGTAGAAATATTTCTTTTCTTTAATGATATAGTGGAGATGGGACAGGAAAGCATTGGCCAGACACGATGTGGGATCGGCAAAGAAGGGAATCAAACTCTGGGGGAATCAAACCACAGGGCCATTGGCATCAATGTAAAACGTCATTATTTTATGCGTATTCATTTTAACAGAAGATACAGAATGCAATTCCACAATGCATTGCAACACCACACTGAAAGTTAGGAATATGCTTTTGATTCATATCTTGTTCAATTGTTCAATGTTATTGAAACATTATTATGTCATAACTATAAGCAATTTTTTTTATAACTTTAATTTTTGCAGTTTTTATTTTTGTCACTTTGTACCTTTCTAAAGGATTTTACAGTAAACAATGAAATGTTTACACATACACACACACAATGTTTGTCAGTTTTGGCCTAAACCCATTATTTAGAAAAAGAATTCAAATAATATATTTGAAAATAATCATTATTGATGAAAAAACCTGATCTTGTTCATCGCATAAATATGAAATATATAATTCTATTGTGTAAATAGATATAATAGACGAATAGGATGTTTCCTCCATTAAGATCTTCACCCAGCAATGACGTTATAACGTTTTATTTTAGTTTGGATCACCTCCAAAAATCAACCACGGTTTCATTATTGTACAAATCTAGTTAACATGTTTCGGCATGAGTAAACACTGGTTAATTTTGACATGGTTTAAACATACAGCATGTTTCTCGTTTATTCCTATAAAGCATGATTCATTTTGATCTCCAGTGTTTTTGGAACAGGGCCGCTGAACAGAAGTCCTCTGGTGTCCCGCTGAGTACAGCAGCAGATCCTCTCTCAGTAAACCTGTAATTAAGCAGCGATACATTAATGAAGAGTTAATGCGGAGTAAAGCTGTAGTCTAATTGAGGCCGACGTGGCTTATAATTAAAGCTATAGTCACACATTGAGATTTTATGAATGAGTGACTTTGCCAGGTTTTGACGCCTCCTCGTTGCCGTGCACCAGCCACTAGCTGTTATTAGCCCGCGCAGTCGTGAACAAGACAATATGTTACCGGTCACTTTTTTTTCAATCCAAACAGCAGATTTCTTTCTCCAGGCCGTCTCTGACTCTCTCTGTTGTTAATTAGGAGTGTCCGACACATGGGGGGAGGAGGAGACTCACAATCCAATTATTTCTCCCGTTTTTTTGCCTGGAACGTTTTCTGTTTCCGCAGAGCTGGTGAGTATGAGGAGATATGTTGATGTGGACATTTGTGAACAAGGGCACCGAAGAAGAAATGATGTCATGTTCAGGATGGACTGAGTTGGAGGTCACAGGGGGAGAAAGGACAAACTTTATCGGATGTTTGTTCTTTTGTTTGGTGGGGTTCAGGCATGCTTGGCTCAAATTCTGTTTATTTCTCATCATACCAGGCTCACATACATATGTAGTACATACTGTCAAAACCAACTCTAGAATATGTCCATGTTTGACCCAACTAAGTCCAGAGTTATTTTCATTTTTTGTTCAATTGAAGTTGTATTATTTTAATTTCAAGTTAATGTTTTGTTTAGAGTGTGCTGTTGACCTTGTTCACTTTTTAATACTCCAATATATGTTTTTCCAATTTTAGTTCTCATTTTCATTTCATTCTGAAATGTGAATTGAATGACCCTAAGCAAGACATAATGATATTATCAAGTTGCTGATGACATCACAGTATGCAACATCAAAGATAGAAGAATATTTTTAGGGTTTTCTGGCACCTCTAAATTTTCCAAATATTATTTGAAATACAACTTATCTACATGCATGACATGAATGTGATATAACAGTAGAAAGTATTTAGGTTTGACATGTTCAAAAGTCTGAACAGTAAATGTACAGGATCATCTTAGAACTGCAGGTCCAGATCTCCCTGTAATCTCCTTGTGATTCAGAAATCATGAGTACAGACCCTTGCAGACCTCTGACTTTGGATGTAATGCTGATGTGAGAGCGCAGAAGATGAGTGTGTCTCTTACACCTCTCGTGCCGAGCAGAGGTCAACGGATCTGTGACGTGATTTACGAGGGTTTCCTAGCCGCCGGAAGTCCATAGCTGTCGCTGACGCTCTAGTTCCCTTCTCCGGTCTAGTCCAGCTCTCATCAGCTCATTTATCACTTCCTCAGCCTCATCCCTTCATCTCCACCGAAGGCCACTTCAAAGCCTCCGGGTCAGATCACGGAGCCGTGTGCGTCCTCTTCCCTCCTGCCCGTGGTCTTAACCAGAGTCAGACTTCTTCAATCATCTTCAGTTGTCATGGTGTGCTTGTGTGTGACTGTAAACCTGTAAATGCACCCAAAACATCCTCCAGCTTCTTGAAGAAGTTTCACGGAGGAAGAAGCACAGCGAGGGGGAGTGATTATGTGCTCATCTCTGGAGGTTTGAGGTGAAATAATCTATTTCTTTGATCCATCAAACTTTGTTCATTATTTATCTGAAAACTCAAAAGTGTAGAGCAAGCGTCTTAAAGAAATGTTAAAGTGCATAATGTTGAAAATTCAGTTACCAATAAATGTAAATCTGTGTCCCTAACAAGCATTATTATAATGATAATGATTCATATTTTTGACATTTAAAGCTGCAATTTTGCGTTTCATGCAGAGATTGAGAGGGAACTTTGGAATTGCGTCTTTAACCAATGAAATTTGATGCTGGTAGCAGAAGATCTGCAAAGCTCTATTTCCAGTGAGCCAAAGATCGTTCTGCTGTGTTCATGTCTTCATGGACCAGAGTTGAGTCAAATCTTTAGGGAAGATGGTCAGGAGGTCAAAGGTCTTCTGCATCTTTCCGCTGAGTTATCAATCTCACGATTCAGCTGATGCCCAGAGCCTCAAGGTGTGTCTGGATATAGCCGTAACCATAAACAAATAAACCGATCAAGAGTAAACATGAATTCTGATTCATTTTAAGGGGTGTCTGAACTTGCTGTGTCTACAATGCAGTGTACTAAACTCACATTGGCTGTCAGATGTTTTGTAGTTATATCCAGATTTATCACAGTTTAATTTCAGTTATAGTTGATTTTTATTAATATTTGAAAATATAAAAAAAATTCTAAGCAACTTTTAAATATTTTATAAATATTTATATTTAATAATTTGAGGCCAGTATTTGATTTGATTTCAATTAACAGAAATATTTTAAAGGTTTGGTTTCAGTACACTTAAATTACCTTGGTTGTGTCCAAACCTATAACAGACTTCATTTCCCACTGTTGAATACTTTTACCTATAATGCACATTGATTTTAAGTCTAACTACGTTGTTCAGGTTTTCTCATGATGCATCTGGAGTAAATTTAAGGACAATTGTCTCTTTATACACCCATTTAATCATTAGTTTACAAAAAAAACATATTCAATAAAAAACAGTATGACTAATAGCAGTGTTTTATTTAAAATTTTTAAATAGTTTTTTCATATTTAATATATTTCATATTTTGTTCTCTTTATTATCAACTAAAACAAAACATTTGGACACCGCAAACGTTTTGGTCTGTTTCTATTATTTATTATATACATATACACCTCCATCAGCAAGTCAAGCATTGTGATGACATCATTTGTACTACAAACACTCTTAAAGTCCCGCTGCTGTACCTCTTCAACGCATAATGGTCGGAAAGCACACGCTCATCAGAACCAGCCCTCGTCCAAACCCTAATTTTGTTTGCCCATTTCAAGGCCTTCAGTGACACTAATAGCTCTGCTTGTTTCCCCCCTTGACTACTTTTAGGCGGTCAACACACTCCATCATCTCTCTCCCAAGATTCCATTTGGACTTTCATCTTTACAAGCCATTTTTCCTCAGATATCTACCTTATTTAGCCCCACTGTGTGCCATCTCTCTATTAAATGTAGTCAAGCCCATGGCCGAGCATCAATGTGGGTTGAGGGTCTTTGGGTGGAACTGAATATTTTTAGGTTTTGACCCATAGAAAGCTTTTTAATTATCAGATCAAAGGTTAGGAGAGGCGTTAAGTGTCAGCGAGCCGGACCGGTCCTCGTCAAGCTTTGATCCACGAGACGTCGGGTTGTGGACCGATGCGGCACCGTTCGCCAAATTGTGAGTGACGTGAGGCTGCTTTTGAAGGAGCTTGAAGTTGGTTTTTGTAGAAAGCAAATGCATTGTGGCTTTCGTTAACCTGGGTAAATGTTGAAGAATGAAACTGTTTGAAGTAAGCAAAAGATGCATGTCATTTCTGTCGACTCGCCCCAGCGATACCCTCTTCTCATAAAAGGCTTTCTCACTCCCCCCAAGGCCTGCCCAAAGAGGTTCCTAATCTCACCTGAAAGAAAACGAATTTGAGCTGATTATTTGAAGTGGACCAGGGTCAGACACCGTATAACATGGTTTATTTCAGAGATGTTCAAGTGTGTGTGTGTGCATGTGCGTGTGTGTGTGTTTTACTCTTTGTTATTACACTGAAAGCCTGGTCCAAACACACTGTGTTATTATCTGAAATGTGTTCTCATTGTTACAGAAGATGTACGTCTCATTCCATCAGCTCCTCCTGAAAGCTGACACATGGTGACTGTTTGTCTTATCCAAAACATGTAAGCGTTCGCATTTATGGTGTTCATCTATACATTTAGTTTCCTTTGAGTTGTGTTGGACAGGTTGAAAAAGTTTGAATATTAACCTTTACTGACATAAGACATGAGTGCATTACTTAAGTTATGTATCACAGGAGTTGGGTTTACAAAACCAGATGCTGGTCTAAAATAACTCTGAAAATATCCATCATAGTCATTTAGACACTATATGGTAAACCATGTACTTTATAAAATTAACTGTCTTTTTTTCCAGAAGAACACAAAAGAAGTTTATTGGCATGAAACCAATTCCATCAACTTTGCAAATTTTTACTTTTATTTTCTGCAGAGAAGTCATACAGATTGAAAGTGAAAAGTGTCAATAACCTTAAATATTAGATCCATTGTAGAATGTTTGATGTTCTTTCTGTCTGGTTTACAAAGGTATGATAGAGAGACGTCTGTGCAGATATACATCCACATATGGGACAGATAAAGAGTGTGTTTTGTGGTGAGCGCTGATGTTGACACCTCTGATGTCTGCTGAGTGGCGGATCTTTATGCTCTGTCCTAATCTCAGTTTTTTCCTTCAGTCTTCTCTTCCTGTAGACCTCCTGCCGAAGCTTCATCCAGCTCCCTGTTTTGACCTTTACACACATGCACAGCGCACAGACACACAAACACACACACACACACACACACACACACACACACACACACACACACACACACACACACACACACGCACACAATAGGTTTTATTTACATTTAACACAGATTGATCTTGCATCTTTCTCCCAGACTTTACATTTTGGGAATTTTCATAAACATTAAACAAGCAGTGACAAAACAACACATTAAAGTTGTTTAAGATGTTGCTCTTTCCTAGCTCATGAGATTTTTCAGTTCATTGAAGTCTTCTCTTAGTCTCAGATGTTTTTTTAAAGAAATTTTAAATAAGACAAACAATTGTTGAAGTGTATGGAATGGGGCTCTCAATGAACTTTAAATAATCTGGATTTGAGGAAATTGATGAGAAATGTTTGATTTCAAAGGATCTTTAATAATATTGACTTCCGGACTTCAATGTAGACATTCGTCAGAAATCTGTTTTTTTCTTAGGAGAAATATCCGAGACACAGATGGCAGCAAGTGTACAATTTAATTGATGTACAAGAGACATAATTGAAATATTGTAAAGATTTTTGAGTGATTTTTCTTTAAATCCTGTATTGAGTATCATAGGTAAACTGCTGTTTTTTTGTTATTTATTGTCAATGATCACTTTTACAAGAATCTTTTAAGGTCACAGAAACCGACCATCCTAACACACGAGCGCTGGGAGACGACGGGTTGAGAGGTCACAAATGCAGCAGTGCCTTTCAGTCCCTTGAGAAAACATTATGATATCTATTAATATAACAGAAGGATTATGCTGTGATAGTGTCAGGGTGGGGCTTTTGTTGTTGTTATTCATATATTCATCCATATGCTCTCTGTGCTGTGAGATTTACATGTTTTTGGAGGGGGAAGACACAGACCCTTTATGCTTTAGGATCCCGACTCCAGTCAAAGTGAAGCCCTTCTGAGAGGTTTGCAGGGGGCAAGAGATCACATTTACATTAAGAATGGACGGTTAGATCCCCAAATCGTCCCTTCACTGCATCTCACGGGACTTTGCACTTGTTACAACATGTAGATGAGCGGTTTTAGAGAAGAAGCTGTGGCTCGCTTCTGTCTTTGTGTGTCGGGTCCATGTGACAGTGCAGTGGAGTGGGTCGGTGGTGTCGGTCTGTTCATGCATCAGCGCTCATGGTCATTATGTGACTCCAGTCTTTCCTGAAGCTGCACCAATTAGTTTTGACCCAGAAGGAATTTTAGGAGACAGATATGCATCCATACAGTGTCACACATACACACACACACACACACACACACACACACAAAAACACACGCATTCATAATCTTAATTTATCACATTTCCATATTAACAAACTGTAATACAGATTTGTCAAGTCAGCAATAAAAGTCAATATTATTGAAGAATCTTGACATCAACACTGACAATCAAATTTACTTAAACCTGATTAGGTTTAGATGAATTAGTCTAGAACGTCATAATGGTAATCTTGCAAATTATCTTAAGAATATATTTCAAATTGTTCACATAAAAAGTTTGAAAGTACACTTTGTATCAAACACAAGGATACACCATTTAGGTACCTTTCAGAGGACGTTAATGTTACTTAGAATTTACTTTTATATACAACACATTATGGATTTTTACATTATTACAAATACGTGCAGCAAATATACAGGTGTTTTAAAATTAAGAGACCATTTCTAATCTTCAGTTCTTAAACTTTGCTTACAAATAAACGTAACATTTTAACATTTTACAAAGTTATGTTGAGAAAAAATAAATATTTTTGTTTAAGTCTGTGAACTTTTAACAACATTGCGTCTATTTGCATTTATTGGCAAAAAGTGGAAACTGCAGAAAGAGGACAGAATGACTCAAATTATGCTGAATGACCACAACACATCTAGAAATAATTCTTAAATCAAGTTTTGGAATAGTCTTAGTTGCTCTGTAGATTTACAAAACAGTAATGTAACTGGAGAGTTTAGAGGTCATGCCCTAGAATAACGCCTGACATTGATGCATGGGAAATGATGCGTTGCCGTGTCCCATCATCCTCTTTGTGCGTTGCGGTCACTTTGGTTCACAGTCACAGATTTTCATGATTCTGAATCTTGGGATTTCATTAAGCAACTCATTCTTTTCATTGTTATCTGTTCACATCATCTCATTTAGTGATTTAATGTTTTATCATGTCTGTGTGTGACTGAATTATCCCTGTTGAATAATTTCTTTTTCCCATAGCGATATGTAAGTGTCAGACTTGTTAGAGAGCAATATAAGCCCTGACATGCGAGACACACAGTGACACAAACAGCATCTATTACCATAACAACACCATGCAAATATTTAAACATGCATTTTAAACGGATCAAATTAATTCGTCCCCACTGTCATTCTTAGGGTTTATTTCTGTACTTCTGTCACACAGAGAGCTTCACTTCACTTCAATTTCAAAAACTTTCATTATCTGAGCAGATAGAATCGTTTGTTTTAAGCAATTGAAGAGGAAGATCTTCACATACAGCATCCTATTAGTGTTGTAAATGGGTTTGTGACTGCAGGCCGTATTCAGCGGTCCTGATGCTGATCGCAGATGCCGGCTCTTCTGCACTTTCAGGTTGCCGGTTGTTTTTGATGCCCTCGGGGGAAGATGCCATAGCAATGAGACAAGATCAATGATGAGAAAACTATGAGACACTGTGTTAAGGGCTTTTACCCTTAAACAGGTAATATCAAAGTACAGATGAGATTACAGAAAAAAAAACAATAATTCAATTTAAAATTCTTTTATTTAAAAGCAATGTTTAAAATATGTATTTATGAATAAAATGATTTGTACCTGTAGGCTGTTTATAGAATTTGAGAAAAAAGAAAAATAGACCTGTTACCAATTAGAGATAATGTTTTCAATAAATAATGTTTAAATGCACCTAAGGGCAGCACAAAAACTAAAATTGTGTTTATTAAATCATGCTTATTCCTACGGCCTAATATTTATGTGTACTGTTTCAAATGTTTATTTTTTAAAAAGAGGACTTAAAAATATAGTTCATTCTAAAATCATGTCATTTCATTGCATCTTATGTTTTCAAAATGAACCCCATTTCGAAAACATGATATGCGTTAATTACCAATATAACGAATAATCAATGTCGGCCTTAATCTAATCAGTCATTCAGTTTGCGACACACATTCAACTGTATCTGACTAACTATAAATGGGTACATCAGAGTTTGGGGGGGTCACCCAAATGACTTCTTCCTTCGACCCTCGACTCAGAGATCTCCTCTCACTTGACTTTTATTAATTGGTCGTCAAAAATGTGCCAAATTAACGGATTAATGATCCCACGTCTTCAATCTTAAAGTTCCGATTTGGGATTGGGCAAACCTCGGCCTGCAAAACCCTCGCCCCTCCCGTCGCATCCTTGTGCTGTATTGCCACGAATGTGTATCCGGGACGTTTGAGTGGATTGTGTTTCATTAGCTTGATTCGAGCGGACAGCGCTAAGCTGCTGTGGGGCTCTGCGCTGACAGCTAATTACAGGAATCTGCCTTGTCTACTGATAGAGAACAATGGGTTGAAATGAGCCTCTGCCAAGGGGAGACTAGACCGATCTTTATACATTTCATCTGAATATGTACAAAACAGTCAAATGTACACATGCGGCGTACCTGTTCGGTCAGGAGAACTTTTTACATTCTTGCATTTGGCAGATGCTGTATTAAGGAGATTGAACCCATATCCCTATGCTCAATATTATAATTAGAATCTTTTTTATCATTTATTTCTTAACTAACATTAATTCTTTGAATGCACAAAGAGAGCCATGTAAAATAACTCGAACAATGTTAGTGATGCCTGATTTGATGCCAGCAAATACACATTTAACGGAGCGGACTGGGTCCGAGTTACAAAACAGGCTTGCGAGGGTTTGACATAGTCTGTCGAGCACGCAAATCTCGTGCCCGTAACCTGAAGATATTTCCCCCAAGCGGCTTCAGGATACTCGACTATTTTGTCTGGATCTCTGCTCTCGTCTCCAGATAATCAGCATTAAAACACGCCGCTCATGTGCACGCTCTTCCCCCTTAAAAGAAAATTAAATAGATTAGCAGAAACGTCAGTAAATCAAACGACACATTACGCTCGCTACATTTGAAGCGGCCGGCACGTCAAAACAATCCAATTAGCCGTGTTTCTGGCCCTGACATATTCTTTTGTTATGTTTGGAATTATTTTCCACCGATGCTTCAAACCAAAGTTACTGGGCAAAATATTCGCCAGCGGATTGCAGCACAGCTACAGGCCGTCACGCAGCATGCAACAGCGCTAATTCTACAAGCTGTCCCAAAACTCCTACGGTTTTGACACACTTTTGCCAAGTTCTTTGTCTCCGGCACCCAGGTAGAAGAGAAGAGCCTCATTTCTGAGCTGCCATCGTTTCCCTTCTCCGCATCTTGACACGTTGTCAGCGAGAGGCGAAAAAAATCTCCCGGAGATGGAGACGTTTCAACCTTTCCTAGCTGCCGTTGGGCCCAAAGCTCGGGTCAGTCCATCTTCTCCTCCTCTTCATTGCTTTTTTCGCGGTTTCATCATCGACCCCGCGTGATTGAGAAGCGCCCCCCTCTCTCCCCACGCCAAGACCGTCGTTAATGTCACTCCGCGTCAGGGTGACTAAGCCGCGGCAACCGTGGTGACCCGTTTGGTCTGAGCAATGGGTCCGCTAGTCTGTCGGCCACGGGGTCAGCAGTGCCACAGCGATGTGTTTGAATGACAGCTCGCGTGGGGGGATTGTTAGTGAGATTTCCTTGCATGGAGATGCCCTGTCAAGGGCGGCACGGCCCTGCCAGTGTCACGCGGCCCACGGCATCGTTGTTGGGACACTGGCTGACAGGTGAGCTGTAGAGTGGCTCCTTGGCCTCCTAATTGCAGCCTCTGGTCTTCTATCTTGTGGGGACCGGGACTGATAGGGTGGCGGAGGCCGACTTTTGCCAGGCTGACCTGTCCTTTGCCAGGGATCGGTAAGGTGAGCACTACACCGCCCGCAGCTACGTCTGGACGTGCGATGATGATATGACATGAGGACCGGACACAAACATGGCAGGTGAATTTGATGGGCAAACGAGGACACGTGCGGTCACATGAATATATGGAAATTGTGCATGGGAAATTGTGTGTTGGCAGGTTTTGTGTTTGGTGTACGGTCTTGCATGCATTTAGCAAACATTTCTCAAACGTGGTTTAATGCAAATAAGAGGAAACTACAGCACTTTTTATGTACATATGTATTCAGCGTGTCAATTCATTAGAATTTTTTGTAAAGGGAAATTCAAATGACAGTCTGGTTATTTTTTCTTGAGGCAGCGGTGATATTGTGTCTATTTGAGATTTAAGAAGGTTATGTATATTGACTGTATAAAACATGGTTGTCAAATGAATTCCCTGAAGTATTTTTGCATGGAAATGTAAGATTTATGAATATGTATAGTTCTTGGGAATCAAAGAAATTATGCCTCTTTTATCAGATGTGCAAGACAATACAGAAAAAGCAGTTGTATTTGGCTGTCCTAAAATAACAGTTTAAATTGCTTTTCACATGAGAAATGACAGCAAATGTCTTAAGGATATTTAATTCAGCAAAATACAAAAATATTTACATGGCATTTATGAAACATTTCTCTCTTATCTTGTAGCTTCTTCAAGTCTTATTGAAATATTACAACAGTTAGTATTTTGCATGTGAGATGAACGGTAGCAGTATACAGGAGGATTTGTGAAAAAATAAAAGTTTGTCATTCTATCTGCTCTTTTTGACATTTTTTTAAGACTACTTTACTAGTTATACAATTTCAGGTGGGGTTTCTCTCCACATCACTAAACACATAGGTGACTTTTATCAAAACTGCAAACGACTTTACCTACAACGCATCGAACTCGGTTTGACTGTTTCCTTTTGTAGTGATACCAGCCAGGATTTTTATCATTTCTATAACTCATAGACAAAATCAATCTGATTGATAACCATTTGGTTTGCATTGTTAAACCTTTGCTCCCAGTGTCGACTTTCTGTTGTCCTGTCAACAAAAGGTGTAAAAGATCCTGAAACATTATGCATGTTTCCATATGTTATAGTATTCAGAATGATTGTCATATGAGCTGTGTATACGTATAAAATTATGTTTTCACCATGAAATGTTTAAAGTTATGTAAGGCCCTTGTTAATCTCATGTAATTCCATTGTGAGAAACCTGGGGTCTAACAGTCAGTAGAACTAAATGATATTTGTGTAAAACTGCAAAAAGATTTGTGTGATGGTTCGGTTTAGGGGTAGGAGGTACCAAATAGGTTATGTAGAGTATAAATCCCTGCGTCTATATGGGAAGCCATGTGTGTCAGTCACAGGGTGCTATACCCTGGCATCTCACCGTGGCATCTGTGTGATGTCCAGAGGAAGGAAGCCAGTATGATCTACACCGCTCACATGAGAAAACATGCAAAACTCTTACGATATACAACCACCCAAATCTGAATTTGTTTCAACACACGCACACGCACACAAGCACACACACACACACACACACACACACACACACACACACACACACACACACACACACACACACACACACACACACACACACACACACACACACACACACATGCTGTGTTTGAGTTTTAATGAGGCAGTCTGGAAACACAGCCTGCTTCATCACAGCTGATCAGATCTGCTCATCTCTCATCCATCGCCGTCTCTTAAGGTAACTGGCTCGTGGGACACCTTGGAAAACCTGAAGGGACCGTCCTGCTGTACTGGTCTTGAAGAAAGGACTGAGGAGCAGGGCAGCTAGAGGAAGAAGCAAGCAGTGTTTTGTCTTAAGTGTGTTCTGGAAGTGCTGAAACTTCAGACAGATGAGAGCAACACCACACTGCCATCCAGCGGCCATCAGAGTTACTGCATGTTAAGAGTGCATGAAAAAAACAACTTGCCTTTCTAAATCTATTAAGCATTCATTCCACCTGTTTCATAAAAGGGATTTGGGTCATCTGGGGGTTGTTTTAGGGTTATCAGTGTGTTATTGTGGGTTGTTATGGCGTATATGATGTCCTGGTTTGTTCTGGATACGACTCAACATTAGGCCCAAGACAAATGAAACCCGGTTGACCTGAAGTGAGAGTATATAAAACACCATCTGTATTATCTGATCAGTGTTTTTACTGATGATGGGTGGCTGTCTGACCAGTACAATGATGGAAGAGCTGGAGATTGACAGATCGGTCCCACAGTGGGCGTTTACGGCCATGTGTATGATGCATAGATGAGAGAAAGAAGGAAGGAGAGGGCAGGGAAGAAGCTATAGTGATTTTCGATAGGTCTCTCGTCCTGATCTTTATATGGCCTGTGGCCTCTCCGGCCCTCCAAACCAATCAATCAGTTGAACCCAACGCCTGAAGTGCACTCCTATTGAACTGCGCGTGTGTGTGTGTGGGTCTGTTGGCGCGTGTGTGTGTGGGTGTGTATGTGTGTTTGTTTATCTCTCGACTGCTTACTGAAACTCATTGATACATGTGTGAGTGTACTCATGCGTGTGTGTGCATTTATTAATTTGCAACAACCACAGGTTCCTACAATATCTCAGTTGTTTCATTTAATGACATTAAATGGCGAAAAAAAGAGAAACAGATATCTCGACAGGATGTCAGAAGACATCTCGACAATGTTTTGAACTGGAATCAAAAGTCAATTTTGTTGAAGATTGGAGGACACATCTGAGACTGAGTTGATACATAAATGAAACAAAACGCAGAACTCCATCCGTCGACCTGAGCGTTGAAAGACATTTTCCTTTAGGTCCTTCTGGGAAAGTTTATTAAATAATGTACATGAACTGAGAAAAGATACATATTACTACAATCTGCTTCCACAGTGACCTTACACTGTAAACATACATTTCTTATATTGTGGTGTTTTTAGTACAAATATCTTAAACTTCTCCCTTAGCCAAGAAAGTAAGCTGCTAAGATGTTTTATCTGGATTTTGGAAATAAATTACGATAATCAAATGAACTTTTGTTTAGAACAAGCAAAATTACATGCCAGTGGTGTGAGAAAAATAAACTTAAATTAGGTACTAACAAAGTAAAACCAAATTCAGGTTTATTTTTCTAACCACATTGGCAGATTATTTTGCTTGCTTTAAACATTTATGTCCTTTATTTTAATTATTTATTTGCCCAAAACAACATAACCAAGGTCATTTTCCTTGCCAACTAGATGTGTCATGATTTAAAAAGTTTAAAATTTTAAGTTTTTTAAATTAAAACAAGACAAAAATGGTTAAAAAATGAATACATTTTTGCAGCATAGTGTTTTTTTAATTTTTGCTCAATTGAATGTTTTTGTGAAATGTATTTATTCATACATATTGTCACATAGGAAAGTACACAGACAATAAAGAAAAAGTCATTTGTTTTAGTTTTATAGGAGCTGCTGTGTCTGGACGACTCAGCATCATACGCTGGATCTGGTCGTTCTCTGTTGTCTGGTGTGATGCTTTGCTTGTCCAGCTCAGCATATGTTATGAGAAGAGCCCACGGGACGGTGAAGCTCAGATGTTTTGTAGCGTGCTGTTGGGGGTCTTGTGTGGTCATCTGTTGTACAGCAGAAGAGATTATGCAGCTTTATCATTAACACAGATCCAGGAACAGCTGATCTTTATATCAACCCCCTTTACACCTAATTAGCCTCATTAACAGGCTCACCTGGACTCAGCATGCAGCACGGCCACCTGGGAGCCACAGGTAAAAATACCTAACACACAGAGACCGCCTACACCCATTATTACACCACCTGCACACACGCACACACACGGCAAATACTGCACACACAAGCAAAACATGCAACACACTGAAAACACACCATCCCGACTTCTTTATATGTGAATTCTGTGTTTGACGGTCATGATGCTGCAGCATTCGGTTGCCATGGCATTGATGCGGTTTCTAAGTTCTAATTGAGAGGTTGTTAGCACTTTCCTGTGAAGTTGCTATGGTGCACATCGCGGTTGCTAGGGTTTTTTCACTGGTTCAAAAGAACCCACAAATATGATATTCTACTTCGAAAACATTTTAAAAATCATTCTATTTACATTTATTTACAGACATTGAAAACCGGAGGAACAGGTCAAAATAATAGAAAAGATGCTCAAGGTTATACCTACGTTTTTAGGAAAAGTTTTTTATGTGACAACCTGCATGCATGCGTGTAAGCTCAGCTGCCCGGTGTCTCACACTGTTAGTTTGCTGATATCCCCTGTGGGTCTGAACACCAAGCACATTTCCATCACTGGGACAACCAGCGGCAGATGAGTTCAGGCTGTGCACTGATGCTGATGCTGATGCTGTGTGTGTTTTCTTAGTTTTATGATGGATGAGTAACGGCAACATGTCAATCACTTAAGAAGAACAATATCTAGTGTTCATGCTCATTGTCATTGACCAAACCTCTTAGGTGAAAATTAAACCTGAACTTGAATTATGAGGCAGAATAATAGTTTGAATATATCAATGTAGCTCTTGAGCCGGTTGGGGACCGATTGCTCTAAAACACCTTCCACAACATCCTGATGGTGTGAAAGAAACTTAAAAGTATTGAATACTCTGGATTGAATTTTTAGGGATTCTGTGATACTGTATTTCAGTCAATGACCATAACAGATTCTATCCATATAAAGCGAATATAATCCAGAACCTCTACACATGGTGTATTTCTCTAACAGTCCCATAGTGTTGTGTGGTCCTTCTGTTCCTGCAGTGCACAGAAACAGTTTATAAAATAAGATGTAAGTGTTCTTCATTAGAAATGACTTGATCTAACTCTGCCACCCATCCATCCACCCACCCACTCTCTCTCTCCCTCTCTCTCTTTTTTACTCACTCTGTCACTCTCTCTCTATTCATGTTCTCAGTCCCAGAGGCTCAGTCCTTCTCCCTTAATGACGTGTGGAGTTTAATTAAACACAATCTCAGTCATCTCACCTGTCAGCTCTGTCTCTTTCTGCCAGCTCAGTGTCTGCCCCCCTGGGTAAGTGCCACAGTCTCTCTCTCTCTCTCTCTCTCTCTCTCTCTCTCTCTCTCTCTCTCTCTCTCTATCTATCTCTCTTCCTCTCTCACTCTCTCTATCATATAAAGCTCAAACCTCAGACAGTCATCCACTGACAATATCAAACATAGACAAAATCTGTGTACAATAAAACAAAGTTTTAATCCAATTTGTGAGAAAGAACTACACAGATTTGATACAATGCAAAAAATGTTTTACATCTAAAAATCAGCAAATGTTACACTGCAAAAATATCCTCTGTACATATATATATATATATATATATATATATATATATATATATATATATGATTTTAACATCACAAGAAAAACAGAGTTTTTGATCTTTCCCCATTGGTATTTTTTGCTTTTTCTAACGAACATTTTGCTAGTTTTCGTTGAAAATTAGTTTATAGTCATCAATTACTCACAGACAGGGGTGGGGCTTTATAATGTACTTTAGTGACAATTGCATTAGAAATAAATCCTCATAATTTTGTCTCATATACACACAGTATGTTTTGTGTCTTGTGTGCACTTAGAAGTGAATACACAACTGTATGTAGACATGATGATGTTATTACCGTAGCAACAGGTTCTGTCATGACTCTCTCTCTTTACACAATCTGTGTCTCTTTAGTGTTTCTCGGGTGTTTTCTGTGCTGTCACTTCATCGCTTCTGTTCTGCTTTCACTGTTCTTTGTTTTTTCTTCTCTTCAGAATCTGTCTTTGAGGTGGGGGCTGTGTGTGTGGGGTCAGTCAGGCATGTGGTGCAGAGGACAGGAGTCCCTGGTGCGGAGATTCCTCGCCTCCTGCTTTAATTGAGACATACTGTCAGAGTGACAAACACATTTACATGGTGCGTGTGTGTGTGTGTGTGTGTGTGTGTGTGTGTGTGTGTGTGTGTGTGTGTGTGTGTGTGTGTGTGTGTGTGTGTGTGTGTGTGTGTGTGTGTGTGTGTGTGTGTGTGTGTGTGTGTGTGTGTGTGTGTGTCATCAGCTCTCCATCTCAGTGAACGACAGAAAAGAGACTCGTCTCCATTCAGTGACAGATTTAACACCAGAGGACAGTGAAAGGAGGGGGACCGGCGTTTTAACATTCCTTTCTTTTACTTCTTTCACTTTTTCTTATTCACTTATCTACACCGCAGGCTCGGCTGAAGTCTGGTTCTCATGTGTGATGTTCTTCATCTTGATTCACACACCGGACTCTAGATAAGGATTCAAGTGATGTACTGAGAAAGGCCTTTATTTTAATAAATGATTGGTTTATAAATTCAGCTAATAAAGACAATAGACATACACTTTTCTAAAGTTTCGTGTGACCAACATTTTTGCTGAAATCTTTAAAACTTTTGATTTGAATTTAGTCTCAAATGTTGAAAATGATTTGTTAGAAAAAATGATAATTGTGCCAACATATGAATTTAATTTATTACAGTTTGGATGGAATAAATCAAAATGATTTTAAGTTGAGACCTTAAGAAGATGCTTTATAAAATTTGGATCCACATTCACATCCACACGTTTTATAAAGTACTATATGTAGAAAAGGAGTAAGTGACCCTTAACTTTCAATTAATATAACGTTATGTATTTTTTATTCTTCCCCCAATTTTAGTCCTAACAGAAGTTGACACTTAATTTATGTCTTCATTAAGGTCTCAGAATAAATCTTAACAATGTCTCAAACTGAGCTCAGATTTGTCAAGTCTGCAATCAAAATTATTTAATTATCTCAACAGAACTCAAACTTTTCTCATCAAATCCAAATTTATTTTACATTCATTCACACATACAAACTCCTCATGGGCTTCAACAACTCCACTGTCATTTTATTCTCTTTTATTTGTTCAAATGATATCAGGAGATAGATGAAACTAAATAAAAATATAGAGAGACTAAATGAAAATAAAACATAACTCCATCAGATCTCCGGAGCTTTAAAAGAGAAGACTTGACTGTTTTCACTTTAAGAAGAAATGATCCTGTAACTAAAACTCTTAGCTATAGACTCATGACACAGAAGTCATTGAACACGACTCATTTCTGTGATCACACACCAACACAGAGAACAAATACTAATCGCACCATTGCAATGACTCAAAGGAAGGAGAGAACCCTGCCGTTCAAATGCATTAGTGTTCGAGGGCATTAAACTAAAATGCATGTAGCAGTTCTCACCGGTGGAGGGTTGAGGGTCCCGGTGGGCACGTTCCTGACACTGCCATAAGCACCTGCATATGCATTAATGAAATCCATTGAAATGCAAAATCTTGCAGCAATTTGTTCAGTAAAGCTCACAGGGAAATATGGATTAGATGGAGGGGACGATACATTAGGTGTTTTAAATAGCTTTGAGACGTTGCCTTCATTTCTTCTGTCTAGCTCTCTCTTGACTGGGAAAGCCTGCTGTGGCTTCAATATGCATGAACCTCTTTCTATGTTGGCTGCTCGGTCTCTTTGTTTGTACCTGTGGGTGGCATGAGGGGGTCAGTAGACGGGACTGCACATAGAATTATTTGATTCAAAAATCACGTCTAAAATGCTACAGATGTTCAATTTGGTCTAAAGTTCAGTGGTTGGAAAAAACTAAATTTTTTATTATGACTGAGAAAAGTTGTGATTTACATAGAAAATCTGTGTTGGCGAGTGTTCTTCTTTGAGTTGGTGGCTATGTGCCAACGTGGCAGCATGCAGGTTGTATATTTCCGGGGGGCATACACCAGCCGAGCACATACAGCTGCATTATTCATCACGGGTTGATTTCATTTTGTACCACTTACACAACATGGATATAACACAAACATGTCATTATCCTATCAAATATGATATTACCTGATGTATTATGAGGACATGACAAGAGAGATAATCATTTTAAAAACATCGATGTCCTTCCAAAACCTTGGATGTCCCGGGGATCCCCTTGGATGTTTTTCAGGAAATGGGTAACACTTTCAGTTTTCTTTAATTATCTGACTAAATATTGCTGATGAGTACTTTTTAATTGTTCAAATATTTTAAAACCCAGATAGAGCCAATAGGGGTGACTCGTAAAAATGATTTAAAAAAACTTCTACATCAAAAATAAAAAGTATGGAGAGACATTGTTTAATAAGGACATGGAAGATATATCAAAAAATTTAAATGAAAAAAACATTTTCTTATATATAGTGTATATAATTGTTACACAATAAACAGGATTGGTTTTGATATATGTATACATATTCATGCACATTACTCATTCAAATAAAATTAAATAATGTTCTAAATATTACAGAATCATATATACTTAAGTAAACGTAAGTGTACAATGCAGTAAATTATTAAAAAGTTCTCTATAAACTTCAAAGTCAAGCTGTCTTTTCATCAAAATTGTTTAGTTGTTTAGCATCTGCCTTTCAGTTGGAAAAAGTGTGGCTAAACTCTTTTTGATGATATTAGTCTGATTTATTCTCAAATTTAAATCCTCAAATAGTCCTGCACATGTGATATGGTTGAAGGTCTTATGGTCATACCTCACAGCACTACAGCTAAATGAGAATAATTCTCACACACACACACACTTTTAGGACGTCCCCTGGTGTAGAGCAGAGAGCCACACAAGAGAAGAGCCGAATCAGTGACAGCAGTGACTGTATGACTGCTGTTAGACCCTGAAGCACAGACTTAATTAAACACACCTCTCTCTCTCTCTCTCTCTCTCTCTCTCTCTCTCTCTCTCTCTCTCTCTCTCTCTCTCTCTCCTCTCTCTCTCTCTCTCTCTCTGTCTCTCTCTCTCTCTCTCTCTCTCTCTCTCTTTCTCTCTCTCTCTCTCTCTCTCTCTCTCTTTCTCTCTCTCTCTCTCTCTCTCTCTCTCTCTCTCTCTCTCTCTCTCTCTCTCTCTCTCTCTCTCTCTCTCTCTCTCTCTCTCTCTCTCTTTCTCTCTTTCTCTCTCTCTCTCTCTCTCTCTCTCTTTCTCTCTCTCTCTCTTTCGAGGGGCCTTTAATGAAGTGGTCTCCTCCATCCATCCAGCTGAACGCCAGGTCTTCTTCCTCTGCCTGGTTGGCTGGCAGCCATTTGGCTGGGCTCTGTCAGCTCTGCGCAGTTAATTAGCTCTGTTGTTCATTTGCCTCCCTGAGATTTCCACCCTGTTTCAAGTTTAGGATGGAAATGCAAAGAGGGCTGGATCAGGCGTGACATCCCAGGATGAGACTCCCGACTGACAACGGTCCTGAGCCGAGCTGTGAGAGAGTTAATGACTAATACACCATCTATACATACATCAATCTCTTATTAAAAAGATTGTTTTATACTAGAATATCAAGTTCAATTCATCTGTGGTTAAGGTTAAATCAATTCAAACGTATTAAGTGTCCTTGTTTCAATGGAAGTTTACTTTATAAAAGAACTTTCAAGAAAAAGACATCAATCCATTTAAAAGATATTTGTATATAAACTTTCAAGAGTTCAGACATTCATACAGATCCCTAGAGAATAGATAGATATCTCCAATGTGCAATCTAAGATAAAACATGTAGGGCTGTAAGATGTCTGCAAAAGATTTAGAGATCTGGAAAACATCCGATATGTAAAAACATCTCAAGAGCTGTTGTAGGTACATCCATTCTACATCCTAATCATCTTCCAGACATCTCCTGATAATATTTCTGAGAAAAGACACCTCAGAGATGCATTACAGATGACCAAACAGATGTCTGTAAGATGTCTTGAAGATGAATATGATTTTAAGTTTGGGTCGTACCTTTTGTTAACGAATAAAATAAGAAAACAGAATATAATTCTACCCAAAATCATATATACATTGTGAAAATATCTCTTAAACTTGATATAAATAAAAATGAGTTGAACAAATAAAAATGAGTTGAACAAACATCTGTAAGTGCCCATAAGTATGTTTTTTTTTTTTACTTTGTGTGCGTGCCCGTGTGAGTGTGTGTTTGCGTGCCCATGTGACAGGACCTATTTAGGATTTCTGTATGTTAAAGGTTTCCTCATTTTCAGTGAAATTGAGACGAAACTGCGGCACATCCACACCCACCGAGCCAATTTAGCTTTGGCAAAGCTGACCGAAACCATTAGACTGAAATCGAGCTCTATATATGTATTTAAATAAGACGCGAGATTTCTCCATATGTGGGCAAAATGAGAGCTCTGGAAATCCTGTGAGGATCCATGGGCGGAAACAGGCCGAGCGCGAGAGGGCCGGAAAGGCCGTGGCGCCATTTAAGTGTGCGAGAGACTGTAGTCGTTATATTCCTGTTATATTTCTTGTTTTCCAGACGTTAACGTCACACTGCTCAAGAAAACAAGACTGGTAGAAAACACTTAAATGAGGAAATGTCGTGGACGAAGGAGACACCGTGACGGGCATAAAAAATAACAGAACGCATATTAAACTTTTGTATTCATTTTTATATAAGATGTGTCAGCTTTGTTAATTTGTGGAATATATTCTCTGTACAGAACACCCTCATATATTAAACACTACAGTTTATGTTAAAGAATATAACTGATAGCACACACGTCTGTAATGACGTCACATCTCTGAGACCTCAGATGTCATATAGATCCTGTTAAGATGTCTTTGAGGTATACAACAGCTTCAATAACAGTATTTTCCTCATATGAAACCTTGTTTTTTTTCTCCTAGATAATCACTTCTTTTAATTTGTTGTTTTTTGGATAAAAGCATGTGAAGGTTACTTAGGTTTTTCTATAAGAGGAACTGGACAAGAGATGGGTTCACTGTGCCCTCTTCTGGTCAAGAAGACCCATCACACACACAGTAGGATAAACATACCTAACTCTGCCATACCAGACAGCAGATCAATTTAAAGAAAGTTCTTCTATAGGGTAGCTTTCATCCCCTCCACGTATGCTGGAGTCTCTAAGAATATCTACAGTTCTTCAAAAGAAGGAATACCAGTCGTCTTGTAGTCACCTCCAGCAGTGTCACGCCGTTTCAAACACATTTTCATGCGAATGAGTCTATATGTTTAAAGAATCTCTCCGTCATCTCTGTGTTTGCCATCAATGCAGAGCTCTGTTTTGCTTCACGTGTCAAAGCCGACGGCCCCACAGAAACACACCTCTAATCACAGCACACACGCACACACACACACACACACACACACTGAGACTGACAACCTGGGCCAACAATACACATCTGACTTCTCTCTTCCTCCACAAGCCTCCTTTGCATTGTTTTCCACACTTGTCTCCTGACACGGCAGCGTTTCAGTCTCTTAGTGTCAATTAAAAGTGAACTATCTGCATTTGTCAACATATCATCTCCGGGCCCTGGCGTGACGTGTGGATGATTTGTAGACGCCTCCTGACACAGTGTGGGAGACGGTGATCTCCCTCATTAGAGACAGTGCGAGAGCCATCATATCTGACGTGATACTTACCAGTCGACCCCCCTCCTCCTGTCACACCTGTCACTTCAGTGCCCCCCCACCCTCTGTCTTTCTCTCCGGGTAAGCAAGAGCATCCACAAAAGACATTTTATAGAGAAATATGCTGCCAATTTGGTGGACATGCTGTGCAAGATTTTTTTTAAAGCAAAGCTGTTATATGAGTGACTCTCACGATCACTGCCAGAATCATGAACTGTTCTATAGTGTCTATACCATAATGCTATTTGGTATACATTAAAATGCTTTTGCACTGCCTTTAGTTTGTATATATAAAGAAATGACATAGTGTTTATGATGCATGCTGTATTAAACTGTGTAGTTTGGTTTAACCATCTAACATTTTGACTTTGAGGCATTTTTATCTAAAAATGCAATTACTGTCATCATGTGCTTCATCTGTTTATGACGTTTCCTTCTGCAAAACAAAAGAAGATATTGTGAGAAATGTCTTTTTGTTTTTGTGTTCATTCAAAAGAATGAGGTTTTCATTCTGAGATCTGTTTTGCGAAGAGAATAAGTAATATAACTTCTGTGAAACTCATCCAAAACACAAAATTTTTTAATGTTTAATTAATGTGAGTTAAAATGTGCCTAAAGAGCTTGTGTGTTGAGTTTGGGTTTTGGGAGTTTCTCGCTGGAATGTTGTGTGACTCCTTCAGACGGGTCATACTAGTCTTGACATTCAGAGTTGTTGCTCTCATTGGAGGAATTTAAAAGAAAATCAGAAATGATAAGAAATAAAAATCAATTCACATGTCAGTTCATTAGTTTCCAGGAGATGTTTATTCATTGTTTTTATGTTATACAAAACAATATCTTGATTCATATTGTAAATTCTTTAGGGCAGGGTTTTCAAACAGTGGATCAGGATCCATACTGGTGATGGGTCTTGGGTTTATAAAGTTATAAACTTCCAGAACACAGTTTTCATTCACAACAACGTATCTAGATTAGATTCAAGCAATATCAAAAACATTCAGAGATGTCAGAGAAATACAAACAAACAACTGGTTCATCCAGTCCTATCTTATGTAAAAAGAAAAAGTATAAACAATACAAATATAAAAATATACACAGATAAAGAAACAAACACACAAGAGTCCAGTGTACCATCTCACACAGTCCACACAGCAAATCCTTTTGAAATATGTAAGGCTCCAGTAACTTTCCTTCGATATCTGATATAGAAATTAGTCGTAAAACAAATCTTATCTGTAAACCAGTCCAGTGTATGCAGATCAAAATACAAGATCTGTTTGTACACTTCTCAATACAGTGAGACAACAGGTTGTAGAAAAGTGCACGCATGTTTGTTCATATCAAGGCACAGCAAGTGTGAATTAAACAACATATTCTTTATACAAATACATTCACAAATACTGGAATAGAAAAATGTTTGCTTTAGAAATTGCTGATAGGTTGTTTAAGGAAGCATATGTGTAATATATTTGAACAACACCTTTAAAAATAAAAGTACTTAAATGACTCTATGGGCACTGTCACAGAAGGTCTTTCACATTACATGCTTTACATTTTTCTCAAAGGTTTTTAAAAAGACTGTATTAATCGTATATCAGATGTGGAAGTGCTTTGAACAAAACATTTCTTGTGTGAGGATTAAACAGTGCAAACTGTCTTAAATTCTAAAGAAAATATACAGTACATAACAGCTATTCTAATGTAGAATTCTTTGATCTTTCTCATTCCTTAATTCTCACATAAATGTATAATACTACATAAACTGAAATAATACTTATATATAGTTTTGTTCAACTTCATATGCACTTTACATAAATATATCTTGTAGAAAAACAGTAGTAAACTATTTTCATCAACAGTGGTCGAAGTAGCATTAAAATAGTAAGTTCTAGTCGCCTACTCATACAAGCGTAATTGTTTTGTTGGTTTCTTGGCTGTCCTTCTAAAATCGTAAACCTCTGTGTTTTGCCACTCTTTATGTTTGTCACTGGGACTATTAAAGTGCTTATCAACAATAAAAAAAAATATGATCAAATTCTCTGTTGTCAGTGTTTCTGTTTCCGAAATCAAAAAAATGTGGACAGTTGAGATTTCTGAATGACAGTTTTTTTACATTAGGCAAGATAATGTATATGTAAATAATAATGCAGTGTATTTTATCCACAACTGAAACTTTTGATGGTAATGGCACTGAGACAGAGTTAAAGAAGCATCTTTGTGGCAATTGTTGATAACATAAGTATTACAAACAGAACATACCGTCTTCTTCAGTCAAGAATTCTCCTCTTACGTAAAGTTTGAAAGAAACATCTTGATGAAGTATTCCTCTATGTTCCCCACTTTTAATTGGATAGTACAGTCTTCACAATGGTTAGTCTTCCATGATGTTTGTATGTAAAGCTGACACATGTTGGTTTTGTCTCATTCTGCTGTATCTTAAAGTGATGCGGGTACAGTATGTTTTTAAGCAGTATGTTTCTCAGATGAGTCTCTCCTCCGGAGGCACTTTCAGCACGCTCCCCATCTCCAGTCTGGCTCCGGCTACCTCCTGTTGGCTTGGGCTGTACGTCCCCTCCGAACGGCGTTTCCGTCTGGCTGTGAGAACTATGCAAACCAGTGCCACCACTGCCAGAAGAACAGCAAGACACACCAGCGGGATGGCCATCAGCAACCATGGCACACCTTCAGTCTGAAGCTGTTTCTATAAGAAAATGAGGACAAATCAGATAGATCAGACCAAACAAATAAACAAGAAATTATGAAGAGATTTTGACTTACGTTTTTTTGACAGTTTTCTCCGCTGAAGTCAGACATACATTCGCAGAAGTAAGAATTGGGTCGGTTCACACAGGTACCACCGTTGAGACAGGGGTTTGACTCACACTCATCTATATCCACTTCACATCTACAACCAAAAATAAGAGTCAAGTATTGTCCATGATGAAAAAAATGCATGATTGATGAAAGACATCATGTTAGAGTCATAAATCATGAAGTTGATCAAAAAGGAAAACGATTATAAATGTAAAAATAAGAAATTGACAAGATTAATAATTGCTTGTATAAAGCACAGAGAGTAAATGATGGTTAAATGGAATGTTTATCTTAGTTAAGTAAATGTAATCATTCATCTTTAATGATCAGACTTGTGTCTCACAGGATGTGATGGTTTTATTCTCACCTCTCTCCAGTAAATCCTGGTCTGCATGAACAGTTTGCTCCCCACAATCCTTCCATACAAGTGCCTTCATTCTCACAATCAAGATCCACTTTACACAGCTGAGGAGGAAAACGCCACCTGAATATACAAAATACAGAATTATAAAGATTGAGATTTCTACCAAAAAAATGATCTATACAAAAATATGGTACAGTTGCAAAGTAAGAGACCATTCCAAATGTTAATTTATACATGATTTCCAAATGGATTCTGTCATTATCATCCAGTGTCTGTTAAATAAAAATGACATAAAGTCATCCAAAAGCAGAGACACCTAAAACACGACAATACAAATGAAAATGTTATAAACACTCAGGGTATCACACAAACATATATTTTTTTAAATTTTCCTAAATCAATGTTAAACCATTACTGTGTTATTGTTTAAGAGTGAATATAAACTTGTTTTCTAATAATTCATGCAAAAAAGGAACAATATTTGTGTTTAAACTTGATAGAAATATTGTTGACAGACAGAATAAAAACACAAATAATGTGTTTCCTAGACAAATAAATATAAATAAATTCAGGAAAATATTATTTTTGTAAATCTCTCTAATTTATTTCTTAGGATGCATACACACATATTAACAATAATCTCTTTCAGCATCAGCATTTAAAAATACTTCACAAAACGTTCATGGCCATCAAGATAGTTGTTAAATGTGTACACAAGATTCATATATCCAAAAAATATTACCTGGTTTAAAAAAATAATAATAATTAATTAACACCTTTCTCTGTAATCTCTTAGTAACATTAAATGCAGAATAATCCAAATAATACGAAAATATTTTATAAATAACATTAAAGTATTAGAATGTATTTTTATTTCCGACTAAATGCTTGTAAAAAATATATTTTTATATTATTGTGTATTAATTATATTGTAAAATAATTTTTCAACACCCTTTAAATCAAATTTTATATACATTTTTTATATTACACTTTTATATACACATCTTTGAATGTCTTTGTATGTGAATAAAGAAACAACATTTTATACCAAAAGCTGTATTTCAGAGAAGTCACTTGTTTTTTTATGCGCAGACGTTGAATTATGCTGAACTATACCCTACAACATCGTGAAAAGATACAATTATTTTGTCATAAGCTATTTTGTTAAACTAAAATTTTAAACTATGTCTAATGGGAATGCTTTGTGTATGTTTAGTACTCACTGGCAGAATGGGCCTGTGTGACCAGGTGGACAAACACAGGTGTATCCACCAACAACATCCACACATGAGGCAGCATTCTCACAGCGATGGTTCTGGCATTCATCCACCTCCACCTGGCAGTTCTTTCCACTATAGCCAGAAGCACACAGACACTCATAGTCTCCTGGCAAATCTCTGCAGGTCCCATAGACACAGGGCTGTTGGCCGCACTCATCTATGTTCTCCTGGCACAGATCCCCTGTCCATCCCGGGGCACATTCACAACCATAGAGATTGAAGAGGTCTCTGCACGTGCCATTGTTCTGACAGGGCTCTGAAAGACACACCGGTGTGCCTTGGCATCCCAGCTGAGGCTTTGTCACCTCTCGGATCCGGATGAACTGTGACGTTTGTGGAACTTCCTCCTCGAGACCTCCAGCGAATGGTAAATACACTCCTCCGATCCGAACCTCGCCCAAACAGCCGGTGTAGTTCTCGGCCAACCACACGACGGAGTGGTTAAAGAAGTCCATGTTGCCAGATGCTGCCAGGCTGTCACCAGCCGCATCTCCATCCATGCTAAGATGCCATCGAGACGCTGCCATGGATGTGCCTGAGGTGTAAAGTTCCACATGGTGCCATTCTCCATCGGAAACAGACCCTTTACTGACGAAAGCTTGAGTTTCGAAACTGTTCCCACCGCGGAGCTTCACGATGACGGAGGAATTCAGAAGGCCCATGCAGAAGAACTCCACACCGTTGGAGGCACGCAACAGCGTCCCGTTCACCTCACGGGTTCGCAGATGGATTGAGATGTTTGTCACGGAGATCCGCAGAGATCCGTTGGCACTAAACTTCAAAGCATTGTTCTGAAACGTGGCATTGGCTAAACCTGCCAAAAGGAGGAAAATGTTCAATAGGAGAGATCATGAGAATGCTTGAGGAGTCAAACCAGCATGAAATCAATCCTAGAAGGTAAAGAACTTAAAATTCAAAGCAGAACTTTTAGTTTCATGTTTAACTATTTTTGAGGACACAATCTTGAGTTTGTGTTATTCTAATAGCTTGTGGGTTTCCGCTCAAGTTTAAATGAGTTTTGAGAAACACAGAGCCTGACAGATACTCACACTCATAACCATCAGATAAATCTAAACATCGACTTCCAGGAACACACGGATTACTGACACACCACACAGGGACGTCACACGTCTTTCCAGAGAAATTCAGAGGACAAAGACATTCAAAATCATTCCAGATATCCAGGCACTTTCCTCCATTCTGACATGACTTCATCTAGAAAAACACAATCAAAGATAATATGTACAACAACAAAAAACACAAAGTAAAAGAGCATTCAGTGCCTATCTGGCAACAAGATGAAATGAAAATAGCAACAAGATGAAGATAAAAATATTTCAATTAGGCATTATTAATATTAATTTGAAAGAAAAGTAAAATAATAATAATAATAATAATAATTTAATAATAATAATAAATAACATTAGTTAATTATATTTGTTACCTACAATTGAATATATTACCTTACACATTTGGTCACCCGTGCAATGCTCCAGTAAATTTGATGAGTTTCTGGGTAAGTAGCTTGGGTGTTGAGGTTTTTGGCTGATTCTGCCCGAGTATATGTACAGTTGTACGTCATCTATCCGTACGTCCTGCAGACAGCCTTTAAAATATCCACCCCACTGTGCCGTGTCCTTACCCTCAGGGAGTCCACCGAGATACGCCACATCTCCCGCTTCCACTTTGAAATCCACAAAATCTTCAGCAGTAAACAGCTGTTCTTTGTTCAAGAATATGACACCTCGCTCTTTTCTAACAGTTACAAAGACTTTCTTTCCTGTGTTAATGAAGTCAGAGGTGTTTCTGATGGAGTTGTATACTGTGACGTGTATTGAGCCGTTCTTTATTAGAACTGTGAGGTAAGCTTGACTCTGACGTCTCAGCTGAAGGATCAGTCCATCTAACTGACGTGTTTTCAGCCAAAATGATAGGGTGACATCTCCTCCATGATTCTGTGTAATGGGAAACGCAGCAAATGATCTCCTCCTTTCGAAACTGAACGTCCAAGAGGAGTGCTCTGTTAAGAAACACAGTTTGTTTACTTGGATAGAGGCAAGAAATAAAATTAAAAACTTATGTCCGTGTCACATTTATTCTTCTAGACATCAATGGGATGAAACGAAGAATAATGCAAAAGCTCATCTGTGTCTCAGATATTTCTCCTGAGAAAAGATGTCTCCATTAGAGTTCCAGAAAAGAACTCAATGATGTCTCAAACTGAGCTCAGATTTCTCAAGTCATTATTTTATTATTTATAAATTATAATTGAAGATCTCAGAATGAACTCAAACATTTCTCATTCACTCAAATCCAGATTATTTTACATTCTTTCATACTTCCAGAATATTGATGCGTCTCTCATTTGTTTCTCTTTTTGTGCTCCTAAATAATTTTAGGAGAAACCTCTGAGACTCTCTTGAGCTATCCTTTAAATCAAAAACTACGAATATATCTGTATATCTGTGTTTTTCATATATTAACCATCAATATAGTAAATTATTTCATAAATACTTAAATAGAAGACAGAACTTATACATGGTTAATTAATTACAATGTTTTGAATAAAATAAAGAACTGACACTTTTATATTTTAAAAAATGTATGTAAACATGTTACAACTTTACGGAAATTGAATATTTAATATAGTGCATTATAAACAGAGCATCTCTGAGCACAAACATTTTCACCTGCTCAAAACCAGCATCTGATTTCAGAGAAGTTATCTGTTTTCTTTAACATGAAGAATGTTACCATTTATTTCAATTTATTCATATGGTAAATTTTTCAGATTCATATTTATTCTGAACTAATAATTCAAATGTAGCTTCACCTTCTGAACAGTTGTGTCCATGGAATGGCCTTCTGCATACACATCTATAATCTGTCCACAGGTCCACACACTGACCGCGATCAGAGCAGGGATCTGCACCACACCATTCTGTCTTCTCACAGCCCATCTGAACATCTGACCCTGCTGGGAAGTTCTGAGGGAGAACCGTCTGAGAATCTATCATGAGATCCTCAAAACACCCAGAGAAACTGGTTCTGCTTATTGTTTGGTTGAGGTATTCCTGTGGAGCTCCACCTATATAAACCTTCTCTAAACCATGAGTCAGGAAGAACAGAAGGTGGTTATGACCTTTGTCCTCAACTGTAGTCTTGTTCTCAGTTAACAGACCTAAAATCAGTTTCTCATCCACACTAACCAGAACTTCATGCCAGGATCCATCGCTGAAATCTCCTCTGAGATGAGCCGAGAGTTTTATATCTCCAGATTCAGCTCTAGAGACCAGGTCTCCACTGTTTATCTCCAGTGTAAGAAAATGCTCCGGACTACCCCGAAAAAACACAATGACATCCTTCAGTGTCGTCCTGAACCTCAGTCGGACCTTGGGTCCTCCTGTTTGCCTGTGGGTTCTGTTACTCTGTGGAACTTCCACCAGCAGATAAGTGTCTGTAGAGATGGAGAAAGTGGTAGAGATATCACATGTGTCACCATAGAAACCGGCAGAACACTGGCAGGTGAACAGGTGCTCGTCTCCGTGCAGTGAAGGGGTGCAGGTGGCATTGTTTTGGCAGGGGGCGTTCACACAGCCGGTTAGTGCAATGTCACAGTCATGGCCACCCCAGGGCAGCTGGTCGGGTCCAGAAGGAGGACAGGAACATATGTAGTCATTAATAGAATCTTCACACAGAGCTCCGTTCTGACACGGATCGGTCTCACACTCATCGATGTTCATTTCACAAACAACACCTGCAGAGAGAATCACAAGATGGATGTTAGGCATAGACTTGATGATGTTATTCAGGCAGAATCATAAAACTAATATTGCAACACTTTTATAAAAAGTAAAACCTTTAAGAGACCCCTTCAAACACAATTTTCTGATTTACTGAATTTACTTTTTTATTAGAATGTGTTAATGATAATTTCTATTCTGTGTCTCTCTTTGGGGTTTGATTTTGTTGGAAAGACATTTAGAAATGATGATATAATGCAAGTTTGGAATGATCTCATATGTTGTGGCTGAAAAAAAATGAATGAGGGCTAACTGTTGAGTTAATCCATCATATTTCATTATACAAAATGATTTCTATTTTATTTCAAATTGAATGTTATTCTATTTATAGATGCATACTCTTTTGTATACAATGCAAATCAAGCAATGCCTTAAAGACCAGAGATCTACAAACAAATGAATCAATCTTAAACTGAAGGGACTTTAATCCTTTCTATTTATACAGTCAGTACAGTAATCCTGATCAATGCCAGCATACGACTGGAGGAGTTAAGATGTTTTTTTAACATCGAAAATAAATGGTCAAACTTTAGAAGAAAGAACTTCTTCTTAAAGTAATAGTTCAAAAAATTCTGTCATCATCTCTTGTCATTTTAAACTTGTATGACTTTCTTTATTTTGCAGTACATAAAATTACATATTAAGAAGAATGTTGGCAACTGAATAGCGGTGGCATTCTTTAATTTCTACTGTGTGATCACACAACTAATGCAAGTGCCGTTTACCAACAATCTTAAAAATATCCTCTTCTGTTCTCTCAAGAAGAAAAAAAGGTTTGTAAGGACAAATGGGAGAGTAAATGATAACAAATTTTAATTGAGGAACTATGAGTTAATGCATTAGCTTTTCCTGAGCTTTATAGTATAATGTAACAATATATAAACTGACACACAAAACTTAATGCACATACGTGTAGTGACTCTGTGTATTTAAAAATGAATTGTTTAGTTACAATCAAGGAAGAAAGTGCACATGAGATTCATCAAACAACACAGCAGGCGGTGGTGTGGATGTTCAGAGTGTTTCAGGAGGACTCGGCAGGTTAATTCTGTAGACCTGAGAAGAGCACAGACACTGTACCTGTCACCAGAAGCAGCCCACTGCAAATCACTTCCACTATTAATCCTCTCATCCTGCCAAACGTCCAGGCCACAGTCACTCGCCTCGACAAGACAAACCGCCGAAATCTGACACACACCTGACAGCTCCCATGCACACATCCACCAACTCTCTCTCTCTCTCTCTCTCTCTCTCTCTCTCTCTCTCTCTCTCTCTCTCTCTCTTTCTCTCTCTCTCTCTCTCTCTCTCTCTGTGTTCTTCGCGGTCAGCCCTTTCTCTCTTACTACACACCCACAGTATTTCCAGATCTAGGTACCAGGCGGTAAGGAATGATTACAGTGGATGAGTCCAGGCCCCCCCCCCGGCCGTGCTGCCCTGCTGAGCTAATAATCCACAGAGCTCTCTCTCCCTCTCTCTCCCTCTTTCTCTTTCTCTCTCTCTTTCGTCAGTGCTGACATCAGGAATGGCTGTCCTCCCAGGCGGGCGTGAGTGATTGCTTTACATGCCAGCCAGAGGCCGACTCATTACTGGAGATGTGATTTTAGTGATGTCTGTGCAGGGGTCAGTGTGTGGGATACTTTCAGTGCTCCAAAAGTTATCTCTTAAAGCTACAGTGTTTAATTTCCGTTCCCCTTGAGTCATCAAACAATACTGGGAATATAATGACTTTGAAAACTTTCTATCCACAGCTGAATCACCACAGATAGAGTTGACACTTCCTCTTGAAATGTCCAAAAAACGAAGAAATTTAAAGAATGACTTTCAAAGTACGAAGACAAAACCTCTTCTGAAAATATCTTCTTAAATATCCCAGGGTGAATAAATGGGGGTTTGGGTGAACAATCCCTTCAAGATGGTATTTTAGAAATGATTAGAATATTTTGCTTTCTTGTGACTTAGGGCATGGAGCTTACAATGCTAAAAACATAGGTTCGATCCCAATCTTTTAATTTTAACGTAATTTAATGTATATGTTATAAGGACACACTGTTAAACTAGATTGTTTGCAATCTACAAGCTATCACAAATGAGATCTCTTCAACGTCTAAGCTATTTCTCCTAAACATGAATGAGATTAAATGAAAAGAAAATGTCTCATGTATAATAGTAGACCTGGAACTTTGTGTGTGTAACAACAGAGTATAGGTCATCATGTTCCTCATTAAAAAGTCCAGTTGACATCACATGAGCTCACCTGTAAACCCGGGAGGACACTTGCACTGAAAAGCATTGATGAGATCTTTACAGGTGCCGCTATTCTTACACGGCATGGATTCACATTCATTCACATTTACTGAACAATTTTCCCCTGCAACACAGAAGAAAAACCTGTTACTGGGGTCATTAAACGATAAACATCATAGAGAATGTCACCATATAAATCACCTGTGAATCCTGCCAGACACTGGCACAGGTGACCCGCTGCATGCTGGAAGCTGAAATCTGTGTCGAGTTCCGGCAGAACTCTATAGAGACTGGAGTTTGATCTCTGAAAACATTCTCCATCATTCTCACATGGATGAGATTCACACTCATCCATATCCACTTCACAGTTCTCACCTTCGAAACCTGAAATACATTCATATCATCACACTTCATTAATATCAACCAACTCCTGACCCACAGATATCACACTGTTTACCATTAAAGCTATGAGAGCTGTATACCACCAAAATATCTTGACATGGGAATCCAGATTCACACCATTATAAACCATGTTACATTCAAACGTTTGTACAAATTGGATGTAGACCTCGTCTCAAAAAGTGTTTGCAGGCATGTTATGTAAAGATGATGTTTAAAAGACGAAATGTTAAGAATGCTGTATCCTAAAATACCTGAGCAATAAACTGAAAGGTACTACAGCCTTAATGTTTCATTTGAATGAGATGTATATATAAAATAATATCTTAAAATATTGTTTAATCAGTAATGAATAAAATTATTAACATTCTTATTTAAAGACGCAACCGGATAAAGTTATGTGACGAAGCACAATTTTATTGTGTGTCTTGTTTTACTTACTGGTGTTAACAATACCTTACTCCAAAAAAATTAAGGTTTTTTTTTTACATTTTAACCCTTTACACGTAAAATTATTAACTTTAAAAACCTTGAAATGAATTTAATATGCTGTTATATTTTTTGCATTTGTAATTAATTAAATAATACTTTGATTAGAATTTCCAAAAATATTGATTTATAATAATATATATATATATATATATATATATATATATATATATATATATATATATATATATACATATTAATGTATAAATTAAATAAGTATTATTGTTTATTACAAAAATGTAAATACATTGAAATTACCTGTTGCACTTTTGAACTATTATATTACTATTTTCCCCTAAAAAAAATCTATTTAATGTTTAAAAGTTAATTAAGTTATTAATTAGTTAATGTAACTGTTATTTTGTAACAAATATTTACTAAGCCACATTAAATATTTTTACAGTGTTTACAGTGAACAGAACTGTTCAAGTCAAGACCATCTAAACCAACACCAAGACAGCACCAAGATCAGGACAGGTCGTTTTTAATATTTTTGTAAATTAAATTTTACATCTAATGGCATCAATGATGTTAACACATAAATCAGACAAATGTCATTCACACAGTTGTCCTCTTTACTGGTCTTGAAAGAAATCCACTAAGTGTAATATCTTAGAAATGTATGGTAAGCAATAACCTTATATTCTATTCCAAACAGCTTGTGTCTCTTTGCATGAGTGTCTGCAATGAAAGTGCCATTCCTCTAGAGGACAGTGCTGTATAAAAGACAAAATAAGCTGACTTTGTGTGAGATGATTTACAAGGTTAACCATTAACTCTTTAATCTTATATGACTGCATCAATTACATACATAAAATGTGCTTTAATTAAATAAATAAATCAATATAAATATCAACTCTCAGTGTGCTATAATACCCATTATAAAGTCTGCAGTACAACATGTATTGCAGTATTAAAAGTATTGTAGCTGATGCTTGCGGGTATGATGTATGAAATAAAAATCCCTGTTCGAAAATACCAATTATTTCTCATAGATTACATTTAACCATCTCTAGGTTAGGCCCGAAAGACCTTTGTTTTATTCTGTCATGTGACCACAACATTAATAATATTGTTCCATCCTTATATATACTAAAAATAATAAATGTAAAGATATATAAAAACAGCCGGTGTGTTACCTGGCCAGCAGACACATGTGTATTGATTAATTCCATCCTGACAGCTGGAGCCGTGTTGACATGGATCTGATGCACATTCAGGAATATCTTCATCACAGACAGATCCAATAAATCCAGTGCCATGACAGTCACACTCATAACTGTTCATTAAACACACAATTACACAATATTTAGATAAAAACTTGAAAATGTGTTAACAATTAAAAGGGAATGCTCACTTTTATTTCTTATAATCTTTATAGTGTTTAATCAAACCAAGGTTAAGAGGACCATGTACAGTAAAATATTTACTGTAGGTCTGGAAAACTTTACTTTAACCAAACTGAAGCGTAATAAAAGTTTGAAGATTTATTTTTCATCTATTTCTTACATAACATGTGAATTAACTATGCACATTTAGAATTGCCCTTATATGAGTGCTAAAACATTGAGCTATAACACAACATGAACAGCTGTTAAATACCAAATCAGCACATGACTTATGATTCAAACCCTTATAAAGATTAAAAACTGACAACCAAATGCATTTCAACTGAAAGCAGAGAGATTTGTCATGTGTTTTGAAAGAAAACACTGAATATTTTCATCTGATTTATCGAAGCTGAACGCATCACAATTTAAAACATAACAACATCTTCGAGGTTATTCATAAACCACAATACAAAACTATTTCTATCTCACATGTTAAAAAAGAGAAGTACTGATATGTGTTTCTTTTGAAATCATTCAACTTTCATTTTTCATGCTAAGACGTCTAAAGATTTAAGGGTCAAACACAGCTGAACTACACAGAAATGGCATGCTTTTGTTTTCTAGTAAACATTTATCAAACTAGAATCAATATAAGCTGTCAATGGGATGATAAAAAACATATTTGGATAAGGAACTTAATAAAATTAACAGAATATTCAAGTATTTTTTTTCATTTTTTTTTTTCCATTGGCACATTTTTGGCCTGTCTTAAACATTCTTTTCCATAATTCTTGTTGTCTTTAATACAACAAGACTATATGTCACTTGCATTGATAAGAATGTTATTTGTAAATGTTAAGACATATATATTACTAGATTATTAGTAATCTCACCTGTTCACCAGATCCACACATCTGCCATCATTCAGACAGGGTGAACTGTCACATTCATTAATGTTCAGCTCACAGTTAATCCCTTCAAATCCAGATAAACATTCACAAGTGTAAAGCCCAACATGGTCATGACAGGTTGCTCCATTCTGACAGGGAGTCGCTTCACATTCATCCAGTTCAACTTCACAATTCACACCTGAAATTAGAAATAAACCTTCTGTCATTTCATCTCTTCAGTACTTAAGAGAAGATGTATTCCCAGCTTTACCTGTAAACCCAATGAGACATTCACAGATGTATTGATCTCTCTCGTTGACACACGTGCCGTTGTTCTCACAGGGTTGAGAGGCGCATTCATTGATGTCAATGTCACAATGAAAACCTTGAAAGCCGGGCACGCAGTAACAAAGATACACATCAATACCATCCAGGCAGATGGCACCATTCTTACAGGGCTGTGACAGACACTCATCGATGTCTTCTTCACACTGTTGACCTTGAAAGCCAGGGACACACTGGCACTCGTACCCATCCGGTGCCCAAACGCAGGTGGCGTTATTAAAGCAAGGCTCATCCGAGCAGTCTCTCACCCGAGTCCGACAATCCTCCCCGCTGTATCCGCTGGGACAGTGACAGGAATATCCATTAACACCATCCACACAATAGTTTTTGATGCCCGTACATGGGTTGCTATGGCACTCGTTGATGTTTTGGGTGCAGTTAGGCCCGTTGAATCCGTCCGGACACTGGCAGGTGTAGTTCTCTGTTCCTGGAGTGCTGATGCATTTCGGGCAGTCGGTGTGTTTGCAGGGGTCATATAAATACTCACAGTGTTCACCGTCATATATAAGAGGAGAACGTGAACAGTTACACACATAAGCAGAAAAATCTAAAGTTATACATGTGCCATTATTTTCACATGGGGAGGACAAGCATCTGTTTCCGCTCACTGTACAGAACAGACCTGTGGATGAAAATATACAGAAAGCAGTTTATTGAGTAAGTTTAATTTTTTTCACTCTAGTCAATAGCTGTTCAAGCATTAATTACATCTATAAAAAACATTTTCACTTTTACTTAAGGAAATTTGCCAAGAATCTCCGCATTTGGTTTAGTGATTTCCTTTGATTGAAAAATAAATTAAAACTACATTATAAAGCATATCATTTGTTAATTCCTCTAAATTTGGTTATGTTTTTTAACCTTTGATTCAGAATAAATTTGAAATCTCTTAGTTTTAATGAAAAATAAGAAGTACAATTCTTTTTTGAATTTGTTCTTAAGTATAAATACGTAAAAAAAAATTAACACATAAGAAACAATAAATACTTAAAACAGGAATGCTAATACATGAGTATACTGTATGCTTAAACAGAGAAACACAAAGGAACAAATAAAAAACATCCTAAATCCTGAAATTAATAAATATGGCTGCTAAAAATTGCAGTGTTTATACTTTATAACATTAGAACATCTCAGTCAAATTAACTACTTTATATCCTTACACAAAACAAATATATTATAACCTTTCTTCATTTAGCTGAATATAAAATATACTCCTTTTTTTATTCTATATTATACATGTAGATGGTGCTTTGTACTCTGATGGAAGCTAGATCACTTTTTAGTTTTTAAACATTTGCTTTTAAGTGAACCAGAAGTTTTTCCTAAAAGCATTGTACAGTAAGCTGATAGCAGAGAGACCTATGGTCAGGTTAGACTATGTTTACTTGTGGTCTTGGAAAACACTGTCCAGAAGATTTAAGTACGACAAAGAGTTGTTATAGTGTATAGAACACAATACACATAAGCATGTGGCTCTGGACGGAAGTAAGAGGCTTTGATCCAACAGCAGATGGATTCACAGTATAACCTTCTTAATCTGCTTAACCTCATTCTGACACCAGTGTGTGTCCTCTTAAACACTTTCTTCATTCAGATACACACAATATTCAGATCAGGAGGAAATTATCCCTCCACAAACACAACTTTTTCAAATCATTTAAACACTTTTCATATCTGATGAAACTGGTCATCAGAACAAACGAGCGTATCAAAGCAATTCATCAACTTCACTGGTCACAAACTGACCGTTCTGATCCGACAGCCTTTCAGCTTAAGTCTTCACAATATAAAATGTGCTATAAACATTGCTATTAAAAGAATCTTTAGTCCTAATGTTTTATTAAGCAATATTAGGGAGTTGTATTTTCCAGCAGTGAAGCTTGACACCTTCTAGAGAACGCAGACCGAGAGAAATGTGTGTCAGGAGGTCATGTAGTAAGCTTGAATCTAATTCAGGATTAGCTGATCCGATAACAGAGAGAGAGAACATGGTTCTTTTTCAGGCTGTATTGTTTAACATCCACGGATCTGATGCACATATGGTTATAGTGTTCTGCGGACCTGTGGAGAAACATAAGTATGGAAAGGGTCTTTAAAGATCACTAAAGAATCTTTTATTTATCTGTCCTAAAAAAGATTATAAAATAAATAAAAGTAAGATTTGTAAGTCTAGACGAGGCGGAGAGCCAGGACACTCATAAACTTCAAAACTTGCCTTTAAATCAAGTAAATTGAAAAACTACACTTCTAATATTCAACATGAGACACAGAGCGTCTGTTAAGCGCCTCAAAGAGATGAATGGTATGTTGAAGCCCCAGGACAGAAGACTAACTGAAACCTTCAATCCTGAGACCTCAGCCAGTCATCTGTTCTTCTACAAAACCAGCTGTACAGTGATGTAAACTAAACACTTAATCTTGTTTATCACAGACATAAGATTACACAATTAGTAATGAGCCATTAGAAAATATTAAACTGCACGAATTCACATAAACATACATTAAAACAATAAGATCAAGAGTCTAAATCCTGTTTTGATGAATCTCTTGATGAAAAACCTCTCTGCGTTTAATAATAACATCTACTGCTCAGAGGCATTTCATATACACACACTAGGTTAGTCTTGAAAATATTTAACATTCAATGTACTGAGCCTCAAAAAAATAGTCTCATGAATGAGCACTATCCAAACGATCAAGAATACAGTATGTTCTAAGAACTATTTCCAAGAAGTTATGAAAACATTTTTTCTAGATGTTTTTAAACATTGCACTGGTAAAGTAACACCCTCTTGTGATTCATACTGTATGAGTTACTTTCATTTAGCAGACCACAATAGAGGATATTTTGAAGTATGTTGATTTTGACGAACAGCAGTGGCACACATTCACAAAATCCATCAAGTGAGAGGTGCCAGTTAATAACCTTCTTCAAAATATCTTCATTTATGTTTGGTGGAAGAATTAAAGTCTTATCACGTCTGAAACGAGGGTAAGAAATTCATTTGTATTGTTGTGAATATCACTGTAGTAAAGACCTGCTTGATAGCATCTTAAAAAAGATTTACAAATCTTCATCAACAACAAATATACTTATTTAAACACATGCATATTTGTAGGTGAGTGCTGAAATATTATTAAAAGCCTTTTACAAACAAATGTACTTTCTATTGACCTCTGATCCCTGTGTTCATCAACTCTCAGATATTTATAAAGAGTGAAAATATCTTAAACATATACATATACACATATATATATATATATATAGAGAGAGAGAGAGAGAGAGAGAGAGAGAGAGAGAGAGAGAGAGAGAGAGAGAGAGAGAGAGAGAGAGAGGAGAGCGAGAGAGAGAGAGAGAGAGAGAGAGAGAGAGAGAGAAGAGAGAGAGAGAGAGAAGGCGAGAGAGAGAGAGAGAGAGAGAGGAGAGAGAGAGAGAGAGAGAGAGAGAGAGAGAGGCTGGTACAGACCCTCACAGACAGAATATGAGGTTGAGGAGTTATGAACACAAACGCAGCGCACACACACACACACACACACACACACACATTACATTGTGCATATCTAACATCCTTTCAGTTTTTCTCCCCTGACCTGAAGAAAGATCTCCTAAACATTTCACTCAACTTACACAAGAGTCTCAGACGTCATGCAATTAAAACTGCTCTTAACAACACAACACATTCATTTAATTAAAACATACTTCATACATACTGTAAATATACTTAAAAACTGATGTGATTAAACATAAAGAACGTACTAAAGTATATCTACCATAGTATACAGTAATGTGTACTACAGTATTTACATATTATACTGTTAGTTTACACTACAGCACACTTTAATGCAACACAGTATAATATAGTATAGTAGTGCAGCTTTTGTTTCTCTACATTTGAGTTTATATTTACAATGACGCATATTTACTGAAAAACGTGCCACTCTCACTATTCCACTTAAAGACAAAGAGTGAGCTGGCATCCAGTGGGGTTTCCATGGTGATGGTCAGCTATGGGTCCCCCTCACACGTCTTGCCCCGTGCATGGAATCTGCCCAAAAGTACCCAGAATTCAAGCTCCCAGCAAGAGCAGAAATGGGTCAAAGCTTCATTAGGTGCAGTACTTCAAAAAAACATGTGCACTTCAACTCCCATCACAACAATGAGACACACTCCTCACAACACAATCATGACACACACACACACTCCTCACAACACACTCATGACACACACACACACTCCTCACAACAAACTCATGACATAAACCACACACTGATGACACGCTACTCCTCTATTCATAAGCTAATGATATACTCCAATAAACAACTCATTAGTTTGCAAGCATCACTTTCTATTGCTTAAGCAAAACAATTAATACTTACTATGGAGAAAAACACACAAACAATGAGTCACATTCCAAACACGCATGAGACAGAAAGTGTGTTACGATTCAATATTTGAGTTCTTGTAAAACAGAAAAAATAAGAAGAGACAAGAGTGTGTGTGTGTGTGTGTGTGTGTGTGTGTGTGTGTGTGTGTGTTGTGTGTGTGTGTGTGTGTGTGTGTGTGTGTGTGGTGTGTGTGTGTGATAATCACTCATTATAAACAATCTGACGTCCAGCTGGCTGCACTTGTCCTCTACATACTTTAATCCCAATTACAGCAGCTCTCTCTTATGCACCCACACCCACCCCCCCACCTTACCACAGATGGTCCATCCATACAAACCCACTGACCAACACACACACACACACACACACACACACACACACACACACACACACACACACACACACACACACACACACACACACACACACACACACACAGCATCTGCTCACAGACACTACACAACCTGCCAACTGCAGATGCTGAACAATATAATAAAAACTATTCATACAGACACATGTTGCATAATGTATTTCAATAGAGACAGCCGAGAATTCACAAAACAGAGTGTAATAATCCCAACAGAATACATTAATAAATAACAATATTTTTTTTTATCTCGGTTGTTATCATGGAAAGGATGAAAAAAGAATGTTTAGCATAAACATAATGTATAATAAAAATATTTTGTGAATTCCTCTTTAATGTCACTCCTTCATGGTGTGTTTGCGCTTTAAAAAATGTTCTTGTCTGACATGGAAAAATGAAAGATGTGAAAATATCACTTACCCAGTTTGAACATCATTACAAACAGCAGAGCTGCTCTTTTATATCTTGAACAAACTCGTCCAAACTCCATGTCCTGAACTGATGCTTGTTCATTCCCACATCACCTCCATCTCCTCCTCCAGGGGACTCAAGACTTTTCATCAGAACTGACTTCTTTAAGAACTGCTGGTGATTTACTCCAATCCAGTCTGATGGAATACATGGAGAAGTGATTCAGAGGGGACCGGAGTTAATCCCTGATATTCTTCTTCCTCCTTCTATTCCTTCTTCTTCTGATACTATCATTCTCTCTCTCTCTCTCTCTCTCTCTCTCTCTCTCTCTCTCTCTCTCTCTCTCCTCTCTCTCTCTCTCTCTCCTCTCTCTCTCTCTCTCCTCTCTCTCTCTCTCCTCTGTCTCTCTTTGTCTGTCTCTCTCTCTGTTCTCTCTCTCTCTGTCCTCTCTCTCTCTCTCTCTCTCTCTCTCACTGTCTGTCTCTCTCTCTCTCTGTCTCTCTCTCTCTCTCTCCTCTCTCTCTCTCTCTCTCTCTCTGTCTCTCTCTCTCTCTGTCTGTCTCTCTCTCTCTCTCTCTCTCTCTCTCTGTCTCTCTCTCTCTCTCTCTCTCTCTCTCTCTCTCTCTCTCTCTCTCTCTCTCTCTCTCTCTCTCTCTCTCTGTCTGTCTCTTTCTCTCTCTCTCTCTCTCTCTCTCTCTCTCTCTCTCTCTCTCTCTCTCTCTCTCTCTCTCTCTCTCTCTCCCTCTCTCTCTCTCTCTCTCTCTCTCTCTCTCTCTCTCTCGGTTTTAAAACTTTACCATAGGTAAGCATTTAACTATATCACATTATTTACTTCAATGAATAATTTGCTTGTAAAAACGACAAATACTGTACTGAACATTGTGTGATATTTTATAAAACATACATGAGTATACTACTACAGTATGGATGTGTTTTGTAATACACAACTCTTATCATCTCAACTTCAGTCATCTGAAGTTGTTGGTTCTGTTCACATCACGCTGTGAACAGAACCAAACATTGGTTAGTTAAACTACAGCTGCTGATGTAAAGCCCATTCCTCATCAGACCACCAGCAGGACACAAAATAAACCAACATTTTACACACAGAGAGAACATTATCTCCAGTATGAACACAGATCACAGATCAACATTTTCACTTTAAATCTCTCTGTGTAATGGAGATAAAACCAGAGCATGAACTATTTCTTATCTTTTCAGCTGAACAGACATTTGTGGTTTCTTTAACCCCACAGTTCAACAACAGCCCATAATCTCATTCTTTAAAAATGGCACATCACACTGCATGTGATAAATAACTGTTTTCTCAAACCTTCAGCAGAACACAGAAGAAGATCATTATAAGAATGGGTGACGGTTACCAACTCTCTGCAAAATATCTTTCATGTTTGATATAGTAAGCGCTGGACACATGAAGGATTGAAGATGTGTCGATGGACCCAACACAAGCTTTCTAACTGAATGTGTGTGAGATCCTGAACATAAAATAAAACACAATGTCATCACTTAGAATGTATTAGAATATCTCAGAAATCAAACACTTATATGACGTCTGAAAAAGAATCTTATAAAAGTTTACGGTCATACAGCTTAGTGTCAGATATAGAAATATATTCACATATTCACATTCCCTAGAGCTAGAACAGAAAGTTTCAGTAGGTTATTTGTTGACTTGAGTTCCAAAAACTGATGAAACGTTTTTTAGACGTTCTAAAAACCTTTCTGTAAATGTATTTCTGCTCTTACTGGAAGAAACACTTTTCTTTATATCTTCAGGTAATGTCAGACATTGGTTACGATTCCAAGTGTCATGCAAATGTTCTGAAACCCTTCACAGCATCTCAGGCATGTTATTTTTAAGTTATATTATATTATATATCATATATACATTATATATATTATTGAAAAGTTGGCTGCATGTTCTGAAAAAGTACCGCGTTTTTACTCTCTGCCTCTACAAAACCAACCTCAGGTGTACCCAGTGATGACTTTTGTACCCTAAATAAGAACAAATAAGTATATTTTTCTTAGAGTAACAGATATATGACTTTATAAACAGAGGAAGAATAAACTGGGCAAATTTGGGCTAAAATGGGTTATCTGGTGTATGGGTTTGTGTGCAATTGTACCAAAAAGTACATATGTATATGTCTAGCATTTTAAACAAGTTGAAAAGTCTTTTTCATCATATTTGAAATAGCAGTGACATAACCATAAGCCAGGGAAAATGAAACAAGTACATCAAATAAGAACAAAAATATCAAAGTGGATGAATATCGATTGGCATATTAAAAATCTTATTTTTATCTCTGTAAATGTAATGCTGGAATACAATACTCACATGTAAAATGTGAACAGATAGAAAAAAATTTAAATAATAAAATGAATCAATACATGAATAAACAGAGAAAAAAATGAGAATCAATACATAAATACAAATATATGAATGTTTATGCATCTAGTTATATGTTTTATTTATATATACATGTATTTATTCATTGTTCAGTTGAGTGTTTTACTTCTTCATTTGGCATATATTTATTTATTTAATTAAGAGTCGCTTGCTGCTGTTATCAGCTTTCTGTTATCAGCTTTAATGTATATATGTATATATGTATATATATGACCATATAGTTTGAGTTTTATATCACCTGCGTTTCTGCTCTGTATATTTTCTTTGTGTATTTCTGTCAGTTTGTGTCGTGCACTTTTGTTTTGTTTCATCTTTTTAAATAAAACATATTGTTTATATTTAATCTGTTTCATATACAGCTGCTTTTAAGTTAAAAAAGTGCTTATATAAATAAAGTTGACTTGACCTGAAGTCATATATCCTTCATATTCTGAGACATGACAACAGTAAACAAGTATATCAGGAGCAGAATGTAAATGTAAAGAATAATTGGCTTATAAACATTTAAAATCATATTTACTGCATTGAAAGAAAACAATTACAGATGATTGTGACGGTTAGCTCTGGTCACGTGACCCGCGGAGAGCAGAACACGTGATGTGTGTATGGCCCTTTAAGGAACACTGTTGATGACGTAATACAGAAGGTTATAAAGCGCTCGTGCAGCGGCGCGTTTCTTCAGTCGCTGTTTGCTCGTCGTGAGATGAACGCGTCATCATGAAGTTCTTTAAGAGAAAAGTAGAACCCGTCGAGCTGAATGTGTTGGGAGAATACTTCGAAAACGAATCGGAGAATTACGTGACGGGTAAAACAAACTTGTCTCTATATTGAAGAAATCATGGTTTTGTTCAGCAGTGAATTATATATTTATATAACAAATGACCTTTCTGTGTTTATTCTTTTTACACAGCATGTGTAACCCAGACGAGTGCTGTCCCGGAGGTAAATGTTCTTTTTTATAACCTTTAATATCGTTTAAAACCTTCATCTGTTGTTTAACTTTGTTAATGTATAATTGCTTCATATTAATGTCACTATAGCATAAAAACTGAGATAAAAGATTGTTCAAGTATAATTGTGATTAGTATATAACACAGGGATATATATAGATGTGTATATATGAATAATAACAATATATCTGTCTGTTTTTCTTTAGATTACTCAAACTGCAAAGGAAAAAATGATAATAAGATTGAAGAAAGTAAAAGATTTCTTTTGTGGGCCGGTCGTCATCGACTGTCTGGACCCAAACTGTTACTGTCATGCAGAACAAATTCTGCTCCAAGAAAAGAACCAAGCGTTCATCTCCGGTAAAGAGAAAACTTCTCCATATGCGATTCATGTCAATTCTGACCACTGATCCATATGATATTTATATCAACATCTATATGTCCATTTATGAACTTCATATCATTGTTTCGTTTAGCTAAGCAAAGCCTCATTTCCCTGATGGTTGTGGCCGCACAAGAGGACGACAAGCATGTAAATGTCCTTTCTTTCCCTATCACTTTAAAATACATATTTCAACATATCTTTATATTCCACTATTCTATTGTTTTTCACTATATTCTTCTTTCTTATAAGGCAAAGTGGAAGAAAACATTGACACAGAGGGCCAAGGAAATGAAAAAGAGTGCGAAAAGTTTCTTTTCCAATCCGATGGTGGAGCCCTGTCGTACCCCTTATTGTTTTTGTCAAGAGGGGAATTCGGCTCCACCCAACACCAGGAGCAACTCGGAGAATGTGTACTTCTCAGGTCAAAATCTTCTCTATATACCAAACCCTCATGTATACTTCATTTATATCAAGAACAATATGTCTATATATTAACCTTATCTTTGTGTTTTCATATAGCGAGGAACAGTCCCCAGCCAGAAGTTCCTTGGGTACCCACAAAGAAGAAGAAAAAACTGGCTCAGATTTGGCAGGAATTTGCAGATCGGAAAAGGAAGCAGTACGAGGCCTTCAAGTTGCGGGTGAAGAAGAGAGCGATACGCTTTCGAAAGCAGTATTATGATTGCTTTATAGAGCCGATCTACTGGATGATATAATGAGGAAGCCGTCCTGAGGTACAACTCTCCAAGTAAGGTATATATAAATATAATGTATATAATTATGTATCTACTATATGCATGTTAGTGTTAATAGAATGTTACATTTAGGCATTTAGCAGACGCTTTTATCCAAAGCCACTTACAATAGTCGAGGAGACAATGAAGCGGTAAGTAGCCGATACAACAATAGGTCAACAAGTGCTACAACAATGTTACCAAGTTACACAGTGAGTTAGGTCTAGCCGGAAATGATGAGTTTTAGGTGTTAAAAACTTGTCTTAAAACATCTTGCGAGTGTTCAATAGGTTTAGGTTTGTATTATGGTTGTATTAGATTATTGTTAGTTAAAAAATATATATATATATATATATATATATATATATAGTAAAAGAGTAAAATATCTATAGTAAATATAGTAAAATGAAAAAATAAACTTAATATTAATAAAAAAATCCTTCCTTGAGTTTCTGTCTCAATGCTTTTGTGTGATTAAACTTATTTATGAACCTGAACTTTATTTTTCTCCTAGTCAATGCACACAATTTACATATTGGGAGTTACTCTAAAATACTTTTTCTTCATTTTTATCAAAGCCAAATATACACTGAATTAAAATATTGTTCAATTATATATAAATTCCATTCTTCTGGAAAAAATGAGTTGTTGTTATTGACCGGGATGAGAGTAATGAGTATTGTATGTGTGTGTATAAGAGCAAACAGATTATATTTGCTTATATCATAGTGGCTGGACATTTTCCTGTAAACAGAAATAATTAATGAAACTTGATTGTTTTGGTTGGTCTTTAACATGTCTTACTAAGTCATTTAATTTGGTTTGTATGTTTTGACATAATGAAGAGAGTAGCAAAAACATTAAACGAGTAAAAAAGTTCGTTGTCACGAAGAGAGCGCTATGACGCAAGTCAAAGTCAGCTATGAGTGCATATACAATTATACAATTAAATCCTAGAAACAAAAGGGGAGATATCATTTTATCTCATTTATTTAGAAGTGACGTTACCCATTCTCAGAATTTGTGCTCTTCATTTAACACATCCAAAGTGCACACAGACAGGAAACACACACAACCGTTAACACACATCCGGAGCAGTGAACACGCACAACTGTGAACACGCATCCGGAACAGTGAACACACACAGGCGTAAACACACATGTAGAGCAGTGAACACACACAACTGTGAACACACATCTGGAGCAGTGAATACACACAACTGTGAAAACGCATCCCAGGTAGTGAACACACATAACTGTGAACACACATCCCAAGTAGTGAACACACACACAGGAGTAAACACACACATCTGTGATCACACATCCGGAGCAGTGAACACACACAACTGTGAACACACATCCGGAGCATACACGCACAACTGTGAACACACATCCGGAACAGTGAACACATACAACTGTGAACACACATCCAGAGCAGTGAACATACACAACTGTGAACACACATCCGGAGCATACACGCACAACTGTGAACACACATCCGGAACAGTGAACACATACAACTGTGAACACACATCCAGAGCAGTGAACATACACAACTGTGAACACACATCCGGAGCATACACGCACAACTGTGAACACACATCCGGAACAGTGAACACATACAACTGTGAACACACATCAGGAGCAGTGAACACACACAACTGTGAACACACATCCGGAGCATACACGCACAACTGTGAACACACATCCGGAACAGTGAACACATACAACTGTGAACACACATCAGGAGCAGTGAACACACACAACTGTGAACACACATCCGGAGCATACACGCACAACTGTGAACACACACCCGGAACAGTGAACACATACAACTGTGAACACACATCAGGAGCAGTGAACACACACAACTGTGAACACACATCTAGAGCAGTGGGCAGAATTTTATGCTGCAGCACCTGATGAGCAGTTGGGGCTTCAGTCTCTTGCTCAAGGACTCAAAGAAGTCTTGAACCCACAACAGTCAAACTTTCTAACCACTAGGTCATGACTTCCCACTGAGTAGTTTTTTCCACATTTTATATGTGTTTTTTATGTAACATGTAAAATGTAACATCAAATATTAATGTATTTCTAAGAAATGGTTTATTTTAAAATATGATGTGTTTGAAAATAGACACTCACATCCTTTCCTTTATCATCAGAAAAACACGCACGCACACACACACACACACGCGCACACACACACACACACACACACACACACACACACACACACACACACACACAGAGTCTTGGACACTGCTACATTATTTAACACGCATGATACCATTCAGACAGCGAGAGATCCCACAAGCTGCGTTCGTTTTCACACTTGTACATCATCATCACAATCCTGCTGGATATCTCTAAGTTTATTCTGTTTCCACATGAGCACCTGACCTCTAAGCCCACCTGATGGATCCAGGTAATGCAACTAATAATTATAATAACAGCCCATTGTACAGTCACCTGGATCTTTCTCTGATATAGAGAATGCATTATTATTATTAACTAATTAATTTATTTGCAGCGTTGGTACTTGATGTTATTTTAATTCGAGACACTTTTTGCATATAAAATGTTGGTTTGAGTCAAGTGTGACGTTATCACTGACAAACAGAATTAATTTATGACAAAACAACAAACAAAAGTCTAACGAAGGATGTGTGTATACAGTAACTCGATGTTTTTTTTACTTTAATGGGGTCTTGTATATCTTTACTGAATTATTTATAGTCTGTTTTGGGGCCAAGCGCTTTCACACAGAGAGAGAGAGGGAAGGGGAGAGAGACAGAGAGAGAGAAGGAGAGAGAGAGAGAGAGTTTCAAGTATCTGTCAGGTAAAATATAACAGGCAATTGTTGTTTTCCAAGAAGAATTACAACTCAAAAATCTCATGTAGCTCTCAGATATGACTCTCTTAAACATAAACTAGAATGAAATGAGTAAATATAAATGAAAAAATAGGTTTAAATTACTGGATTTGATTGAATTTGATGAGAAACGTATGAGATAACTTTGAGATCTTTAGTAATCTTGTATTCTGCCGACAAATTTGAGCTCAGTTCGAGACCTTGCCTTCTAAAACACTAATTGAGACATTTGTGAGATTTCTGACCCTCATTAGAAATATTTGAGACACAGATGAGACTTTAAAGAGAAATTTCTATATACACTATACTGCAGGAGAAACTAAAAATACTCGTCTTTCATTGGGTCTCTCCTCCTGTCAGCAATTCACTCCAACATCCCAGATGACTCAAGAACACTTCATGGGGGGGGTTCCGGATCTTCTGTTTACTATGGTAGACAGGGTGAAAGCACAGTGTTACCCAGCGCTTCAGTATGTGACTCCATGAGCATCCTCACCAACGTCCCAGCTAATGACACGGACAGCATCCAGACCAGCCACCCTGTAACCGATGGCGACAGCATCCAAACAGCACATGTCACCTACGATACCGACAGCAATCAAACCATGCATTTGGCCTACGAGACGGACAGCAACCGGACTCTGAACCCAGCGTTTGACACAGACAGTGCACTAAACCCTGCTTTCAGTCTGGAGAGGACGGGAGGTGACGGTCCATCCACCAGCTTCCCAACAAACCCATCTATAGACCCACCTCCATACAGCCCACCAGACCCTAAAACTGCTTACATCATGTACCCCCCACCTCTGCCCCAATACCCAAACCAACCTGTGATCACCTGTCAACCCGGAACAAATCCACCAGCATTCTACCAAACCCCCTATCCCGCTCCATCCAACTACCCATCATACACTATAGTAAGACCTTCATTTCATATATTACCCTAACAAATCAGCATTGAACATTTGTCTAGATGGCTTTATAAAAATTTTAAATAAGATATCTGGTGGTTAAAGATGTGGCCATATCCAAGCCAACATCAACATATGAGCAAATGTCATTGTATATATCATGTATTCAATTAATTTATATTCAAACGAAACATTTAACCACATTCAAGAAAAGTTTTTCACTCCTTACCTCCCCCTATAAATAATTTCTTCAATTTGATTTACAATTTGTTGTTCGTTAGATCCACTATAGATAAAGATTTGTAAAAATTTTAAAATACTAAAAATACTTAGCCTGCTACTGCTGTTTATTTTCAAGCATTCTTCAAAATATCTTCTTTTGTGATTAAAGTAAAAAATTCTCAGACAGCTTGATGACAAGAAAGTAACCACATGATCTCCATTATTTTTTAGGGTAAACTCTCAAACGAGACAAAAATATAACTTGTAAATAAGTTTTACCATTGTGGCCTTGAGCTTCGGGTTGTCCAGCAGTGGGTGACACGTGTTCCTAGTTTAGATAAAAATAATAACCGTTACACATGTGACATTTCACAAAATATCTGAATGTTATTAAATATATATACATATACATATATACATATATATATACATATATATATACTGTATTATGCTGAAGGTTTGGTGGATGTGACATTCTTATAAAATATGTTGTAGTACATGAACGGACCAGCACCAGGAGAAGAGCAGCTGTCATTGCCCAAAGATTACCTGACAGAATCTGTGCTGGTCACCATCTTCTGCTGCTGGATGAGTGGCCTCATAGCTGTCATGTATTCACATGAAGTAAGACACACACACACACATCAACACAATATACAAAATATACACAACACTATATTCTGATACTCTGCTCTCTCTATAGACACGTACAGCTCTTGCTCGAGGTGATATCCACGAAGCCGAGAAAACGTCACAGAAGGCTCGGACACTGGTCCTGTTCAGTTTAATATTGGGCATTATTGTGATTGTGGGATGGATTGTTTATGTTTTAATAGCTCTTTTTGCATAGAACTCTTGTTTATTGCAAAAACATCTACTACAAATAATCGTTTGTATACAAACTCACACTCTGACCTCTATGTGACAACAATATTTTTGTTTGTATCAGGTATTTGGAATGTGAATACATGTTTTAAGGTTAAAACACACAACAATAGTTTAGACATGCCATACATTTGTATATCTCAGCCTTGCCTCTCTGAAACTCATTATTTCAAAGCTCCATAGCACTAAATTTTGCACAAAAAACAAGACACATGAAAAAAAATATTGTTATTATTTTATGCTTTATAAAGAGCTATCCCTTGGCTGTTTGTTGGATATTTTGGATTCTGGTTTGCACATTTTAGTTCACATAAATTAAAAAGTTTGCTGTCTCCCAAAATTGGTGTCAATTTTTTGTCCCGTCCATATCACAGTATCAGACTTCATGTACTAGTCTTATACTTCCCCGGGTTCAGATAGCAATCATTAATTAAATCATGCTTCATAGTTCGTACACATGAATAGTTGTACTTAATTGTTCTCTATCATTATTTTCAAGAATGTGAGACAGTCATGTTTAGCCATTTTCTCAAATAAAGCAAAAGTAAATACACATCGCCCTGGAAATGTCACATACAACATACACATCATCCACAACACTACAATGTCGTTTAAGGTAACGCCTTCTTTACTTATGTAAACATTTGAGAGAGAGAGAGAGAGAGAGAGAGAGAGAGAGAGAGAGAGAGAGAGAGAGAGAGAGAGAGAGAGAGAGAGAGAGAGAGAGAGAGAGAGAGAGAGAGAGAGAGAGAGAGAGAGAGAGAGAGAGAGAGAGAGAGAGAGAGGAGAGAGAGGGAGAGAGAGAGAGAGAGAGAGAGAGAGAGAGAGAGAGAGAGAGAGGAGGGAGGGAGGGAGAGAGAGAGAGAGAGAGGGAGGGAGGGAGGGAGGGAGGGAGGGAGGGAGGGAGAGAGGGGAGAGAGAGAGAGAGAGAGAGAGAGAGAGGGAGAGAGTTTAACAGTTTTTAAAAACTGTAAAGAATAATTATTTAACCCCCAAGTCAAATCCAAAAAAACAATGCTCCTGTGTGCTATAAACATTAGTAAAGGGAGTACTAAATCAAAGAAGTTCTTGTAATTCACCCTATGAAGCTTGGAAACCGACGTGGGGTTAAGGAAGCTTCAGCAGCAATGAGAGAGAAAAAACTCTGACATGAGTTTCAATTAAAATGCTTTTAGTTTTGGACATTATATAAATATAAACAAACAACAATACAATTTTAAATAAACAAGAAAACATCATGAACGCCTAAATCTTTAGCTGCACCATGCAATTTAAATATCAAACAGAAATCTAAACCGCTTGTATCTTACAAAATAACTCACAAAATACCTTCACAACAAAAATATAAAGATCCAACATAAAAATCTTATGGCAAAGATTAATTCATATGGCTTTATATGAGATACCCACAAAATAAAAAAATACAGTGGTGTGAATAAAAATGTACTATAGTAAACTGCAGTATATTTTAGAAAATACTACACTATATAAATGTAAAGTTTAGTTTTGTGAAGTAATACTTCCTACAGTAAATATTGTCGTAGACGTAGAGTATGCTTACTCTGAAAGGATTTCAAAAACATTACAGTATCCGAAACTTTTCTACAGTTTACTATAGTAAATACCAGCAAGTATTTTTTATGAGGGTAACTCGTATTTAATGCAGATCCTCAGAATTAAGAGGCACTGGGTTTCAAAAAAGCATTACAGTAGATCTGTAGGAGTTCATTAAAAAAATTAAGACATTATTAAGCATCTGTTGTGATGAATTACTATAACCAACAGTTTAACTCATGAACAAGCATTCAAATGTTCTAGAAAAAAAAATCACTAATAAAGCAATGACACATACATTACAGCCTTAAAATATCTGTCTGAAACTTGGTTGTGTATAGCATTCCTCTATAAACTTTTTGCTAGTTTTAAACTGGATGTGCATATCTGTGCATGACTGCATCATGGGTTTAAAACTAAGCAAAAAAAAATGTTATAAAACATGCGCAAGTACTCAAATAAAGAAACATGCTCACTGCAAATTGTTTTGTATGATATTATTTTAACAGGTCTCTCAAATCAAGTCCGTATTGTCCAACAGATTTATGTCTGTCATGTTATCTCTTCAACCGCATGGAAGATTTTGAAACTTTAGGATATCTTTATATAGTTATTAGTTTGTTAGTTTAGTTTTTTATTACTACATCCAGATTAAAATATAACTTGTAATAGCTGATGCACCCGGTCCCTGGAGTGAAAACATGTATTCAATTGTTCTATAAAATACAATTAAGACAGAAATAAAAAAGACATGTTGAGCTGTTTACGTTCTCAGAGGCAGAAGGCATTAGATATAAATGCAAACTGAAGGGCTTCAATTCCACGTTCATTCATATCCTAGACATGTATTTTCTGTAACTGCTGGGAGACATGGGCTGTTTAAATAAACTGGTGTTAAATGATTTGAATTGTTTGAATGAGACAAGGCAGTTTCAATCAGGTTTATGAAGCGCTTCTATATCCTCAAAACAACGTAAATATGTTCAATAGCACATCTGAACTTTATATGTGTACTATTTACATCCCCATTTGTAATTGTATTATTAGTTCTGAAAGTTAACTCTTTTGTATTATAGGAGTTCAGATGAAGTGTGATTTATGATTCCCGTCTGTCACATCTATGAGCTTCTTTCAAAGAGAATAAATTTTTTGAAAATCTAAAAGAACAGCTTTATAAACACATGCATAAACACAAAATCACATTCTGTATTCTGAAAATGTTTGTGTGTATGCGTGTGTGTGTGTGCATGCATGTGTGTGTATGTATGTGTTTATGTGCGTGTGCGGGCCTCTCTAACTTAACAGCTCCAGATACGTAACAGGCACTTTTCCCTTCTGGTTTCCTTTCTCTCCAACCAGCCAATCGGAATCCATTCCTGGCATGGCGTACACTGTGATCAGCTGATCGTCCAATTGGAAGAAGGAGAAAAATATATAAATAAGAGTGCATCCAAATGCTCTTTTAAATGAAGAAAATAATTATTTCAATTGGCTAAACAAAGTGAATACAACACGGAGTAAAACTATTATGCAAAATGTTTTCTTTCATATATTGCATTGAGCTAGGCACGCAAATTGCATGCGAGTTAAAAGTTTGTTTTAAATTCTTATGCAAAGAGAACATTGTTTTTTCTCATTTTGTTTACCTCGTCTGCCCGCAGCGAAAGCTCACTAGAGTCTCCAGCCGTGTAATCATACAGAACTTTGGCGTTGCGTGTGCCGCTGGCAGGAGGCTGAACTTCTTCAATTTGGAGAGCATCTGTTTCAGGAGGAGATGGGGAGTTTAGCGGAAGGACAGCGGTCGGGTCCACATAGTGAGGATCTGTTACAGATGAGTCGGGGCATGTCCTACAAGAGAGGATGGTTATAAACAACCATAGAGACAACCTTGTTGTCAAATCATTTATATAAGAATAACAAAATGAAATCATGTGTTCACCCGCCCAGCTCTTTATGTAGATCCTGCATGTACTGATGACACTGGTTATAATATATCGTCTGCGCTTCCACAAACTCACGCAAACAACGCAGATGATTTACCTACAAAAACACAAAACACATTCTGTCTCTTTAAAACCTTTTTTATATACAAGGGGATAACAACAGTTTATGAATTAAACATTAACCATCAGCGTATAATGTTGTGGTCACAATGTTGTAAATGTTGTCTCAAACACTAGTATGCTCTTATTGAGAGGGATTTACCTTTAATGTATTTAAGCATGTGTGCTCTATTAACTCATGAGAATGTCTTAACACAACTCACGTGTGTGCTGCTGATTCCCTCCACAAGCAGACGTGTGACCTCTGCCTGTCTGTCAAACTCTGTCTGAGCAACACGCAACTCATGTTCTGCCTGAGAAAGAGAGACAGAAATCCAGAAAAGAAATAAACAACATTTTATTTGTAAGACATCATCTGATAAATACATAAACATAAAAAGTCAAATGTTTCAGTTCTATGAGAACTTGACAGGGTCAGTGATATCACACTCACTTTATTAAGCTCCTCGTGCCAGAGCTGACAGACATAAAAAGAGACAGAAAAAATCATACATACAAGCAAAAAGAGAACATGAATCATTTGTGTGTGTGTGTGTGTGTGTGTGTGTGTGTGTGTGTGTGTGTGTGTGTGTGTGTGTGTGTGTGTGTGTGGGGGCGCGTGCGTGCGTGCGTCTTACAGCAGATGCACTTGCAGACAACACATAATTTCGTGGTCTGGTCTCTTGAAAGTCTGGAACAGCCTGAAAAACACACACACACACACACACACTAACTTTGAAGCAAACGTCATGTCAAACACAAACACACACTTAAACTTTTCATCCAAGTCAGCTAAAACAAACCAGACAGCATTCACATCACCCTTAAAAACTACTGTTCATGAAGAACTCAAAAATGTTCTGCCATGCAACGCATTAAAAGATTCATAGATCAGAAAAATCCTCACGAATATATAATCTAAATTATCTAAGAAATAAATGTGAGTAAATCTGATCTTTAATCTTTCAGGATAGCAAAATAATTTTATCAGTAAAAACGAAAAAGAATATAAAGGTCACTTTCAATTCTTGCAATAAATGTAAAAGAGAACAAGGTACACATGCAGTGTTTTCATATAATTCTTGTATACTGTGTTTATCTAAGGGGCTTCCCGATCAGATAAAGTCAGGAACAGAGTTCAGGAATAAGTTAAGAGGTCTGCTGTTCCCCCAGGCAGTTCCCAGTACTAGCAGAAGGAAATATTTAGTGACATAATCTGATTTACAGAAACGTCATTAAAGCGTGTCCATCGAACAAAGGCAGACAACTTAACAGCAGATGTTTACGTTACTGATCGTTCGTATATGCTGGTTTAGAACCTGCCTCAGAGAAGAAGCTAAAGGGTCCTCCAAAAAATGTTCTGGAAATAAATATTCAAAAATATATCGTACTTTTATTGATAATCATGTAATAGATCCACAGAAAAATATTGTTTTGTTGTTCCTCTGATGAAAAAGCAGGTGAAACTAGAAAGTAATCTTAATATTATTTTTATATAAATAGGGGAACTATGAAGAAAGTGGTGTTGTGAACATGAGAGTAAAGCCTGTGTGATACTCACTTCTCCCTCACACTGTGAAGGTTAAACAAAACACACAGTTAGTTCACATACAGATCACACAAACAAACAAACAAACAGATATACTAAACTTCATACAGTGAGCAGGTTTAGTGATCAATAACCAGTTTATAATCCCAAGAGCTAAACCAAGTATTTTTTAACATCTCTCTGCAACCCCTTTCAGATATTCACAGAATTTAATACTCTCTGTGAGATAATATATTTAATAATTTGAATAACTTATTTAATAACAAAATTGTACATTAAATTCATGATGACAGCAGCAAACATGATAACCATAAATGTGATCTTACTGCAGCTTTAGTCTCGGCAGCTTTAGCTTTCTTAAGACGAGCTTTACAGGAATCAAGATCCAATCGGAGATTCTCCAGGAGCTTACGCTCTTTCTGTGAGATGGACAGGACATCGATCAGAATCACAGACAAATCTTTCATGAAAACATGCTGTTAAACTCACTGAAATGGTTCTCCAGTCACCCTCCAGAAAGTTCCTCAGGGGTGTGAGGAAACTGATGGATGATGTCTGCAGAAACTCTCTCTCTGCACCACCCAGTCTTCTCTGGCAGTCAGCCACTTGTATTAAGGTGCTTCCTACAACCGAAAAACAAAAGCTGAGTCACACTTTAATACCAGGGAGAAATAGAGAGAATTCATCACAATCTCAGATTATAAAAGAATCATTTTCATTTAAATCCCATTTCTGTTCAGCTCAGTTTGAGTCACCATATCTGGTTCTATCATGAAAATCTAAGATTTGATTCACTATTGATCCTTTTTTTTTGAATGTGAATTAGAAAATAAAAATGAAATAGTTTGTATCTGTATTATTTCTGTAGAACCGAAATAGGCATGTTAAGTTTGCATTTTAACACCCTTGTACTAATGTTTCTGTCTATTTCAAAGCCTAAATTCAAAGATAAACATGAGTGTAGTGACAGTCTGAAAGCATCACATCCATCATGAGACAATAATGATCCATTTAAAAGCACTTAGTGCACTTAACTGAGAACACACAAACACTAAGTTTCCATTTAACTCCACACATATTTTCATCTCAACGGCACTCTTTCTCCTATATCACATGATACTTAAATGAACAAAGAATTGATTTGTTACTTCATCAATGTTTAAATTTTTTAAATTATTATTATTAGAGTATTATTATTAAAATAATTATAGTAAAAACAAGACAGGCTTGTCTTTATGGATTGAGTGGATGGTTTCTGAATAATACCAGACAAAAACATCTGTCATCATTACAAGACACAAACTGTCCATGATGACAAGTGTGTTTGACTTTTAGAAAACAACAGTTTTTTAACCAAAAAAAAGAGTTTGAAACAAAAAGTTGAATGAAAGAACACCTCTGATATCAATGCAAAGGCCTAGAAGAGATGTTATTGTGCTATTGACTGTGAAATGTTGGGTTGAAATTGAATATTTTTATTAAAAATCATTCATACACTATTATACAGACACGAACTGAGCATAGGAGAACATAAAAAGCGACATAAAAACAGTCAAATGTAATGAAAAGCCTGTAGAAACATCATCATATTATCTACTGAAGGTTTCTGTGGGGATGAACGCTGAAAAGAGACTTCAGTAACCTTTGATCAGATGCTATTGATTTCTGATGGGGACTGAGAGGAAACTGCATTGGCTCAAATTGATTTGTCTGTTTTTACAAAGCCTGCAGCTTAAAAAACTCAAATCAATAAAATCCCGCTGAGAAACTGTGAAATGTTCACTGTGTCCTGACCTTAAACATTTCTGTTAAACCTCTGGACCAAGTTGCACAAAGATGCTCTATCCCTAACTGAATGAGAGGGGTTGAATTAAATTAGTAGAGGAACTTTCAGATCATATCAATAGATTTGTGCGTAACACTGTAACTTCTGTTCTGCTTTACTCTCACAGACAAACCACTCAGCCCAAATACTCAGTGTTGTAGCGTTCAGAAGAATGAGTAAGATATATGTATATGGGGAAGTCAAGGCTTGTGGGGAAGTCATGGCATGCGAAAGTCATGGCATACTGATTAGAAAGTTTGACTCCTAACCCTCGGGTTGTGGGTTCAAGTCTTGGGCCGGCAATGTCTTGACTTAGGTGCTCTTGATCAAGGCACCAAACCCCAAACCCCCAATTCGTGCTCTGCATTTAACCCATCAAGGACAGACACACAGTAGTGGTGAACACACATACCGACCGTGAACACACAACTGGAGGAGTGGGCAGACTTTTAACCCGGGCGCCGCAGCATAAAAGTCTGCCCACTCCTCCAGTTGTGTGTTCACGGTCGGTATGTGTGTTCACCACTACTGTGTGTCTGTCCTTGATGGGTTAAATGCAGAGCACGAATTCTAAGTATGGATCACAGCAATTAGTTGTATGTCACGTCTCTTACCATATGGAGTTTCAGCTCCAAACTCCTTTCCAGCCTCCAGCATATACTGTCCTAATATCTCTCCATTAGTGGCTCGAGGCGGAACCTTCCGGTCCAGTTTCTCATACAGATACTCTTCGATCCGAGCGCCTGCCAGAGAAACAAACCCCAATGATTCAAGCAAGCACAAATATAACAGCAAGCAACACTAAAGCAAACATCATAAACAGCTAAACTACATAAAAACAGAATGGACATTTTTGGAGAGCTAACATTTAAGACCCGAAATATGAAGGCCGTTTCTCAAGTTCTGAGACGATGTATAACATATACACAGAATGGAAACCATCACCCGGAGAGCAAACATCTCTCAGACGTCTTTTTTGATCCGTCAGACATTGTTTGGATTTATCTCAGAGACGTCTGCTGTCTGGTGTCAGATGCTTAGCGGATGATTTTCCCAGCAGATGTTTTCCAGATCTTTAACAGATGTGCCTGTGCTGGATCAAGCTCACCTGGGTTCGGTTGGAGCAGAACTTCAGACTGTCTGTAGATCTTCTCAGTCCAGTTTTTGGTACAGTCCGCTCTGGCCAGAAGATGCTCAAACTGAGCATCCAGTTCAGTTCTCTCCGCCTGTCCCAGTTTCTCTTCTGTAAACTACAACAAACAACACTCTGTCACACTTCTTTAACAACAACAACATAACAGTTTATTTATCCACCAGGGTAAAACAATAACATCTGTTGCTTTAAATGAATCAATGATTAAGATTTATTTTCTCCTAGGATTTCTTTAAACACAAGTGTTGTGTGCAAGAGTGTGTTATCAGAATGTTTGTGTAATTGATAAATAAATCTCATGTGTGTTCTGTGTTGTGTGTGTGTTCAGTGATGTATGTGTGTGTGTGTGTGTGTGTGTGTGTGTGTGTGTGTGTGTGTGCGTGCGTGCGTGCGTGCGTGCGTGCGTGCGTGCGTGCGTGCGCGTGCGTGCGTGTGCGTATGTGTGTGTGTGCGTGTGCCTGTGTGTGTGTGTTTGTGTGTGTGTGTTCAGTGTTGTGTGTTCAGTGTGCGTGTGTGTGTGTGTGTTCAGTGATGTGTGTGTGTGTGTGTCTATGTCTGTGTGTGTGTGTGTGTGTGTGTGTGTGTGTGTGTGTGTGTGTGTGTGTGTGTGTGTGTGTGTGTGTGTGTGTGTGTGTGTTCAGTGTTGTGTGTTCAGTGTTGTGTGTGTTCAGTGTTGTGTGTTCAGTGTTGTGTGTGTGCAGTGTTGTGTGTTCAGTGTTGTGTGTGTGTGTGTGTGTTGTGTGTTCAGTGTTGTGTGTTCAGTGTTGTGTGTTCAGTGTTGTGTGTGTGCAGTGTTGTGTGTGTGCAGTGTTGTGTGTGTGCAGTGTTGTGTGTGTGCAGTGTTGTGTGTGTGTGCAGTGTTGTGTGTGTGCAGTGTTGTGTGTGCAGTGTTGTGTGTGTGTGTGTGTGTGTTCAGTGTTGTGTGTGTGTGTGTGTGTGTGTTTGTGTGTGTGTTCAGTGTTGTGTGTTCAGTGTGTGTTCAGTGTGTGTGTGTGTGTGTGTGTGTGTGTGTGTGTGTGTGTGTGTGTGTGTTCAGTGTTGTGTGTTCAGTGTTGTGTGTGTGCAGTGTTGTGTGTGTGCAGTGTTGTGTGTTCAGTGTTGTGTGTTCAGTGTTGTGTGTGTTCAGTGATGTGTGTGTGTGTGTGTGTGTGTGTGTGTGTGTGTGTGTGTGTGTGTGTGTGTGTGTGTGTGTGTGTGTGTGTGTGTGTGTGTGTGTGTTTGTGTGTGTTTGTGTTCAGTGTTGTGTGTTCAGTGTGTGTTCAGTGTGTGTTCAGTGTGTGTTCAGTGTATGTGTGTGTGTGTGTGTGTGTGTGTGTGTGTGTTCAGTGTTGTGTGTTCAGTGTTGTGTGTTCAGTGTTGTGTGTTCAGTGTTGTGTGTTCAGTGTGTGTGTGTGTGTGTGTGTGTGTGTGTGTGTGTGTGTGTGTGTGTGTGTGTGTGTGTGTGTGTTCAGTGATGTGTTTGTGTGTTCAGTGATGTGTGTTAAATACAGTCACGCACTACACAACCTGTAAGCAGAATAAAGTCGTTGACCACAGCACAAGTGAGAGCAGAGATCCGCACCTGTACAGCCCGAGAGAAGAATATCCCCGCATCTGTGGCGAGTCTCCTCATGTTGAAGTCCATGTTGTTGTGCAGAGAAGCTGAACATCCCCGCTGTCAGTCTGGCGCGTCATACTGCTGCGTCATCACATGTAGTGACGCACTTCCGCCTCAAGATGGCGCCGTGTGGCTCAAACACTCATCGAGTTTCGGTCAAAGCTTTTTATGTCACTGGAAATATTTCTCAAGTGGACACAAAATAAAACTTTTATATTTTATTTACTATTGTGACAGCTGTGCTCGTGACAGCTGCTCTCGCGATACTTTGAAACCGGAATTACATCATGAGACTACAAATAATAAAACACAGATTAACTTTTAGGTGATAAAGTAAAATAAAAAAATATATAACATAATATAATTAAATATAATATAATATCATATAAAATGATATGATATGATATGATATGATATAATATAATAGAATATAAAATGATATTATATGATACACTATAATATAATATAATATAAAATGATATGATATGATATAATATAATATAAAATGATATGATATGACATAATATAATACAATATAATATAATATAATAGGATATGATTTAATATGATATGATAATATAATACAATATAATAAAATATAATATAAAATTATATGATTTGATATGATAAGATAAGATATGATATAATATAAAATGATATGGTATATAATATGATAAAATATAATATGATATGATGTAATATGATATAATATGATATGATATAATATAATATAAAATGATATGATATGATATATAATATGATAAAATACAATATAATATAAGATGATATTATTTAATATAAAATAATATAATATAATCTTATTATAATCAGCATCTTAATTATACCAGTCCTTGCGCAAAGAGCGGAGTTTTAGGGTGTTAAAGGGAGTTAAACCAGATGTGATAAAACATAACATTTAATATAATGGTGTGAATATTTTATTTTTAAGCATGTTTTTGACAGATGTTGAGTAGATGCTTAAAAAGTAAAGATAAGTAAAAAAATTATAAAACTTCATTATTTACATTCATTCATTTGGCAGATCTTCCATTGTATTATACTTTCCATTCTGAGTATGTGCAATCTCTGGGATTAAAACCCATGACATTTGCTAGCACCATGTGTAACCACTGACCCACAGGAAAATGCATTTAAACACAAACTTTCTATTAAAAATGCTAATTATTCGTACCTGTCTGATATCTGATAAAAGGAGTTTGTTGATAGTTTTGAGTTTGTCTTTTGTGTCTAGTTTGTGTGCTTATCAACCCACTGAACAAACCTCACAGAGTACTCGGATGGGCTCACGGTGGAAAACGTTCTCCTTGGATATTTAATCCTCTTCAAAAAATTCTCAATCTTTTTTTTAAATCCATATTCAGTGAAAATGTCTATGATGCCCACAAAATATCTGGAGTGAGGTCCATCGATGACGTGAAGAGGGTTTTTGAAGTCTGGCAGCAGTCTTCTGTTCTGTGCCTGCACCTGCTGAGGGTTCGGAGAACGGAATCCATCTTCTAAATGTTCTGTTTTCGACACTGGCTTGTGAGAGTCTTCTGTATAGTTTCTGAGCGAGCCCGAATGAGAGTTCTGATCCACAGATCTACACAGAAAACATCCACAATATTCAACATGATGCATTACCAATAAACGTTGGTGTCAGTTAGTGTCAGACTCCTTTGGTTTTAGTTTTCTTCAACTAACACTTACATGGTAGTGCGGCAAACGAGATTAGCGAGATGATGGTTTTGATCCAGCTCGTCTTTATGTAGCGGCTGGTGAGCCAACAGAAGGCTGTAGTCCAGCACATTCATGGAGCGAAGAAACAATGTGTCAATCTCAACCTGTCGAACCAACCAGGAGCGCTGTTCTCCTGCAAACACAAGCATCATATAGTGTTATGTGTAATAAAATCAGGTCACATTCTTAAATCACTTCATATAAATGTTCTCATACCAAGAGTGATGTGTTCTCCCTCAAAGTTCATGTCCTTCAAAATAACTATTGCTTGTTCTTTCTTAGGTTTGGGATCTGTCAATCGGCCCACCTCACAACCTTTAATATCAAACCTGTTGAACCAGGATCATTAGAGACGCCGTAAAGAGAACCACATCACATTTTAACTTAACAAACTTAAACAAAAACACGTATTTTTAGTTCAGTAAAAACAAACTTAAACAAAAACACGTATTTTTAGTTCAGTAAAAACAAAGGTTATTTTACCTTGCCGCGACCCTCACGTCAGGATAGAAAACACTCTGCATCACAATGAAATATTTCTGAAAAATGTATAACATCAAATGTAAGGCTCATTTTTACATATTTAGCTAAGGAGCATTATGTAAAAAAAATACATATATGTACCTTTGTTCCATCTGATATAATTTGATGCACCCCTAGAAATGAGAGTAAAATATACAACAAGTCTGTAGTGTCTATAGATTTCTAAGTTCAAAACTGTAAAATGTAGCATTACGTGTGAAGTCTGAATTTTGTTTCTCTCATTTATTATAATATCACGACATGAGGACCGAAGCCTCATCTCTTACCAAGAATTTTCACCAGCAGTGAATGAGGGTACTTTTGAAGGTGCTCGGTGTACATTATTAATCTGGACAGGAAAAAGTCGATTTCTCGTTTAGTCTGTGTTTTCAGGAAGAATCTTCTGTCATGCCTGTAGAAAACATTTACCAGGATTACTGTGATGTTTGAGATTGAGAGATGAATCTGAAAGCTGGGTTTACTCACGTGAGGAAGAAGTCGGCCTTGCTTTTGGAGTTACTGATAAACTGCATGTATGGTTCAGGTGAGGACAGTGACGTCTCATACTCTTCTTCGCTTATGTCAACAGACCGACGCAAGTTTGCAAACACAGGGCCAGCAAACGTATGCAGAAGAAATCCCTAGAAAACCACACGGATTACAGAATCAAACTCCTCATGTTTTACGGCTTCATCATTTTAAACATCATGCTCTCTACATGTCAAAGACGAGAACATCACAAAATCTTTACAGACTTATCAGATGTACAGAGGGAATATAAATCATACCTGATGCACATCTGTTTCTTCTTTAGTGAAGTCATCAGATGAAAGTTCATTCTGTACATATTAAATGGTTCATTTAAATGTAAATGACACGTGATGACACCTGGAAGTTAGGTAACCAACCAATCACATAATGGCTTTGCATTTTAAGATATAAACAGGGTTATGTTAATAATCATATAATTATAATCATTAAGATGTAATTTAATGTAAATGTTAATATTAATGTATTTTAAATTAACTTTAAGATTATATATAATCGAGTATATGTTTAAAAATCTCAAGGAGCCATTTGATTGGCTGGACTGTATTGTGTAATGTAACACAATGTTTATTTAACTCTACATTTAATATTGTATCCAACAAAGAAAAATGTAAATTGTCTCATGAATAACTCACCATCAGAATGTTATAAATCTGTATACATTTATTCGGTTCAACATAAGGAGACATATTTGGAAGAATGTTAGCAAACAGATTTCCTACCATTGAATTAAAAATAATGATAGTCAAAGGTGCCCCATAACGATTTAATTTATTAAGTTATTTAAAATTTTTAATTAAAAGAACAAAAGTAGTTACAATTAATTTTTTTTATATTATAGCAATCAATGGTGATCCGAAACTCCAGAAAATTCTTCCAAATAGCTTTTTTGTGATAAACCTAACAAAGAACATAGAGTTTTTTATATATCATCAGTACAATCAACATTACTTGTTAACTTGAATTATGTTTTGTTGTTTTATTACAATTTGTAAGTCGCTTTGGATAAAAGCGTCAGCTAAATGACTAAATGTAAATGTAAATGTAAATGTGTTTTGTGACATTATATTTACACAAGAGCCCATCAGAATAAGCAGACATTACTCACAGATGCTGGATCATTGCTAGTGTTCTGTATTGAAGTGGAAAGGCCGATCTTCATCATGCAGGTGAGCTCATAAAACTCATGATGCTCATCAATCTCAAAAACCCCCAACAGAGTCCAGCGTGACATCAGCCCCGCCCACTGGCGCCGCCTGCTGGACGATCTGCGCAACTGCGACATCTCTCACACAACACAGCATCACATTTAGTTTAGTTTTAGTCGAAATTAAAAATTAAAACATAGTTCTAGGCTTTACTTTTAGATGCAAAATGTACAGGAAAGAAGTATTGTTTAATAAACCCGTCCCATATAGCAAAGATGTGTGTGTAAGATTACAGGGATAAATTATAAAATAATAAAAATATATAAAGATACTTTATGTGTGTTGAGCAGAATAGAAGTCAGTTTTAATACTTACAATATTGGCTGTTCAGTGTGTGAGCTTCTGATCAGATGAGCTGTAGGAGTCCAGAACAACACAGACTGAGACGAGTCAGTTGTGTTTCATCAAACTACCGCGTTCCGTCTGTAGGTGTGTCTGTACCTGTCCGAAATAACACAAAACTGAGTCATGGCATCACACATCAATCATAGAAGAGTGTGTCACTCTCTGTTAGAAAATATGTATTACACACACACACACGCACACACACACGCACACGCACGCACACACACACACACACACACACACACACACACACACACACACACACACACACACAAGCACGCACGCATGCAGACAGACAGACAGACACACACACACACACACACACACACACACACACACAAGCACACACACACACACACACACACACACACACACACACACACACACACACACACACACACACACGCACGCACACACAGACAAATATCCGCAGACACACACACACACACACACACGCACGCACACACAGACAAATATCCGCACACACACACACACACACACACACACACACACACACACACACACACACACACACACACACACACACAGAGACAAATATCCGCACACACACGCACGCACGCACACACACACACAGACACACACACACACACACACACACACACACACACACTTATGAAGTTATATTTTTCCACTTTTAAAAAAAACAAAAAGCTAATCAAAACAATATGAAACAAACACTAAAACAAATGAAGTTAATTATTAATGAACACAATTAAAATGAAAATATGATTGATATATATATATATATATAAATATCATGATAATATAACTTGATCAGTTAATTTGCAATTTCTTACTGTCTCATCCTGAGATAAAGATTTTTAAAGCAGTCTCTGTGGATCCTCTGTGGTTCTTTAATATTCAATCAAAGACATCCATTCCAAAACAATTTCAATTATAGAAATCCATGTTTGTCATGAAAACATTTGAGTTTGCTTAAATATATTGTTGTCTGTTAAAATAGCTTCGCCCATTTAGTCTTGCACCTTTAGATCAAATCTTATTCAAACAATAAGAAACTGTCAAGAGTCAACACAATCATTTAAGAAGTCTTAATATTATTTAAATGTTTTATATCTGTCCGTTTGCATTGCTCTGTTGTGATGGAATCTGTCATGTTAGTGAGTTTTTCTCACGTGTGTGTCAAACTGAGTGTGTGTTGGTTAAAGTTAGTGCATGTTCACAATGTTTCTGACTGTGTTCCTGATTCCTTTTATGATGTTTGATGTAATCACATGTGAAGTGAAGCCCAGCGGCTGTATTAAAGTCAATGGATGTAAATGTCTGATGCAGGACGGTTCAGGAATCATTGATCTGGGATCAGTGGCGGGTGAGGATGGCTTTATACTGAGACTGGATCCTGTGACACCAGCACAAGAGAACATGGAGATGCTCGTGTCGTTCAGGCCATGTGTTCCGTTCTCTGAGCCCGAGGATTTCACTGTCACAGACTGCACTGATGTAGCTGTATGTGTCATCACACTGTGAGTTTACTACAATCTCATATCAACATTACATGACAGATAGCACAAGTACATCTCTAAAGATGTACTAAAGAGATCTGTCTAAGATCATCTGCTAAACATCTAAGAAAGAGCTGTTGTACTTCCGTTCTGAATCATACACATCTTACAGACATCTTCAAGAGATCTGACAGCCTTTGTTGCAGATGAAAATGCAATCATGAAAAGTAATATATTATAGAATATAATATAATATAGAATATCACCATGGTCACACATGCACACATTTGTTTTCTGGAGGGCAAGTTGTTTTTCAATTACACAAATGGGAATTTCCATACTCACGCAATTTGTTTGCAGTTCTTTCTTTTTAAATGAACATAACTAAGTTTGATTCAAGAATGTTTTTGTTGGTGAACTCTCTACTTCTCTCTCTCATTATAGAGACTACACCTGAACACACACTGTTCAAATATTATCCAGACACACAATTATAAATGATTGGATCATTCAATAACAGAGAAATGAGAAACAGTAATCTAAAACCTTTGTGTGCTTAATTTCATTCATTTATGAATCACATTTATTATATCGTGAATCTTTGACTCAACTGATGTGACTTCATGTTGTTTAAAAGTGATGATTTGTTAATTGTCATCACAGGTTTCATCAGGACAACAGATTCGTGAATCACTACATGAACTACGGCCGACATGAAGAGAATAAATTCAGTTATAATGATACAGAGAAGATTCTCACTGTGTCTTACTACGGTAAATTAGCAATCTCTGAATCAAATCTTCAGGATTATGGCAATTATTTTAAAAGTGCAAATATAGACATCTATGGATATATATACTCTTAAAGATAAAGGTGCTCTGTCAAAGAAGATGTTTTGTGTAAATAGATCTATAAAGAACATTAACATCTGAAGGTTCTTCAGACTATGGAAAGGTAACATAGAGTTGATTCAGAACCTTTGACTAAATGGTTATAAATGAGAACCAATATATGATGATATGTCATCACTGAAAAACCTTTCAAGCATTTTTGTTTTTAAGAGTGTATTAGATTGCTATGCTTCAGATTTCTTCGGGATAGGCGTTCTCCTCCAAGAACATAAAAAATAAAGGTGCAGCAATGACAAAATGCCATTCTTGCTTTTCCTAGAACTGTTCCTTTTTACAAAGAACCTCTTTATCTATAAAGAACTTTAGAAACTTATATTTTAAGGAGTGCTTAAGTGTCCACTGTTTTTATCAATAGCTATTTTTAAGAATGTTATCATCTTTGTATTAATGATGATGTAATTGGTGTTTAATGACATTACTCTCTGATGAAGAACAATTGAGTCAACAGAAGGTGTGTCTTTCTGAAAGTCTTTTATGAAATCAGATTTTTGTCTCAGTTTATTCTCACAGTGATCCTCATACGGTAGTTCATTATGAGTGCAGTGTGAATCAGTCCATCACACACATTCAGAGGTTCAGCGTGGACACACCGCTGCACATCCGGGTGAAGAGTCCCTGCGCATGTCCGAACGCCTGTACGCTGGTGGATGTGGGCCCTGGGACTATCTTCCTCATCATCCTCTGCCTCAGCGCGACAGCTTACTTTCTCATAGGTGACTTTAGAAAATGTACCATTAAATAGAGCTAATGAAAACTTAAGACAGTACATTAAAAACTATTTATAAGCAAAATATGTTTTTTATCCCTCAGTGTTATTTTGGTTTATTGTGTTTATGTTTTATTGTATTAAAGAAGTGATCTTTATTCTCAAATATCTTATATTTCTATTTCCTGTAGGATCGTGTGGTCTCCGGGCGTTCAGGAGCAGTAATGGTGTACAGATGACTCCAGAGGACAGTGTTTGGTGTATGATCTGTTACCAACTCAATGATCGGCCTGGTGTCAGAACACTTAAAAACACAAGACGACATGATATGATCTAACAAGAACACAGACGGCAAGACCCTGGGTACATCCTTACATCCTCCAATTCTTTCTCGTTTTAACCTAAAAAATCTGTCATGATTTACTCACCCTCAAGTTGTTCCAAACCTTTATTTTGTCTTTGTTCCGTTGAACACAAAGATCATATTTTAAAAAATGTTAGAAAGTGAGATTGCTGAGGCATCAGCAAAATATATTGTATACTTTTTTGTGGTGTTGCACAAAATTTTTTTGAATACTTTGGGAAAGAATTCTGGAGACCTTTGACTACTGCATTTTTAATGGTGAGAAATCTCAGCTAACATTCTTCTTAATATCTTTGTGTTCCACAAAACAAAGACATTTCCATAGCTCTGGAACTATGGAAGGGTGAGTAAACCATGACAATTTTGGGCGGATTATTATTTAACTTTAAGTAGAAAACCTGTTTAACTGCTTTATGATAACCCAAAGAATTAGACAGAGTTTACGCATCTAAGATTTGTCTCAAGCCATCCGGGTGTGAATGTTATCCGAGAAGTGACTCAAATACCATCATGAGAGTTAATACGAAACTATGTTGGATTTGAGTTCTAGGTTTTATGATCCTTGTGTGAATTTGCTAATTATTCAACATTTAAATGTTATTTATATGTTGGGTCTCTATTGTATTAAAGATAAAGCATTTGGTTGAATGTACTGGTACTCATAACAAAAATTATCTATACATTTAGACAACACAATTGACCACCACAGAATGAGTGACTTTGTTAAACTTTATTCATTAAAAGTACAGTTGAGACTGAAATAGTGCACTACTTAAAAGACAAGTGATTTTCCTTAAAATTATAGAATTTTTCTTAAGTTATACGTCTATAGCTTTACGTAGGTTAGCTTATCTGCATAAAAGACACAAGTTGTGCATCTAAATTCACTTCATATAGAAGGAAATGTGTGTGTCTGGTGCTGTGTTGATGAACGTCATACTGCTTGTGGCACTTGTGTGAGAGTTTTGTGTTATCATGTTTAGTGCATCAAGTTTATCTAACAAAGATTTTAAAAAGCTGAAACTCTGTTATAAAAAATATTTGTTAAAGTGAGCAAATTTGGATTATATTCTTATTATAAGAAACTAGTGGACTAGTCCAATAAAGATAGAAAACAATTTTTCAAGATTTCAACAAGCACTCGGTTCAAACAGACAGCACCACACGCATGAATCACAGTTCTCCAGAGACATTTCATAACACAAACGCATTTGAAACACACAATACTGTAAAACACAATGCAAATATTTCTGGGTAACTTCTGGGAAGGAATATAACCAGCCAGCTGGTTTAGGGAAATGTGTGATGGGGTGAAGTGTTTCAAGACTGGAATCTGTTTAATGAATCAAACAGTCATTGGTCCTGCCTTGACTGAGATCTTCATGTTATATGAGATTCTAATTTTGTCCAAATAAACATGATTATTACAAAATAAAGTTTGGCACCAAAAGCGGTTTTAGGTATTAAAGTGTATCCAACAAAAAAACATATCCATGCCACATTTCACTGCAAAACAAAGAGAATAAAAATATATTTCTTAATAAAATAATATGTATTCAATCATATTGATCAGAATGTGAATGGTTTAAAATGCATTTAAAATTCTCTTGTTAGACTCCTTATTTTCTTAGTTGAAAATGTGTTTTCACTTTCTAAACTTTCCTTTGGATTTTGTAGGAATTGTGACCTGGACATGTATTGTGAGATTGACCAATAAAGTGCAGTCATTTGATAACACTGTTTTACAATGTGTGGAAATATTGTCTCGCACAGCAACGGCTTATTTCACTTCTGCAGGGAATCAGCTGAATGCCATGAAAAACACAATGCAAGACAACAGACACAATCTTTCCTGAAGATCAGGAGGCAACATTCCTTTCACTGTACTCAGACCAGCCGATACTCCAGGATACTCTTCAAACTTCACTAAAATCTTCTGATTTACATCAACCTTCTCTAAACATTGAGCAGACGTCACAAATACAAATACATTGAATCAGACTGTGACAAAAACAAATATCACACACGAACAAGACTGCCACATATAGACAACATAAATATAAAACACATGTTAGTGGTTCATGATGACATCATGTTCTTCTGTTGTGCAACTGTTGCAGAACACACTGATTTCAAAGACACAAACAAATCATATCAAGGATAAGGTTCAGACTTCTGGAGATGATCTCAAATCAGAAATCTAATGACTTTCAATCACCACAGGCTCAAACACACCAGCAGAGACTCTGTGAACACAATACGGACAAACATCAGAGTGCGTCTGTATGTGTGTGCGTGTGTGTGTGTGTGTGTGTGTGTACGCGTTATAATGAGAACAAACAATACTCTTCATGTTGTGTGTTTGATGGAAATTGTAGATCACCTGTTTCCCAGCTGAATACCACCCAAAGCTGTTGTTCCATCTCTGCTTACAAACAATCTCAGGTTACTATCTATAGACAGAAGGGACACGATAAACAAGACAGCAGAAATCATTTTCATGAGATGAAGATTCAATATTTTAAAAACGTATTAAATAAATACTAACACTAATTACAAAAATTTCTCTGGAGTAAAACTAGATGCAACTCATTTTTATTAAAATAATTCACAAATGTGAAAAGGGCCAGCGAGAAAAAAGTCCTTTAAATTAAACCAGTTTGTTAAGATGTTAACATCGGTCCAGAAGCACTTGTTTCATCATTTTAATTTCATGTATAACTTAATATTAAAATGTCATTTTAATTTGTGCAATCAATAAGTCTACAACACTTTCCAGTATATACATTAAATGTTTATTTTTAAAAAAATGTAAGCAGGGCAAAATAAATAAAATGTATCTTCTTTCAATTTTCATAGAATAAAAAATATTCAATTTCAAGTGACATCAAATTGTAATGTAATTTTAAATCATATTGAATCTAATAAATATAAATGTTTGATTTGATATGATTTGATATGATATAGACAGAGATAAAAAAGACCTTCATTGTTACTGGTGTCAGAAAAGTTTTGGCTCTGAACGATCTTTTCCACAATATCATCTGCGTCCATGCGTGTGTCATTGACCCAGGATGGTTGATCCTCCACAGAATCCTGCTTCCTCCTGAAACAAACACAACATGTATTCACACTCAGTTTCCAGGGCCACGGCCAACCCCCCTCTGAACAGAACGTACCGTGGAGGTCTGTTGGAGGGTAACATGGGTCGGGGTGGTCGTGGAGGTCGTTCGGGACGGGTGTCGCTCTCAGACGGCGGGTCAGCGCTCACGCTGCTGCCTGTAGATGTGTTCCTGCGATGTGTCAGATCAGACAAACTGGAGGAACACGAGTGTTCTGTGCTGTAGCCTAAACACAAACACACACGTGTTGGCGTAATAATGGAGAATAAATGAAGCATTTCAGTAGTGCCGATGCTTGTGATGGGGTCCAACAGACAAAAACATTAACAGCACCAGTTTGAGTCAATCTGTCTGAGTCAGTTTGATGTTAAGCAAACGTTCCCACAAACCAACAGCGTCTTGTGAGTGGAAAACAGGAAGCTATAGGAAACAGCTTCCTGAATCTGTTACAGGGACGATGAGAGAGAATGTACAGAATTCACAGCAGCTTCCCGTCCAGTGAGGAGTCAGTGTAGAACACACACCTGAGAGTTTACTCTGTTGACTGGCATAACTGGAGTTGCGTGAATGACCCGTGTGAAATGATTCTTCTGGACTCTGATCCACCTCATCAGAGAGTCCTGAAGGAAACAGAAAATGATCAATCTAACCCTTAACAAAACAGAAGAAAAGATCGCTCAACACTCTTACCAGCACTGAGTACAGATGCTCTTGGTTTGGTCAGTCGTGGTGCTATGACATCAGATGTCCCTTCTCCTTTACACCCTGGCTGAAGGGAGTGATCTCGACCCGCCACCGTTATACACTTAGCAGTGCTTGGAGGTCTAATCAGAGAAAGCCAAATGTTTACATTTATCACAAGAGGGCAGTGCAACCCACATTAGACATCAACTACACAAACACTCACGTCACACATCAACTACACAAACACACATGGTACACATCAACTACACAAACACTCATTGTACACATCAACTACACAACCACTCACATTCGACATCAACTGCATAAACACTCACATTACACATCAACTACACAAACACTCATGGTACACATCAACTACACAAACACTCACATTCGACATCAACTGCATAAACACTCACATTACACATCAACTACACAAACTCTCATGTTACACATAAAGACGCAAACACTCACATTACACATCAACTACACAAACACTCAAGTTACACATCAACTACACAAACACACATGTTTCACATAAAGACGCAAACACTCACATTACACACCAACTACACAAACATTCAAGTTACACATCAACTACACAAACGCTCACATTACACATCAACAACACAAACACACATGTTACAATAAGAGTGCAAAAACTCACATTACCCATCAACTACACAAACACTCATGTTATAAATGAACACGCAAACATTCACACTACACATCAACTGCACAAACACAAACACTCACATTACACATCAACTACACAAACACACATCTTACACATAAAGACGCAAACACTCACATTACACATCAACTACACAAACACTCACATTACACATCAACTACACAAACACTCATCTTACACATCAACAACACAAACACTCACATTACACATCAACTACACAAACACTTATGTTACACATCAACAACACAAACACTCACATTACACATCAACTACACAAACACTCATCTTACACATCAACAACACAAACACTCACATTACACATCAACTACACAAACACTCATCTTACACATCAACAACACAAACACTCACATTACACATCAACTACACAAACACTCACATTACACATCAACTACACAAACACTCACATTACACATCAACTACACAAACACTCACATTACACATCAACTACACAAACACTTATGTTACACATCAACACAAACACTCACGTTTTAAAACAGGGATCTCCAGATAACAGGGTCATTCCAATGGTCACCTTCAAAAGTAGAATGGATTGACATCAAACCATAAAAGAATAGTGCAGCAGTAAAAAAGCTTTAGGTTGACCTCTGACCTTCAGGATGGAGTTGTCCTGTCGTGTGTTTCTGGTGTCGTATCCCTCCAGCAGACAGCAGCGGACGGTAGAGCCGGAACCAGCAAACTCGGCCATGTTCAGATCAGCAAAACCCAGCTGAACATTTCCAAACACATACATTTAACATCATCCCATCATTCTCTGACAGACATACAATCTGATTAGAACAGGGAGCACATAAGAGAACATCATTCTCACACACTTTCTTCACCTTTTCAATAAGAACAGACCAGTTTAAACCATAAAAGTTGTCTTGTTTTCTTTTTATAGGGACAATCAGATTTTCTCTTAGGGTACTAATGTTTGTTCACATATGTTTTTAAAGCATAGCAAACATCACATGTATAAAAACAATACTTTGCCTTCAACAAAGTCTCAGATGTGAGCGGGTGGTAAAACTTTATTAGTGTGTTAATGAAACAACCCACTGATTTACTAGAACATCTCATTCATTTCTGCTCGCAGATGTTTTTTTATTTTCAGAGTGTCTTCAGGGAATCTTGAGTATTTTTAGATCAGGGAAATCCAAACTTAGCCGTGTAAGAGAGGAAGATACAAGACAAAGTCAAAGAACAAAAGAGTGGAACATTCATCAAGCGATACTTGTGAAGTATTTATGATGATGTTTGTCAGCTTGTGTGTAAGTGTGTCATCTAATACCATATAAACATGATCACTATTCAGCAGTGGTTAAATGGGATCTTGCGCATAATTACACTCAGGTTTGAAAAAAACATTAACACATAAAGATACAAAATATCGAAATAAATGATTTGGCAAAATGAATATAGGGGTTTAATTCCAATACGTATTCTAAAAAATGAATAGAGATAGCTGACTGTAAATAAAAGGAAATAGTAGTTTAGTTTTTATATTTCATATTTTTTATTTTTATATATATTTTAGTGTATTTATATATATATATATATATATATATATATATATATATATATATATATATATATATGGGGTTGTCAAACGATTAATCAAATCAAGAATAAAAATTTGTTTGACTAATATGTATCTGTGTATTGTGCATATTAATAACACATACACATGCATGGATATATTACAGAAACACATGGAAATTATATATAATATATATTAACTATATTACATATGAATATAATAAATATTCAATTACTGGTAAATATTAATCATTTCATCTAAATATTTCCTTATCATACATAAAGTCACGTATATGTCATTGTGTATATTACTATAAAATGACTATACACAGTACACAGACATATATTATGTAAACACAAACTTTCATTGTAATTAAATCCTGGTTAATTGTTTAACAGCCCTTAAATTTACACTGCTCAAAAAATAAAGAACACAAAAAAATCCTAGATCAGAATCAATTATATACTCTTAGTAAATCGTTTGTTCTTTACATAGTTAAATGTGCTGACAGCAAGTTCACAAAAAAATGATCAATGAAACTAAATAACCAATATAGAGTCAAAGTGGACAAACATCCTATAGGCTGATCCAACTTTGATTTAATGTCATTAAACCAAGTTTACATGAGACTCGTGTGTGTGGCCTCTCCGTGTTTGCATGAGCTCCCTTCGATGCCTGGGCATGCTCATGATGACGTTGTTATCCGAAACAAATTACAAGTATCGGCCAACTATCACTACAGAGCAAACAGGAGTAAGGTTATTTCTCACGAACTTCAGTCATTGTCGGCTAGCATTGGGAATTGAGCCATTAAGCATCTAGTTAAAATCCCAACTCTCTAACCACCAGAACCATCCCCACTTGGGGATGTCGAGCCCTCATACTACTTAAACTACTACTGATTGTCAATCGATGTTGACTCTCAAGTGGGAAGATTGAGTTCACAAAAGTCTGATTGACTTGGAAGTTTCATTGTGTGGTTTAAGTGTTCACTTAAATTTACATGTGAGCCGTGTATATATGACTTTTCAAATGAAGGTTTAGGTCACCTTCTTTATAAAACATATGGTGTGAATATTTGAGATCATTCCCGTAAGAGCTAAATATAAAATATTTTAATGTTATTTTTAAGGTATGGGTGTGTAAACTTCTCAACTCAGCTGTATAGCACTACATTCGTTCTATAAATAAATATAAGCAAAAGGGAAGGATGTGGAAGTCACTTACCTTTGAATATGATTTTCCTCCTTTGAGTTCCTGTAATAAAAACAGGAAGATTCTCACGTTCACTCACACTTCAACACAACCTCAGAAAAACATCTTCGAACCTTTCAAGATGTAGTCAAACACAAGTGTGACCTTAGACCGAACTGACTTGAATGATACTGATGTGTGATGCAGTTCATCTCACCTTCCTGACAGAGACGCGACATACGCAGGGGTCCAGAACACCCGTGTTAGGATTGGCGCTCATTTTGCATACAAAGGAGAACCTCTTTTTCCATCGAACAGAGTTCTCGTGGACTTCTTCTCTGCAGATGAGATAACACATGATATGTTGATCTTAATCTGATATTTGCTCTTTTGAGTCTGTTCGTTATGACTGAAGATCTTCCAAAACCATCAAAGACTACAAGCTGAGATTAAACCATTTATTTCAATTTCACTCAACTTGACAGCTTTTCAATTTAAGACTTATATTGAGTAATATTAATCAAACGAGAAATAATAATTAGTGTATTGAAGGGGAAAGTTAGTTTCTGCCAATCTTATGTCACTGTTGAGTACCAGTCCTGTAGTTCTCACAAACTCACATTTACAAAAGACAGATACAGCTTTATCCGGAAAAAGCAGAGCTCTACACTAAAAGGTAAAATAGTGTTATAAAAAAGTGTTATTGAATAATTTTGCAATCTCCCCACCCTTATGAATAATGCATGGCTGACAAATTATATTTTACTATTTGTTTTCTTTATATATTTGTAAAGTTTAAACATTGAACAGCAAATGCTCTGCAATTACTTATTAAAACGATCATTTTTTTCTGTTATTAAATTATTCATGTTGCTTTTCCCACAGAATTGTTGGCAAAACATTCATGTTCCTTAAACTCTTTACATGTAGTGATTTTGCTATCTACAGTATATTCATCCATATTCATGAACACAACTCCTGTTTACTATACAAATACAAAAGTAGTAAGTCAAATATACACACATAAATACAGTACACACACAAGACCATTCAAGCCTTGAGGAAAAATAGCTCTATTGAGTATTCATACGATCCTGACCATCACCTAAACGAACACGCATCTGAAAATAAAACTGCACATCCAAAGAACTTCAGAAAAATGTCATATTAATTTACAGTAAAATAAAACATAAAAATTTAAAAATGCAAAATTCTCTCTAACTAATGCTGCTGACAGAACCGTGACCTCAGATCTAAAATGAATCTGTTTAAGGATATTTAAACATGTGGATATCCGAATGACGTCGCAAATGACAGCATCTGTTCCTGATCCTGACACACATACACCCACTATGTCCCATTCATTAATCTATAAAATTTTTCTGTGGTGTGTAATCAGTTTTAGATGCCATTATCAGAGAATAACCGGAATACTGTAACTGAATAATCAGAATCCAGTATTCCAGAGGAAAATGTAATGATGTTGGATAAACCCATTAAACCCATGCAAAGTCAGAGAAGCCTTCTCCTCTCCACCAACACATTCCAACATTCCAGAAGTCCTAGTAACCACAACAACCGTGTGTCCGGGGTAACCCTCGCGGAACAAAATAGAACAAGAGAGAATATCCAGACCAGAATATCACACAGACTCAGGACCGGATTCCAAATCAGCTTAGCAACCACCCTAGCAACCACACAGCAATGATCTTCTGAATCCCATACTGCTGAGATTCTCACATCACAGCTTGCAATAATATTCATTACTGCCCTAAGTTCCAAACCACTTAAGAGAGAAAAAATGAATCAACCTTTAAAAAGAGAAAAATTACATTGAACACCAGCACAAACACAACAGACATTTTCTCTTTTCAGGCTCAAGCTCATCTCCCACGACAAAATTAATCAGCGCTCTTGAATGAGCCGATTGTTAAGAGCCTTGGGACAATTTGGAGAGTTCAAAAGATCCGTGAGCGGGCGCTGTGTGGAATGAATATGCATCAGACGCTGAACGCACAGCCGGACAGATTCCCAGACAGGTGTGTGAAGACATCACAAAGACCCTCGATGAAGAATTGCAAGACAGACTTAACAAAAATATGCCAATCTTAAGTTAAAGTTACTTTGGAAAACATTTTTCAGTGTGTAAAAAAACTAAGTTGTTTCTATGAACTTCTATGATCTATGAACCTACAAAGAAAAATACTTTTAGAGCATGTAATGTTATCACAAATTATAGCTTATAAAATTAACGTTTTGCAAACGTGAAGCTGTATCTGTTAAGATGGCATAATACACACCGAATATTACTGGTTATTTACAATTAACTCCTTTTTGCATACTAACAATTTTTATAGTCAAATATCTCTAGAAATCGGAAGAATACTCATTGTGTGTGATTCTCTTGAAATGCAAATCCTGCATTTAAACTAAAAACTAAAGAAAATTAAAGAAAAACTCTAAAAGACAGACCCCAACCCCCTTCATCCCTCAAAGACCAACACAATAGTCACAATAACCTCCTTTAATTCAATAGTTCTGCTTTAGCACAACTAACCCAAACACAAAGCCAAGAATTACCATTGTAAAAAATTATAACGGTAGAACGATTTGTTTTCCTAATTTCTTTAAAATATCTTCTTTCGTGTTCAAGAGAATAAAAATATCATATGATTTTTTCTGCACTGCGGTAGTTGATGGTACTCTACAAATCTCAGTTGCTTACATTCTTCTAAGATCTTTTTTGTATGCTCAACCCAACAAAGACTTTAAAAAAATGGTGTTGGTTTTGATCTGTGTAACCCAGTTTACTGGAAGATTCACAGGAGCAGAAATGTGCTGTTTAAACAGGATTGTAATCTGTCATCCTGTAGTACAGATGGTGTCAGGGTCCAGAGCTCCACGGCGCCTGCACAAACATCCAATCACATCCGACCTTAACTCTAACTATCTGCTACCGGACACAGAGGCGCTGGTTTCCCGTCAGACCTGGATGACATGACAGGATAACACATGGTTAAATGGACTTAATGTCTGCTGTACAATTTAACAATGAACGTTTTCTTCTAAACTAAATGAGAAGAAAGTGTGTTATTAGGTTTTAAAGGGTGTGAATGGTGATCATCTCCTATTATATGTGTTTTAAAGGGTCTTCAAAGTAAATGATTCTATATGATTGCTATGAACTGACATGTAGATTGGTGAAAAACATTCACTTTCAATAAATACACTAACAGTTCATTTTGTTATTATTTTACTGTGTTGTTTTTCCTCCAAAAAAGTTTACAATGTTAAGTGTTGGATATAAAACATGCACATTTGATCTAATAAGCATTAATGATATATCACAGATATATCCCACAAACTCATTGGTGAAAACAGGAAGCAAAGGGCAGAATGTCTGTAAAATAAAGCGATCTCTCTGCCAACCTGAACGGCATGTCCTCTGGGGAGGACGAGAAACAGACAGTCAGGCGGAGTGCCCGAACATTCTGCACCGTCACCGGCCTTCAGCCACACACACTCCAAACCAGAACTTAGAAAGATTTAATAAAACCCTCTGGTTCATATCAAACACTGAGCGTGTCTGTCTGCGCCAATTCACTCTGGAATCATGAAAAACATGATTCAACGACCAAGACAAACACCAGGAAGAAAAATACGAGAGATACAAACATTCACAGTATGCTTTGGTAACAACTTCATATTATAACATAAAATCAATCAGTTTAAATTTCTCACGGGACGGTCCAGGCCAAACTGACTGTCAATCAATGAAGGAGGTCACACATTTTAATCACACGGGACATTTCGCCGAGGTCAGACAGTTCCATAACACCAAAAGATCTTCAGTGAAACAGAGAAACCCTGAATCTGAATACACATCTATAAAACATCTGACAAGAGAAATCCAACCGGGTAAACACCCAGTTACATAACCCGAGCCTCACAAACACTATCAAACATGACACTGATCTCAAATCTCAAGAACAAGAAATGTCCATGCCATCCTCAAATCTTCTGCATGTTTATGAGAAGTTCATGTGTGCTTGTTGTGTTGATGGTGTGTAGTTATGTCGTGAACACAGGACACAGAACGCATGTTTGACTTATAAATACTCTCAGTGTGGTATTAGACGTATGAACTGTGGGTTGGTTCTGTTCAGAAGGAGACAGCTGTACTCACTCTACACATTACAGAAAATCTGCCGTTCTCTTTCAGCTAAGATCCAAAATGTGTTGGATAACAGACCTGAAACCAGAGCAACAATAACTAATGTTTTCATATTTAATCTTCACGAAACCTAAAAAAAACTCACATTTTATTTAAGTCAGAAGAGATTGATGTCATGTCTATTACAAAATAGAAATAAAAAAAACAATCACGTTGTTTAATAAAGGAATGAATAAAGAAAAGTTGAAGGAACATTAACAAGCAAAACACCTGAATATTTTTTTTAATGAATAATCATAAATCTGGCCATATATGACTGATTCATCTATTAATAATTCTATCGGTTGTAAATAACAGCAGATACAAAGAAAGATTTTTTTGTATTTTATAAGTCTTTTAAATTTATTTACAATAATATTACATTAATTAATAACATCCAGAATAAGAGTTTGTGGTTATATATGTCTGTGTAACAAAAATTTTCATTTTGTATTAATATATATAACCACAAACTATTAAATTATATGCATTACTCTATACAAAGTTTATATTGGATAAGAATACTCAATGCCTGGCCTCAGTTTATGGATAATACATTTAGAAGTGGAATAATAACCTTTAAAGGTTCAGCCCACCCTAAATCTACACAAAGAAACATCTATTTATATAAAAATACTACACTTCTTACAAGACATCTCCTAAAATAAGTGTTTGTCTCAAAAGTTGTGGGGTAAAGAAAGTACATTATCACAATCACTTTCATTTGTCATTGTCTCACATGTCAGAGGAACAGATGGAAAAACACATCAGCTCTGTCTTTCCTGTTTTTCTCAGAGTACAACAAAGTATCTGGAGGAATATTAACTAAGCAATACAGACCAGGAAGTCTATAAAAATATGATCATGAGATTTTATAATACAACACTAAAGCCCTAAACTCAGAAAATCACAGCAAAAACAAAACACTGTTAATGACACACAACATACATCTGGAAATGATCCTCTGTGTGTGTGTGTGTGTGTGTGTGTGTGTGTGTGTGTGTGTGTGTGTGTGTGTGTGTGTGTGTGTGTGTGTGTGTGTGTGTGTGTCTCTGAGTGTGTGTGTGTGTGTGTGTGTGTGTCTCTGAGTGTGTGTGTGTGTGTGTGTGTGTGTGTGTGTCTGTCTGTCTGTGTGTGTGTGTGCGTGTGTGTCTGTCTGTCTGTCTGTCTGTCTGTGTGTGTGTGTGTGTGTGTGTGTGTGTGTGTGTGTGTGTGTGTGTGTGTGTGTGTGTGTCTCTGAGTGTGTGTGTGTGTGTGTGTGTGTGTGTGTGTGTGTGTGTGTGTGTGTGTGTGTGTGTGTGTGTGTGTGTGTGTGTGTGTGTTTAACAGAAAAACATCCTTTATTTCATTTCACAATCACAGAAGATCTGCATGCACTCTTTATAAAAAGGCTCTTATAATAACAAAATAATAAGAACTAATGTGTGTTAACTGTGTGTTTTTCATAAACTATGCTTGTGTTGATGCATTAATGTATGCACAATGATCAATTGTGAAGCATAAAGAATATCTTCAATGAAATGCATTATAATAAGAATAATTGTGTAAGGACATAAGAATGAAAAGCTGATGTTTACCTGGAGGATGAAGCTGTGAAATCTCCATCCATGAGTCTCATTTTACAGAATAGAACTCCGTTGACAAAAGGCACAGCCGCCAGCTCCTCCAGAGTAAAGTAAGTGTGAAACTTAAACTTCTTCTTCTTCACTAGAAACGCCATGAACTTGACTTTTGTCTTTCACTCTTGTGAGGGATTTTCACTGAATCTCATCTGGAAGCGTCATGTCGTCATTGTTCATCTGCAGAAAGAGAACAATCACAGCACGTTACACACACGCACGCACGCACGCACGCACGCACGCACGCACACACACACACACACGAGTTCACGGTTATTCCTCACGACTGTTGTTATATAATCATGGAGAAATCATTCAATACCTCTGAGCGCGTCCGGTGCGTCAGAAGCGCCGCGAGAATGACGCGACGCGCACTGAAACGTGTGTGACGAAACCTCAGTGTGTGTGCCTGTCGTGTTTAATGTGTGTGCGCGTATCATCCGTGTTCAGATGTGATCCGTCTGTCGCTATTTGTGTGTGTATGTGTGTGTGTGTGTGTGTTTGATGTTTTTCTAAAGGTCTTCAAGCGCCGCCCCCCCCCCCCCCCCCCCCACATTCACACAAGCTCGCTAACATAATCATTGAGTAAAAATAATTATATATATATATATATATATATTTATATTAAATATATTGTAATATAGTATAATTATATTATTTTTAAATGTTTTGTATTACTAGAGAATAGTTTTATTGGGTATATAAACCGACACTGATTTTAGTTTTATAGCATAGATTGACCGTTATAATCCTCTCACAGAGATGTGATGGAACCTCTAGTGCTGATCAAACAAACAACAGACAACAACAGGCAAACAACAGACAACAACAGGCAACAGCAGACAATAACAGGCAAATAACAGAGAACAACAGACAAATAACAGACAACAACAGGCAAATAACAGACAACAACAGGCAAACAACAGGCAAATAACAGACAACAACAGACAAATAACAGACAAATAACAGACAACAACAGGCAAACAACAGACAACAACAGACAAACAACAGACAACAACAGGCAAACAACAGACAACAACAGGCAAATAACAGACAACAACAGGCAAACAACAGACAACAACAGACAAATAACAGACAACAACAGGCAAATAAAAGACAACAACAGACAAATAACAGACAACAACAGGCAAACAACAGACAACAACAGGCAAACAACAGACAACAACAGGCAAACAACAGACAACAACAGGCAAATAACAGACAACAACGGGCAAACAACAGACAACAACAGGCAAATAACAGACAACAACAGGCAAACAACAGACCAATAACAGACAACAACAGGCAAATAACAGAGAACAACAGACAAACAACAGACAACAACAGACAAATAACAGAGAACAACAGACAAACAACAGACAAATAACAGAGAACAACAGACAAACAACAGACAACAACAGGCAAATAACAGAGAACAACAGACAAAAACAGGTAAACAACAGACAAATAACAGACAACAACAGGTAAACAACAGACAAACAACAGACAACAACAGGCAAACAACAGACAACAACAGGCAAACAACAGACAACAACAGGCAAACAACAGACGATAACAGGCAATAACATGCAAACAACAGACAATAACAGGCAATAACAGGCAAACAACAGACAACAACAGACAAATAACAGACAACAACAGGTAAACAACAGACAACAACAGGCAAATAACAGGCAATAACAGGCAAACAAAAGACAACAACAGGCAAACAACAGACAAATAACAGACAACAACAGGCAAACAACGGACAAACAAAAGACAACAACAGGCAAACAAAAGACAACAACAGGCAAACGACAGACAAATAACAGACAACAACAGACAACAACAGGCAAACAACAGACAAACAAAAGACAACAACAGGCAAACAAAAGACAACAACAGGCAAATAACAGAGAATAACAGGCAAATAACAGAGAACAACAGGCAAACAACAGACAACAACAGGCAAACGACAGACAACAACAGGCAAATGACAGACAACAACAGGCAAACGACAGACAAATAACAGACAACAACAGACAACAACAGGCAAACAACAGACAAACAAAAGACAGCAACAGACAAACAAAAGACAACAACAGGCAAATAACAGAGAACAACAGGCAAACAACAGACAAATAACAGACAACAACTGGCAAACAACAGACAAACAAAAGACAACAACAGGCAAACAAAAGACAACAACAGGCAAACGACAGACAAATAACAGACAACAACAGACAACAACAGGCAAACAACAGACAAACAAAAGACAACAACAGGCAAATAACAGAGAACAACAGACAATTAACAGAGAACAGGCAAACAACAGACAACAAAGGGCAAACAACAGACAAATAACAGAGAACAACAGACAAACAACAGACAACAAAGGGCAAACAACAGACAAATAACAGACAACAACAGACAAATAACAGAGAACAACAGACAACAACAGACAAATAACAGAGAACAACAGACAAACAACAGACAACAACAGACAAATAACAGAGAACAACAGACAAATAACAGACAACAACAGGCAAATAACAGAGAACAACAGACAACAACAGGTAAACAACAGACAAATAACAGAGAACAATAGACAAACAACAGACAACAAAGGGCAAACAACAGACAAATAACAGACAACAACATACAAATAACAGAGAACAACAGACAACAACAGACAAATAACAGAGAACAACAGACAAACAACAGACAACAACAGACAAATAACAGAGAACAACAGACAAATAACAGAGAACAACAGACAAATAACAGACAACAACAAACAACAACAGGTAAACAACAGACAAATAACAGAGAACAACAGGCAAACAACAGACAACAACAGATAAATAACAGAGAACAACAGGCAAACAACAGACAACAACAGGCAAACAATAGACAACAACAGGCAATAATATGCAAACAAAAGACAACAACAGGCAAACGAAAGACAACAACAGGCAAATAACAGACAAATAACAGACAACAACAGGCAAACAACAGACAAACAAAAGACAACAACAGGCAAACAAAAGACAACAACAGGCAAACGACAGACAAATAACAGACAACAACAGACAACAACAGGCAAACAACAGACAACAACAGACGAACAAAAGACAACAACAGGCAAATAACAGAGAACGACAGACAAATAACAGAGAACAACAGGCAAACAACAGACAACAAAGGGCAAACAACAGACAAATAACAGACAACAACAGACAAATAACAGAGAACAACAGACAAACAACAGACAACAAAGGGCAAACAACAGAGAACAACAGACAAATAACAGACAACAACAGGTAAACAACAGACAAATAACAGAGAAAAACAGGCAAATAACAGACAACAACAGACAAATAACAGAGAACAACAGACAAACAACAGAGAACAACAGGCAAACAACAGACAACAACAGACAAATAACAGAGAACAACAGACAAACAACAGACAACAACAGACAAATAACAGAGAATAACAGACAAACAACAGACAAATAACAGAGAACAACAGGCAAACAACAGACAAATAACAAACAACAACAAACAACAGCAGATAAATAACAGAGAACAATAGGCAAACAACAGACAACAACAGGCAAACAACAGACAAGTAACAGACAACAACGGACAAATAACAGACAACAACAGATAAATAACAGAGAACAACAGACAACAACAGGCAAATAAAAGACAACAACAGAGAACAACAGATAAATAAAAGAGAACAACAGACAAACAACAGGCAAACAACAGAGGACAACAGGCAAATAACAGAGAACAACAGACAAACAACAGACAACAACAGACAAAAAACAGACAACAACAGACAAATAACAGAGAACAACAGACAAACAACATACAACAACAGACAAATAACAGAGAACAACAGACAAACAACAGACAACAACAGACAAATAACAGAAAAACAACAGACAAATAATAGACAAACAACATACAAACAACAGACAAACAATAGACAAACAACAGGCAAACAACAGACAATACTATTTCTAAACTCTATGGATTAGCAGTAAGATGTTACTTAAGTTCATATGCGAGTCAATGCAGGTGAATGAATACTTTTAAAAATATGGTGTATATCTGACACATCTGCTGTCATATGTCATATAAACCTCTAGAAGATGTCTGTAAGATATTATAAGTTGAAAAGGATGTACAGCAGCTCTTTTCAAGACGTTAAGCAGATGATTTAACACACCGGATGTTTTCCAGAACTTTAGATCTTTAGCAGATGTCTTACATGTGCTATCTGGTAAGTGGTTAGATTCATATAGCGGGACTATTGTTGGTTATCGACATTCTTCTAAATATCTTCTTTTGCGCCCTGCAGAGAAAGAAAAAGTCATAAAGAAAGAAACTTACAAAGTTTAGGGATAGGTTACTTTCTGTGTGTATCATTCGACACCATACTTGGCCAGATGTCACATTACTTCATGTAATGGCATCCTCACATTAAAATATTATGATAAAGATTCAGTGTGTAAATCACTTGTTAAGAGTTTATTCCCTTAGTCTTGCGGATTTACCGCAAACATCAGAAACTGTATGTGTTTTTGGGAGTTTGCATGCAACACTAATCATAGTCCATTACACAATTATCATACAAAAATATAAGCTCATTTCAAAAATAACTACAATTTATCTGAAGCAACTGCGGTTAAGCAAATAAAAAATATATTACGACCATAAGTTAAACTGAAAGATCTCAAAAGACATCAAAAGCTTCATTCTTTAACAGTAGTTAAAAGTCTTAGTTTTGACATTTCTTCAGGCCTTCATCATTCACATCATACTGTACAAGCACAATCTTCACAGGGTATTTCCAGCCTATTCTATAGACCACAGTCAAAAACAAACAATTCAGAAAACCAAGCACACATCATCTAAGCTATTGTCCATCTTCTGAAGGTGTTGGCACCCCCTCCACGGCCTCTGCGACAGCCGCGGCGTTTGAGCTGTTGGTGTTCTGTAAGAACTTTCTCAGGTCCTTCAGAGCCGGTCTGAACATCTGAACAAGGGCAAGCAGAGCCGCCTGTGTTCCCTCCAGAGCCTGAGCCTGTCTCTCCTGCGCACAGGCCTGAGCTTCCTGCGAGCGCCGGATCATCTGCAGCAGGTCGTTCTGGTTCTCCAGGTGCTGAGAGATCTCACGGATGTGCAGGTTGGTGACGCGGTGCTCCTGGAGCAGCTTGGCAGAGTTGAGGGCGATGCGGCTCTTCAGATCTTGAGGTTTGGAAGAACACTCGGCCTGTGCCGCCAGCATCTCCACCGGCGTGACCGTCACCGGGGTCTCGGTGGTGCAGTACTCCACCATCCCTTCCTCCAGGGTGTGATATGTCGTCTCATCTGCGTGATCGCAGCGTGTCACCTTCATATTATCGAAAATATCAAGATGAAGACTTAAGTGAAACCTTACCTTCAATGGCTTTTATTTCACACGCCGCTGCAGTCGCAGGTTGCATATCTGTGCAGAAAGTTTTACGTAATCAGAATATCGCTTTATAATAGTGTTTATAGTTTATAAGAGGACATTGGTAAATAATGTGACGTGCAATATAACATTTACATTTACATTTAGTCATTTAGCAGACGCTTTTATCCAAAGCGACTTACAATAGTCGAGGAGACAATGAAGCGGTAAATAGCCGATACAACAATAGGTCAACAAGTGCTACAACAATGTTACCAAGTTACACAGAGAGAGAAGTTACAAAAAGTATATATAAATTTTTTTTTTTTAAGGTCAACTTTACAATATAATATAAACTATAATAATATAAACTTTACGTGTTTTTTTAATAAACTTCAGAATGTCTAAATGGAATGTGTAGAACACAAAAAAAGTTTGGGAATTTAAATATTTGTGGCCACATAAAATATACACTTTGCTTTTTTTTATTAAATAAAAAATAAAAATAAAATATTTTAATAAAAAATAAAATTGACCATGCTATGGAAAATGTTTAATGCGTTTATTTAGCATATTTGTATTTCTCTCCCCTGTAGTTAACCCAAGGTGATTTGGGCACAATCGGTGTCACACACTCAGTGACGTCAGTGAATGTACGCAATCGGCTTACTTTGCGCTAACGTTGCGGCGGAAGTGACGGGCGCAATGTCCGCTCCCTCCGCCGCCGGCAGACTGATGATCGTCGCTTCTCCCAGCAGATTACAGATCCGCTGCTGCATGGACGTCAGGATCACAGGAACCGACGAGCAGTCGCCCGCGCCCTCCATGGCCGCCCGGGCTTGTGCCACCTTCCGGCGCACCTCCGTCTTTAAATCGGACCATTTCTTCTTCACCTCCGCGAGCTCGCGCTGACAGGTGGTGACGGCGTTCACGCGCTTCATGATGTCGACCCACGCGCTGTTCTTGGCGATGTGCGTGACGCCCGCGTTAAAGTGATTCACCAAAACGTGCTTTTGCTTCTCCATCTCCTCCACGATGATCTCCACCTCCCGCTCGGAGAAGTTCGTTTTTCTCTTTTTGGCCTGAGACGCCATAACGGGTTATTTTGAAAAGTATATAAAATTGCGTAGAGTACGTAAAAATTGTACGCTTTTTTTGAACATACACGATTGCGCAGCGTAATGGCTTCCTGAATCCGACAACAACGCTCGAGGAAGATGTCCCGCCCTGTTTTCACCTCGCACGAATCCCATTGGTTACATCTGACCTCCTGTGATGTCGTTCTCTTTTATCATTGGTGGACGGCTCTGTCGTGCAGAGCACGGCGAGCTGCTTTTTAATGCCACTAGAGGGAGCAAACTGATAACCCCAAACCCCCAAATATAATAAACTCTAATGACCTTTAACAATATTTACTTATAATATAAACTAAATGACATTTAATAATATTTACTTATAATATAAACTAAATGACATTTAATAATATTTACTTATAATATAAACTAAATGATCTTTAATAATATTTACTTATAATATGAACTAAATGATCTTTAATAATATTTACTTATAATATAAACTAAATGACCTTTAATAATGTTTACTTATAATATGAACTAAATGATCTTTAATAATATTTACTTATAATATAAACTAAATGACCTTTAATAATATTTACTAATAATATAAACTAAATTATCTTTAATAATATTTACTTATAATATAAACTCTAATGACTTTTAATAATATTTACTTATAATATAAACTAAATAACCTGAATAATATTTACTAATAATATAAACTAAATTACCTTTAATAATATTTACTTATAATATAAACTAAATGACCTTTAATAATATTTACTAATAATATAAACTAAATGACCTTTAATAATATTTACTAATAATATAAACTAAATGATCTTTAATAATATTTACTTATAATATAAACTAAATGATCTTTAATAATATTTACTTATAATATAAACTAAATGATCTTTAATAATATTTACTTATAATATAAACTAAATGATCTTTAATAATATTTACTTATAATATAAACTAAATGAACTTTAATAATATTTACTAATAATATAAACTAAATGATCTTTAATAATATTTACTAATAATATAAACTAAATGATCTTTAATAATATTTACTTATAATATAAACTAAATGACATTTAATAATATTTACTAATAATATAAACTAAATGATCTTTAATAATATTTACTAATAATATAAACTAAATGATCTTTAATAATATTTACTTATAATATGAACTAAATGATCTTTAATAATATTTACTTATAATATGAACTAAATGATCTTTAATAATATTTACTTATAATATAAACTAAATGATCTTTAATAATATTTACTTATAATATAAACTAAATGACATTTAATAATATTTACTAATAATATAAACTAAATGATCTTTAATAATATTTACTAATAATATAAACTAAATGATCTTTAATAATATTTACTAATAATATAAACTAAATGATCTTTAATAATATTTACTTATAATATAAACTCTAATGACTTTTAATAATATTTACTTATAATATGAACTAAATGATCTTTAATAATATTTACTTATAATATAAACTAAATGATCTTTAATAATATTTACTTATAATATGAACTAAATGATCTTTAATAATATTTACTTATAATATGAACTAAATGATCTTTAATAATATTTACTTATAATATAAACTAAATGACCTTTAATAATATTTACTAATAATATAAACTAAATGATCTTTAATAATATTTACTTATAATATAAACTCTAATGACTTTTAATAATATTTACTTATAATATAAACTAAATAACCTTAATAATATTTACTAATAATATAAACTAAATTACCTTTAATAATATTTACTTATAATATAAACTAAATGACCTTTAATAATATTTACTAATAATATAAACTAAATAACCTTTATTAATATTAACTTATAATATAAACTAAATGACCTTAATAATATTTACTAATAATATAAACTAAATGACCTTTAATAATATTTAACTTCTAGCAGAGTGTCTACCTTTATGTAATTATATAAATATACAAAACTCAAGTGCACTTTTGGATCCAGCTAATAATAGTCAATATATTGACACATAATTATATTATTTCTATGGATAGATAATGAGTTTATTTTTTATTAAGGATAAAAAGTTTTTTTATTTCAAATTTCCTTGTAGCTATAAAAAGGACAAATAAACCTGTATCCCTTATATCCGCCTGATACAAGTACCTGTTATCACAACAGAACTGTCTACAAATTACACAATCAGGGCGTTCCCGTCATCTACAAGCGTGTGCACATTGTCACATTTCTTGGTATTTTATCATTGGCATTGTGGGTGTGTAGCATTTATACTAAAATAATACTTATTTAATCCTATCAAGCATAAATAAACGCTTTATAGATCAGTCAAAGTGAATAAAACATCTAATAAAAATAGTTTCTTTTGAACCTGGCTTCATAGAAATAGATACAGTGGTGATGACGTAGTCCAAGGGATGCAGAACCATTCTGAGAATGTGTAACTCAAGAAATTTGATTTTTTTTTTTAGAATAAAATGACTTATTTGAATGGAAAGAATGCAGCAAAGGTGTTGGCCACCTGTGAACACCGTACACATGACCGGATAGGTGACACTAACTCAACCGTTATAAAACATGTTTATTTAAGTGTGCTATTAGGATGAGAAATGTCCTTTCTTACTACACTTAAAAACATCTCAGTAATTACTTACAATGACGGGAAACACTTAAGTATATTTGGATTTACTTAATATAATAGTTCATAATTCTATGATCATTTACTCAGTTTAAAAAAGTAAATATTGACACATTATTGGCTGAACTATTACTTAAATGTTGTGATATTTAAATATTTTAAAATACAATAAAATATAAATCCTAGTTTGCGGTTAATGTGTTAATGTTTTTAAAAGAGGACCATCCACCCTAAGGAGTGTACTAGTGTTTTTAAGTGATTTTAGTACCACCTTAATTACTAAAGTGTTAAATACTTAACTTGAAGTCTGCTTATATTAGCAAGAGTATGCTTTGATTCACGGATTAAACCCACCCAGTTCTCTTTGCCATTTATTTGCAATCAGATGACGTTCTTACAACACATCTTACGAGACATCTTGTGGCGGCCAACACGAGCACATACAAATCACATATGTTCTCACGGAGTCACATGAAAGAAGAGGATTGCCCTTCCCTGGTTGATTGTGAAGCTGTTTATATCACAGGGACTTCACTGGCAGGACATTGTGTTGTAAATCTGTTCGAGTGTTAATGACAACATAAACCAAATCACTTCAGACTCACAAAGTGTAACTATTTCAGTGTCACAAAGCCAAAGGTGAACACAGATCTTATTGAATATAAAACCTTATAGCCTGATGGTGGAGTGGAGTAATAGTGTCATGGATTTATTTTGTGAGTTTTTTTAGAAAATATGACATATCCGTTATTTCTGTAGAAACATAGGTTGTAGTGACTCAATAACAGCCTCTGTTCATCTTTTTTTGGCCTTTTTGTTGTTGCTGTTGGTAAGAGCATTTGAAAATCTCAGCAGAATCTTTGTTGACACGTTTGGGTTGTGGACCACTGTCCCCTCTCTGACAGAGATTGATAATCGCACGTAAAACGGTAGATAACACGTCCTGTTTTTTATTCCTGGTAAAGTTTATAGAATGCACTTCAAGGACCATCGACTATCAGACGTAATCCGGCATGACATCAAAACAAACACAGGACATTCTGATGCATGTGAGGCTGGAACTTGACCTTGGCTTTGTACTGTGGTTAATGTACACCTCAATAGCTCGTCCACAATAGGCCAAATGTATAAAACTTCTTACAACTGGCCGGCATGTGAGGATGTTTTTGTACATGACGTAAACACATAAATGATCGAGGCTTCAGCGGGATGTGTTATCACAAGTGAAATGTAAATGTGCTGTTATTCAAAGGTCAGAACCTCGATGCTCACCTTATAAATGTCGATGGTTGTTTTACATCATTTGTTGATAATGACAGTGACCATATAACTTGAATGAAAACTTTAATTCAATAAATAAAAAATATGTTCATTTTGTTCTAACACATGCTGTGATAAATGTATACATCTACGCATTATATAGTAGAATCAGTGTGGAATCGACACATGGAATGAGGTTTTCATACAGGAGTCCATCTGATGTAATAAGAGAAATGTCCTGACTCCTGAAGCGTGTAAGTCCACCTGTGTAAGTGATCCACAGTGTGTGACAGGGGCTAAAATTAGTTTTTAGAGAGCACCGGAGTCAAATTTTGTCATAAGACCAGTCTGATGTACTCCTGGGATCTGACTCTGCCATTTACATACGAGTGAATTAGAAATGTTACTTTTTGAACAACATTAAAAGTGATCTGTGTTATCGATAGACTAGATCTGTAATGTTGCAATCAAAGCAAAATTGCATATACTTTTTTATTTGCAAATTAAATAATATGATTATAAATAAGATGAATTATTAGTGCATATCAATATAATTTTAACAAGTATTTTTATAATTGAGGTTTTTCTAAGCAGTGTAGAAAATTATTTTTGCTCCATGCAGGTTGCAGATGGTACAGAAGTTAGTGTCTGCATACATAACCTTATAAATCAGTTTTTCCTCTGACATGATTTTGCAACCGGAGCAGACAACTTTCTGCAGGATTATACTTTGCAAAGTGCAACCACATATTAGAACATACTCTAACTAAAGACCATTTATATGTGAACAACTTTATATTCATGCTCATACCAATCCAATGGAATTTCATTTGATTTGTTTATATTTATCTTAGATGTTATGTAACCTTTTTCAACCCCTTTGAATCCCAATACATTTATGTATTTTTATACTAATTTAAACCAGGATCACATTGACATGACATTTAACTACAGTAGGAAATATGGTTGTATTGTAATTTGTCATGCAAAAGTAACACTAGGCTTATCCTCATGAAGGAGATATAATATATATTTAATATAATGACAAATCCATCTAGTGTTTGGTAATAATTGTAATTTAATAAAGTGAATTATATGTGTAATATATAAAATTATTAAAATTTACTTTTGTGGTTTGACATTTTTAGACAAATCTGAAGTTAACACATTGAATTTGAACACATCTAAACCAACTGCACAAGTTAAAACAGACATTACTGTTAATCTCAGGCATGTTTACCAATAGTAATCAATGCAATTTTTAATTTTTTATGAACAAATCTGAACTATGCATCCATGCTGTATAATGACAACAATGTTAAGTATGTTCCTCTGATAACATGAGACTCTTTTCTTAAGTTTAACTTTGGTCTTGTTCTGGAACTGTTCCAGAGTCACGTGGTGTTCAGTCTGGCTGACATTCCTCCCAGACAGCGTAGTAAAAGGGGCGGGTCTTAAATACCACAGAACTTTATAGGCATTTCATTGGACGTTTACAAACTACGTCAGGGCCAGCCGTAGCCAATCAGTCCGTGCTCAGCCAATCAGAAGCCTCGTGTTGTGAGTATGTGGGCGTGTCTATGGACTTTTCTCGGCATGTTCGGCTTCTTTACCGGCATTTCAGCGACTCACCGCGCGCCGCCGAGACTCTTCCGGCTTATTTATTACATTATTTATTGTGCTACGCTTTTATATTCGCTCGAACATGTTGTGCCTGTGCTTCTATGTGCCCGTTCCTAATTCCGATCAGATCGAAGTGGAGTATTTTGAGTCTAATGGATTACCATCCGAGCTCAAGTCCATCTTTAAACTCAGTGTTCTTCTGCCGTCTCAGGAATTCTCAACCTATCAGAAATGGAGAAAGGTAACTGTTCGTGACAATAATGTGACGGACTATTTCAAGTGTTTAAAACTTTTCTTTAATAAGTGCATGATTGACGACACTTCCGGTGGCTGTTCCTCTTTCTGCGTGCAAATTCCGCTCAACTGACCATATATGGGCTTCCGTTTCTTTAAACTACAAAAGCGGTGTTTTATTATTTACTTTCTCTTTCTAGATGTTTTATTTCAGAAACGTAAGTGTCGTTTATTGTATGTGTAATGTGTTTGAGGGAGGTCCGTGCCGTTATCCTTCCTAAATGGCAGGATGACGTTGTATAGGGCGCCCCTTGTGGTTACATGATGGATGAAGGGATGAATGAATGGATGAATGAATAGACGGATGACGAATGGATGGATGGATGGATGAATTATTGATGGATGAATGGATGAATGAATAGACGGATGAACGAATGGATGGATGAATTATTGATGGATGAATGGATGAACGAATGGATGGATGGATGGATGAACGAATGAACTGATGGATGAATGAAGGAACGGATTGATGGATGGATGGATGAACGAACGAAGGAACGGAAGAACGAACGAAGGAACGGATGAACAAATGAAGGAACGAATGAATGAAGGAACGGATGAACGGATGAATGAATGAAGGAGTAATGAACTAGTGAATGGATGGATGGATGGATGAATCAACGAACGAACGGAGGGATTGATGAATGAACAGATAAACTGATGAAGGAATGGACGAATGAATGAATGAATGAAGGAACGGATGAATGAATGAAGGAACGGATAAACAAATGAATGGATGGATGGATGGATGAATGAACAAATAAACGGATGAAGGAACGGATGAATGAATGAAGGAACGGATGAATGAATGAATGAATGAAGGAACGGATGAATGAATGAATGAATGAAGGAACGGATGAATGAATGAATGAATGAATGAAGGAACGGATGAATGAATGAAGGAACGGATGAATGAATGAATGAAGGAACGGATGAATGAATGAAGGAACGGATAAACAAATGGATGGATGGATGGATGAATGAAGGAACGGATAAAAGAATGAATGAAGGAATTTATATATATTTATATATTTTATTATATTGTTCAGTGTCAACAGCTGTTGGCATTTGAGTTGATATTTGAGAGATGTTCGTCCATTTGTATGTTAAGGATTTCATCCTAATGTATCAAGTCATGAATGCAATCTTTTACCCCACAGAAAACCCTGAAAACAGTCGAGAAAGATATCGATGGGCAACTAGACTTTGAAGAGTTTGTTCACTACCTCCAAGACCACGAGAAAGATCTACAGCTCGTCTTCAAAAGCCAGGATAGAAGAAATGCAGGTATTACACCTTGAAGCATAACTTTGTGCATTAGAGAGTATTTGTAAATGAGAGCATGATTGACACATGTCGTGTTCTTCAGGTCAGGTGAATGCTGCAGATGTTGTGAGTTCGCTTCGAGATCTTGGTGTCCATATTTCCCTGCACCAGGCAGAACGAGTCCTTAAAAGGTATTGAAGAAATAATAAATCCTCATTCTACATCAATCTGTTGTAAGAGTACGGCCTGTTCTTTAAGCGCATTTCTTTTTCTAACAATTGTCTTTTGATGTCCTGTAGCATGGACAGGAATGGTACGATGATCATTGACTGGAATGAATGGAAGAAGATTCCTCCACAAGAGCCTGTTGAGAACATTCCAGAAATCATCCTTTACTGGAAACACTCGACTGTGAGTATCTACCTGTGAAAAACCCACATGTTAACTGCTGTGAATTAAGTAAAAATGTATTGTGAACTTGCTCTATAATAAAATAGCTTAGGTAGTGGTTATGCATGATGTGTGCTGTACTGATGGTCCCTAAAAATACACACCCAGTAGAACATTCTGACCTAGTGCGGGATCTTGTTTAATGCAGATCCTAAATCTAAACCTGTCTGAAGTTCACCGCTATTAATGTGACAAACCCATCTGGCGAGGACTGAAACATCCAGTTGATGAATTCACCAACTGAAAGTTTATCAGTCTCATTATGGGTGTTATATTCTGCTGATATTATGAGTTTAGATATATAAGCAAGTATGTTTTATTCCTGAATTTAAAAAATGTGACCTAGTTTGTTTCTTGTGTAATGCCGGTATAAACCGGACTGCAACCTTCGTCCTTTGTCTAGAAAAATATGAGACTGACGCAGAAATCTGACCCTCTTTTGCAATGTGTAAAAGTTCACAAGGGTTTGCAAAGTCTGCATAGATTTTCAAATCAAACTGCACCTTTGTGCCCTAAACACATGTGGATTGGTTGTAAGATTGCGTCAGTGTGTTCGGGTCAGTGGCTGATGACGCACGTTCTGTAGATGTCAAGGTCATGTTTAACTGTTGACACTTGTCCATCTAATCAATATAATTTGAGTAAAACGGCGTTACTGATTGATTTATAACCTGTAGAATATGTACATCAGTCTCCAGAACATAAAAATGTAATGTGTTCCTCTGTAGATCTTTGATGTGGGTGAGAACCTCATGGTTCCAGATGAGTTCACAACAGAAGAACACATGACTGGAATGTGGTGGAGACATCTGGTTGCAGGAGGATGTGCTGGAGCTGTTTCTCGCACCTTTACCGCCCCACTCGACCGTCTCAAAGTACTTATGCAGGTAAGATTGTATTGTTAAATGTCATTGAACTAAACTAAACTTTTCCTAAGAATCTCTTTATTGAGATTTAAGCAGCCATCACAACAGTGATTGGTTTTATGAATTCCCAGGAAGTTTGCATTGAATTCGAAGTAACTGACCGTTTGTAAATTTTATGACTTTGATTACAAGTACACAATTGGTCCTTTAGTGTTTCATTCAAAGATCTCAACTGAATTATCCAAGCCAGACAACCAATCTCAATCAAATAAGCCAAACGCACCCTTTGTCCTGCGTTCTGATTGGTTAGACAGGTGACAGTTTCGTAAGTCCACCTTTGGTTTGATGTTGGCACCACTATTACTGGCGATGGTGAAATCTATGTGTCATCTGCGTCAAACTTGAGACTTTGATCAATCCCTTTCACCTACTTTTGAAAAATGTAACCTTGTTCCCTGATGTCAAGTTGGAGATCTCAAAATATCAGTGCTAAGTTAAAACACAGTGACCTTACTGCACATGAACAAAGATCATGACCACTGATGTCAGCTGTTTTTCTGTCATAGGTACATGGTTCCCATAGCAGCAACATGTGTATTGTGAGTGGCCTTACACAGATGATAAAGGAAGGAGGGATGCGGTCATTATGGAGGGGCAACGGTATCAACATCATTAAAATCGCCCCTGAATCGGCCCTAAAGTTCATGGCTTACGAACAGGTACCTGACGCTGACCTGATTTAATTACACCCACGTCAAAGTGACATTGAATAATTGTCACTGTTTTAATCCCTCAGATCAAACGTCTGATGGGAAGCAATGGGGAAACTCTGGGGATCAGAGAGCGTTTTGTTGCGGGTTCCCTGGCCGGAGTCATTGCACAGACTACCATCTACCCCATGGAGGTGAGAATCTGTCTTCTGAACATTTCAATAAGATTTAAATGTTAAATCTACCCTTTTATTTACTATTATATGTCATGTCACGTGTTCAGGTTCTGAAGACCCGTCTGGCGTTGAGAAAGACAGGCCAGTATAAGGGCATCTCGGACTGTGCCAGACAGATCCTGCGGGGTGAAGGGGTCTCTGCGTTCTTCAAAGGCTACGTTCCCAACATGCTGGGAATCATTCCATACGCCGGCATTGATTTGGCTGTGTATGAGGTGGGCAGAGAAACTAAAAGTAACTTGTGTTCTAGTTCTAGAAAAGAAAAGCTTATCTTCTCTAATATTGTCTTGATAGACATTAAAGAACACCTGGCTTCAGCGCTATGGCACGGACAGTGCCAATCCCGGTGTGTTTGTGCTTTTGGCCTGTGGTACCGTCTCCAGCACGTGCGGTCAGCTCGCCAGCTATCCTCTAGCACTCGTACGAACACGCATGCAAGCACAAGGTGAGCTCTCTCTTTGTTTGTGTTCTGAATTTGATGTTTTTATAACAACAGCATCTCATGATCTGTCTGTTTCTTTTCTAGCCACGGTTCAGGGTGCGTCTCAGGTCTCGATGACAGGGCTCTTTAAACAGATCATAAAAACAGAGGGTCCGACAGGTCTCTACCGGGGTCTGACACCAAACTTCCTGAAGGTCATCCCAGCTGTCAGCATCAGCTATGTCGTCTACGAGCACATCAAGTCCACGTTAGGTGTGCAGTCAAGATGAAGAGCCTAGGAACGACTAAAGGGACTGGGGGGGGTAAATCTTTGGGTTGTAAACCTTGAGGTGAGAAAGCAGACTCATTCTGTGAATGAGAGAAGAGGAGAAGCTCCACAGATGAAAGTATTTTACCAGGGGAACAGGATTATTCCTCCCTTAGTTATTTATTACGAAGTGTTCTACATGATAAAAAAGAGCCACTGTGTTGAAGATTGAATGATAAAATCGGGGACCAAATGTGTGAATGCAAGCTAACTTAATGTTCCAGTATTTGGTGGTGCAGAAGTGTCTAACACTACAAACATGTGTCAAGATTTTACTGAGAAATCTCTACATTTTACGCTAAACATTTGCACCGCCCTATAACGCTGCTGTACATTGACTAAAGTCAGATATTTATATTTGAGATCCAGATATTTATTTATATTGTGACATCTGGTGTGTTTCCTGGCACATTTAATAAGCACATCATAAATGAAAACCAATGTTTTCCCAGTTAATCATCTGTTTAACAGGATTCTAATTGAAACTGGGTTTATTTTTATGACCCTTCACGTTGAAGTTCGTCTTGTTGATTTGAAGAATTAAAGCACTTTGTCTTAAGTCAATTTTGAATGGAAGCTTTAAGGAATGACTGTAAACGTGTTGCGTTGTTTAATGGGTATGAATGTTTTGTAATTGGGGACCAAATGTTCCATTAATAAATGCACATATGTTCACTTGCCGAATTGTTTGAGTAAAGGGCTTTCGTGTACACTAACCAAAAAACAGAGATGTCTGAGAGGATTTAAATATCTGAAAGCTGCTTTGAGACGGATGTTCTTTGGAAGTGAATGATTCAAGTATGTCAGAGTTTCATTGTAACAACTCTTGTTTTAGTTTGCTCTTCTTAGATCATTTTAAAACATAAATGTGATTTATTTTTTCAATAAAAATTTAATATGAATCTGTTGTCTGTAGTGTTATTTGTGTTTACCAAATGCATCGATAGAGGAATAATTCAGTGTATTCAAATTAAAAAATGTAAGATTCCAATTAAATAGTTTTATGGAATGTTTTTTTATTAAATATAAGATGTATTAGAATAAAATGGAAGACAATCCTCATTGTAATTGTCAGGAAGTAACTATGAAAAACTTTAAGTCATTTCTAAGAATTTAAAATTTCTAAATTTTCTTATTAAAGAAAATTTAATAAGTTTTATTAAAATAACATTTGTGATAAAGAATCACAGCCACTGGAATCATGAGTTGTTGGTGACCTTACAGGACTAAGATAAAAGTCCAAACTCAGTTGTTGTAAACTTATTTCTAAAGTCATAAAACAATGATAAAATATTAAACCCATCCTAAAGTCAAACAAATAGTTCTTCTTGAGGACAAAAGAACACTGCCATCTGTAGAATAACCTTTGGCACTGCAACCTAAAGTCCACTTCTCTAAAAGTAGTTAAAATCGGTATTATTAACTATTCACAAAAAAAAACATAGAAAAATAAATGCTATAATTCCCCCATGATCGTTCGCATATCATCACCCACATTTTATAAAACAATCCTCCTGGGGCTTTTATTTTGAAATCCAAACAGCTCTCACATCCGGAAGTGCCATGCAACACTTCAGGAGAAATGCTAAAATCACAACCACCGATAATAAACAAATATTCGATGTGTAGATGCAATAAATGTAATTAGTTTGATTTCTATTAGTTAAATATTTAATGTAACACAGAGCAGAAAACATGATAAAAAACATGTTCAGATCAGGTTGTTTGGTGAGAACTATACATGTGATACTCACCTGGCTTGTAGTTGTAGTCTTATTCCTTAATGACACAGGTAAATGTTATTATTCCCCATTATTTTTATTTTCAGTATCATGTATAATATCTTTAACTTACTGTGTGTGTGTGTGCAGATCTCAGGAAGTGTCAACAGAGAGGAGATCTCTCCCAGCCTGTGATGTTCACTTGTGTAGTTCTGCTGTCACTTCTGCTGTTCTTCACTGTGTCCCTTATGGACCCTGGGTTTGTACTATCTGATCAGGACACAAAGGTATTAAAACATGAAAGGCCATTTTAGAAAATGTATGAAAATCAAACTTTTCAAACATTTGGTGTCTTTCAGGGAGCCGTAGTGGAGAGCGTTGAAGAACTGGAGAAGATGATTCCTCAAGAGCGGAATTCCTTCAAGCAGCGGCGATGCGGCTTTTGTTTCTTACTGGTACTTCCATGTGCCAGGCGATAACATCTGTGTGCCGTTATATTGTGCATCCCTATCTGTCGGTAACCGTTCTTTTTCTCTTATTATGTAATCCAGCAACCTATGAGGGCCAAGCACTGTAAAACGTGTAAGCGCTGTGTAAGGCGTTTTGATCATCACTGTCCCTGGATCGACAACTGTGTCGGAGAGAGAAATCACAGATGGTTCCTGATGTATTTGTGCGTGCAGTTTGGTGCTTTATCCTGGGCATCACAGAATGCATGGTGAGTGTGGGTGGTATACCGTATATTCTGTATATGTCATCGGATATTGCATAAGTTGTGTTCAATGAAATGTGTTGCATCTTCCCTGCAAGCATTACATGTTAACGCTTGAGTTCAAAACATATGAATGATATCAGCGTATGATGTTCAGTAAATATGTGTCTCTTTATGTGTCTCCAAGGTCTGGCATCGGCTTTGCCCCCACCTGGCAGCAGTGGTTCGCTCAAAACGCCTTTCTGCTCGCCGCGCTCGGATTAACAGGGGTGTTTTCTCTGGTCGTGTTACTTCTGTCGTGCATTCACGTGTACCTGGCATCGGTTAACATCACCACCTGGGAGTTCATGTCCCGACACCGCATCTCCTACTTTAAACACTGCGACACCGAGGACAACCCCTTTGACAGAGGGGTGATGTGCAACCTGTGGGACTTCTTCTGTATCTGCAGAAGCGTGGCGTGGGAAAGAATCCATGTGAGGAACACTGGTGGAACCGTCTGAAAGGACAGATGTGAAGAACATGTCAAACATGACCCGGATTTGACACTTGTGTACGGTCATAAACGTGTGCTCTCAATGCAGGGATGTGTATATTTAAACATGCGTTAGTTATTTTATACTTTATTTTATACTCTTCAAAAAACACCTAAAAACTCATCTTTTCCGGCTACACCTTACTCACTAGGAGTAACTTCTTTTCTAATTACTCACTCTATGAATAAAAAATAAAAAAACACACTTTTGGAACTTCTGTCTCTGTGTAACTTGGTAGCATTGTTGTAGCACTTGTTAACCTATTGTTGTATCGGCTATTCAACGCTTCATTGTCTCCTCGACTATTGTAAGTCGCTTTGGATAAAAGCGTCTGCTAAATGCCTAAATGTAAATGTAAAAATGTACTTTAATTAATGGGGTCTTGATATGAATTTGCACTTTTTATATTTATGTAAAACTAGATCGGATGTATTTTCTATTATATTAACTCATATTTTTGGATATATTTCCTAAATAAAAGTTCCATTCTTTTTACACTTTTTTTAATGTTTTAAAATTGACTAAACATGATTAATAAATCAGTTTTCTGCTCTTTAATGTAAAACTGATTCTAACTGATTATTTCTCAAACACAACTCCTCCATTTACTCTTTTGTGGCGTTTTCTGGGAACAACTCGAATTCACTTATTTTCTACACGAATAAAAACAAATGTAGTAATTTAAAAGCAGTTCTTTTATTATGTACTTAGCCCACAACCATTTTACTTTCATTTAGGTGACATGTTAGGACAGCGTCGTCGAAATCCCGCCCTTTGTGTAGCGCCTCCACGCCACGCCCCTAACCCCGAGCACCGGCCAATCAGAACGCAGTCCCGCGAGCGAGCGTGCAGCGCGGCGGCTCGTTCTGGTAGGGGCGGGGTTTATTTTTCGAGCTCGTGCGGGGCGCGTTCTGTCCGAAAGAGAGCGCGTGAGAATCCGTAAGTTTGTGTGCGTTCGTCCCTCGTGTCCTCGTATTAAAGCCCATAATAACCCCTCAGAGGACAACACCCGTCGATTCTCACTACAGAGCCGTCATCGTGATCGACATCATGTCTGCCTCAGCGGCTAAAGTCAGTAAAAAGGAACTGAACTCGAACCACGACGGAGCGGACGAGACCTCGGGTAAGTGACGACGAACGGCGGCCATTTTCACTTTTTCTCCTCTGACGCCGCAGGACTCTCGGTGCGTAACGTCGCGGTAGAACGAGCGGGGTTCCGGCGGCGTGGTTACGGTCCGGCCGTACGCGAGCGGCCGTTACCGGAGGCCGTGTTTGAGTTCTGGCCGCCTGCGCCGCAAAGCCCCGTTCCAACGGTTCCCAGAGCCGTTACATTTCAAACAGGTTTGCGCGGGAGTTTGCCGTCGGGGGCTCGTGCGAAGAAAGAGAGCGAGACACGCTGCCCGGAAGCCGCCGCGCCGGCCTTTATTGTTGTCCTTTAGCTTAGCATTCTCCGCCATGATGTAGCGTGTGCTAACCGTAGTTTCCGAACGATGAAACGGGAATAATGGAGACCGGAAGTGAAATTAAACTCGTTTTCTGGGAGCCTGTGGCGGGAACAGGTGCAGCGCGAGCTTTTAAAACCACGCGGCTCGATCACTTCGAGGAAGCCGCACAAGTGTTTAAAAATGTGTTCGTATTGATCGTGTTATCGATTAATGCTGTGATTGTTCGTGTGTTATACACATCATCAACAGTGTGACGGATATATTTGTTTGTAACATGTTTGCTTTTGTCTTCTCGTTTAGAAAAAGAGCAGCAAGAAGCCATCGAGCACATTGATGAAGTACAGAATGAAATTGACAGGTATGATGTTCATGGAGGGTTATTTGATGAGGATTCGGGGCATTTTGGTGATATTTATGTATGAGTTTGTATAATGTGCTTGAATGGGTCTGAAAATAAGGTTTGTAACACTCTTAATGTGCTTTTCTTCAATCGTTTCCAGATTAAACGAGCAAGCGAGCGAAGAAATCCTCAAAGTCGAACAGAAATACAACAAACTCCGCCAGCCGTTCTTCCAGAAGAGATCAGAACTCATAGCCAAAATACCAAACTTCTGGGTCACAACATTCGTCAACCACCCGCAAGGTTCGAGTCCAACGCAACACGTTTTGCTTTAGCTGGTGACTCACGCGCATCAATGGATTCATTTCTGTAACATTTGTGTGTTTGTTGTGTAGTCTCCGCTCTTCTCGGCGAGGAGGATGAAGAAGCGCTGCACTATCTGACCAGAGTAGAAGTGACAGAGTTTGAAGACATCAAGTCGGGCTACAGAATAGATTTTGTAAGTATTATCATAGTTTGGTTTTGGGGTTTTTAAACGTCCGATTTCGAGACTCACTTCCTTTTGTATTTTTCAGTATTTTGATGAAAACATGTATTTTGAGAACAAAGTCCTCTCCAAAGAAATTCACCTGAACGAAAGCGGAGACCCCACCTCAAAGTCAACAGAGATCAAATGGAAGCCGGGAAAGGTTGGTGGGATGTTTTCTCTATTCAATCGAGAGATTTGTGGTGTCCCACGTGCCTCTACTGTTCTTGGTGTTTATGCAAACTCTCCTTATCTTGAAGGATCTCACAAGCCGCTCCAGTCAAACACAGAGCAAAGCGGGAAAGAAGAGGCAACATGAGGAACCAGAGAGTTTCTTCACCTGGTTTACAGATCATGCGGATTCAGGGGCTGACGAATTGGGAGAAGTTATTAAAGATGACATCTGGCCTAATCCTCTACAGTACTACTTGGTGAGGCCTGAACTCTTGTTTGGAAGTTTCCACATAGAAACGGGGGCATTTTTCATGTTAGGCGTGGGATCCATATCGCAGTGTGTTGAAGACTTTGCATTGCTTTGTTTTTAAAAGTTTCCAGTCAGTTAAATAATGTGGTTGGATAATTCTTCCTTTTTAAGCAGCTGAATGGAAATTTTGTGTAACTGATTTGCATGTGAACCACATCTGACCGAATCAACTGCAAACAGGTCCCAGATATGGAGGATGAGGAAGGAGAGGGCGAGGATGAGGAGGAAGATGAGGAAGGCCTGGATGATATTGATGAAGAAGGTGAAGATGATGGAGAGGAGGACGATGATGATGGAGAGGTGCGTGTGATTCCTTTGTTTGAATATCATGCAACACTGAGATTTAACTAGCTGTAACATAATAGTAAATCCTAATTTTCTGTTTTGCAAAACATTTAATGTTTGTTGGGATATTTTGTTTAACATTTATTGTTAAATAATATGAACTAGGTCAGTTGTTAGCTTGCATGCAGGTATGTTTATTCATGGGCACATTACTGGTAGGTCAAACACTTATTTGTCTTTCATTCTGTTACAGGATGACGAAGGTGAGGATGACTAAAGCTGGAATGCAGGAGTATTATCCCAGTCCCACATTGCTTCTTTGGCTTTTTTTGGGGAGCAGGATGTTTCTTCAGATTGTGTTTTTTTTTTTTTATCTCCATCTACCCCTCTGTCCTGAACTTGCCATGTTCAAGTTCCCCGAACAGACTTAATGAACTGACTGCAAAATCCTGCCAACATGGCATTTACCATCTCAATTCCCCAATGCATTTCGAGGTTAAAAGCAAAACACTGTAGTATCGGCAGCAGCCATCTGGTGTAGACTTGCGAATAGTGTTTTTTTCTTTTTTTTTTATAAATATATGTATGTACAAATATGTATGATTTTTCTTCCTGTTCATGTTTTGTGTGGTTTATTGAACAGAAGCCATGGTGTGCAGTGATCTGCTAGCTCTAGCAATCCCCAGAGTTTCTAACATTATTCTTGGTGTTAAACCCTTCCTGGTTTAATCGGCGGGTAGAAATCTGTCGTGTTATCCCTGTTACCTCTTGTACCCGTATCTGTTAAGGAGGACTGAGGTGTATGTGGACAGCGTTGTCGAGTTTTTGTTTTTTATCTTTTGTTTTACAGACATTCACCAGATTTCAAATGACATTTTTGATAAAGAAAATAAAATCCTTAAAAACAGTAGCCTAACCATGCTTGTACATTTTGACCTCCCTGCCTGTATCACGACAAACTTTAAACTGTTTAGTTTTTTGTTCTAATAAAAACACCATGTTTGGGATTCATCCAGTGGCAAAGAAAATCCAATGTTTTGTTTGTTTGTTTGTTTTTAGAAAACCTAAAGGGGAACAAACGTGATCTTCCCTCTTAGAAACAACACCAGTCTCTTAAATATGAAATAATTCTCAGAAAAATAATTTTATTCAAAGGTGTAAAGTAGGGTCAACTTGTGAAAGATTTGGGTGTCATCATCAGTGTGGATGCAAAGTGTTCCTGTAGTAACCTGTCAGCAATGAGGGCCACAAAAGTGTGATGTGAACCCTCAAACTCGTCACGGGTCACGGTGTCTGGCCAATCACTGGGCTGAAATGCCCAACCTGCACAAAACAACACAATCATTTTCATTAGATACATGGTCACACAACGAGTGTTGATGGGGAACTCCATGTGCTGTTTTAAACTAATAATGCCATCCCTTCATAACCCTGACACCCACCCAGGTGTGATTGACATCTCGGGCAGGTGGCGACCGTCCACGAGTACCCGGGGTACCAGCTGAAGTGTCTGTCCGCCGGCCAGTGCTTCAGGACATCCGCTCTCCTGAACGTGACGACCTCAAACCGGAAGCCCTGAGGATTCTCAAAGAGCTGAACGGAGACCCGCTTGTGTCCGATCGCCGTGTCGTTCCGGTGCGAGAGAGCCAAGCGACTGGGCACGAACTCCACGTCTGCGTCTTCAGCTACGTCATGCCCACAGGACCGACACAACAGCGCCTCTGAACACGCCGCAGTGGACCGAACCCACTCACAGAGCAGCGCCGCGACCCACCAAAACTGCGTGGAATTCATCCTGCGAGGAGACCCGCGTCACACGACAGCTGAAGCCACAATAGGGTTCGATCACACGCAGCGCTGCGCAGATCCATCGGCGTGTGACATTGAAGTATCGCGAGAGGGAACGGCGACGCGGCCTGACGCGTCTGTCCCGCGATATTTCGATGTCATAGTTGGATCACTTTGCGCAGCGCCTCACCTTGTGCGCTTTCAAACACCCGCTTAAATGTGTCCAATCACCACGGTCGTCTGTATTTGCTTGTTTAAATAAAATTATTGTTTTAAATAAAAGTATATTACAGTTTCAAATGGTTAGATTATTCACAAACTTGAGCGGATGGTTTTATGTATATAGAATCTGTGCTGGCGCCCCCTACAGGCCGGATGACAGTAAACACGTGTTTGGCACGTGTGTGCTTGTTAAATCTTTTAATACATCACAAGTATACATAATGTGAAACACCTCATCTTTTGTATGACTTTAACACTGGATATATGCAGGAGTTACATGAGAGACGTTAAAACACTAGATTTCCTCATTCGGTATCTTTGATAAAAGAAAATAAAATATACGATGAAATACTGCTCGAATAAATAATCGTACAGATGAGAGAAATGAATCAAGTGTTATGCAGGCGCACATTTAATCCATTGAGCAGCGGCGAGGTTTAAGACTCATTGCATGTGATTGGCTGAGTCCATCAATCAAGACCTCCAGAAGCCATGATCCAGACTGCCCTTACATGGAGAAATATTCCTTGCTCTTAAAGAAGACTATGTCAGAAAAGAACAAGCATTTAGTAACAAATTGGTTGGACAACGCTGATACTACAGATGTGATGATGCTCACCTCTAAAAACTGCTTGAGTCTGGTAACAGAACCCATCTGACCAGAGCTTGTGACCGCTTCAATTCTGAAGAAATCAGAACAAGCATCCTTAAGTTTAACATTGTTTAAGTCTTACGGTGATCACACTGTCATCTGTTATTTTAATTCTTAAACCAAGGTTTACGTTTTGCTTTAGTAAATTATCATAGGAAATGATTGAATTTTCACATAAATATATGAATACCTTGGAAAGTATTCCTCCTTAATGAGTAATAACAGCTTCCAGAATTGGTTTTGATATTGATTCATTAGAGCGTTTCCACACACCTACATACAAAAAAATGGTTTAAAAGACACAAACATAAAAGGAAAAGACTGGGTGTAAAAGTTACTTATAAAAGAGATGAAGAATTAACCTCTAGGAAGTCAAAGAGCATTGTCGCTGTGACATCAGCGAGCGGCTCCATGTTAAGAATCTGTGACAGCCAACGCCAGCCATGATACAACCCATGAGGATGAGGCTGTTAAACGGCACATATGTTGTAATATTAGATATTTAACTCTCACATATGACAGTCAAAAGCTAAATACCATAATTTGAAATAAAAAAACAGGTTTTAAATGGCACAAACCTTTTGTTTGTTACTGAAAGGCCATCTCGACTGGATTATTGCTGCATAGAGACGAATCATTCCTGACATTCTCTTCAAAAAACTATCCTGTTCTTCCACTTTGGAGTCCTCCACACGGTATCCCAGAATCCTGTAGGGTAGGGTACATTTCAAATGCATAAACTAAACAAATCTAAACAATAATAAAACTGCAATATAGGACTTAAGTGGAGATAAAAACCTTTAAACAAAAAAGGTAAAACTTAACACTATATCTTAAAACGCATGACCAAATGAAGAGTTTCTTCAAAAACGAGATAAGAGCCAAATTAAAATTAAAATAGTTGGCCATTTTGTTGTGAAGTGCCATTCCAAATAACTTTATTTTCTTATTTTAAATGTACTGAATTTTTTTTCAAAACGCTATAAATCATGAAACTGTTTTTAGCCTAAATGCCATATGTCTTCTCGACTAATCATAATTTTTCCGATGCAATCCAACATGCTTTGAAGGGTTTGTTTGTGTTCAATCTTTCAAAATTAGCACTTTGAACTATTAACACTTCTGATGGCCTGGATGAGACAGTTAGATCTACACCAGGGGGTAAAGATGCCCGTCGTGACATTCGCATTTATTTGATTTATATAAAGTAATATATATATATATATGCATGAATGTATGCAAGTATGAATGTATGTATGTACGTATGCATGTATGTATGCATGTATACATTTTTATATATATATTGTTTTTAAGACATAAGCCAAAAAAACATTGTTATAATCTACAATACTGTTGTCTTATCTTAAAATCATTGTTTAACGTGTTCAGACTGTGCTAACATACAATTTAAACAGGAAAATTTAAAATTAACAAAATGTATGGATCCAGGTGAAAATTTTTTTCAGTCAGAAAAGAGCTCTTCAAATGTATCTGTCTGATGATGCATCAGTGTGTACAAATATACAATTTCATAATTCTGTGCTAGCGGGCAGTGAATAACTCACCTCTGGTATTCCTCCATAGTCATGCCTTCTTTCATGGGTGGGTAGTATGGAACAGAATACGGACACATCTTATGCAGATGAGCGAGTATAAGCTCCCCTACATTGGGATGAAGTTCCCACACGCCTGATGCCACCACAGCGATGGGGAACGCTGCTAAATGATTGGATGCCACCTCCTCCTCTCCTTGTTTCTACAATTACATTTTATTGTTTTGGTTATAAAACTCATCTATAAAAAATAGATTCATAAGTGGCCACAGATTCTGTGTCTTTAAAAACGAATGCAAACCAAGAATCCTTTAAATCAACTAACTGACTTGAAGATCATGAGAAAAAAATTCTAGTGTGTTTTAACAGTAAAAAATCGAATTCTTACCACAAACTTTTCTGCCAGTTTATAATTAACAAACTCTTGCCCACAACGATGCAGGGAGGTACAGACTGACTTTCCACCGGACGTCACCTGCCGTCCTGACAGCAGCTTATCAATCCTATCAAAGATCTCCTTCAGCTGGGAGCCTTAAAAACACACCAGGTTTAATTCACAAAATGGTAGCACGACTTTGTGTTGCCTAATGTCAGATTATCTCACCTGATGTTGTTCCGATCTGACTCACAGGTATCGTTGCAGCCTTTTGAAGATCCATTTTTACTTTCTTTGTCTGCATGTATTCATAACACAAAAGCATTTAATACATGTCACTTCATAAACACCTCATTCAACACTGAGCTGGTGGATCTCTGACCTTCGTGTCTTTACTGTTAAGCTCTTCAAAAGACTGAGCACACAGTTTTGACAAGTCCTGCAGGCCTTTGTACCATACTAAAGTGCTATCGTCTACTTTCATCTGCAGGCCTAAGAAGAGATAAAAAGATTTGTTCAGAAGAGAGTTTCAGCATCAAAGGAAATTATCTCATGCACAAGTTTTTATTCTCACCCTCATGTTTTGTCTTCTCTTTAGTGGACAGCAATGCAGTCTTCTTCCTTTGCTCCTCCTGTTGAGCTTCCAGCTCAGCCTGCTTTTTCCTCTTCTCCTCTTCCTCATCTTCCTTTCTCTTCCTCTCAGCAGCCTGTGCTACCTTTTCCTGCAGATCTTTGACCAGTGTCCTCATGAGCTGCAGAGCTCGGTCTGCCACCATCATGTCCTCCACACTGGGAAACTCACCCTGACCAACACAATTCGGCTTTATTGCTCTCCATCCTCACATTGATACAAATAAGGAGAATAGCACCAATACAATTTTATTGAAATGCACAAATATTTGGGTATATTTAATGTCCTACCTCTGTGGTGGTCCGCACAACCTCTGACACCTGTGAGCAGAGCTGGTTACCACGGGTGATGTAGGAGGCGTGGTCAGCGAGGTACCCTGTCTGCATGGGCAGGGCTGGTTGTAATTTCTGGTTGAGCTGTAGCACTTCTTCTTGAATGGCATTGAGTGTTCTGAGTCTCTCTCTGCCCTCTGTCTGCCTCTGGCGCTCGAGTTCCGCCTCCCGCAGGCGCTGTTGCTCCGCCTCGCGCAGACGCAGGTTCAGGATCTGGGATAGAGCAGATGCAATCACTTAATGCTCATAAAGTACAGTAGGTCTGCTTTATTAACTCTCTAAAATGCCAATGATCCAAATGCACACCTTCATTCTGTGTCTATGTTCCTCTCGCAGTTTCTCTTGACGGCCAAGACTTTCCTGGGTCCTTTAAACGCAATACAACAACGCCTTAAATTATTTAGAAGTGATAAATACAGTCGTGGCCATCATGAAGCCAAAAAACGAATCTTTCCATCTGCACCTGACCCATTAAATCCTCTATCCTCACCCCCTCACTCCTTCTACACATTAAATATGAGTACCTTTTTTTGTCTTGCATTGTGTAACTAACTTGGAAAGCATTTTTTTATCTACTGCTATCCTTGTTATGTGCCGCTTCATTGTCTCCTTGATTCTTTGTAAGTTGCTTTGGAAAGGAGCGTCTGCTAAATGCCTAAATGTTAATGTAAATAACAAATGCACAAAAATTTCTATTATCAGGCTATCTGCCCAAAACTTGGGTGTTAGCGACAACCTAATCACGTTTTTTTTGCCCAGAACACCTGTTAAAGCAAGAACGATTAAGCGATTGAAAGGTGAGAGGCCACCTACTCTTTCTCCATCATGTCCCTCATGCTCTGATACTCTTGCCTCTGCTTGAGCGCCATCAACTCATCAAAACGTTTCAGTTGTTCAGACCCTCGGCAGGCAGCCGTGGCCACAAGATGCTCCTGCTGTTCCTGCCTGAGACTCAGCTCCGCCTGAGAGAAAGACACAGACCGAGTTTAATCACAGTTCGACTTAACCACAATACTCCCACATCGTGTTGGGAGAGCAGCACCTTTGCTTTGGCTCTGTGTTTCTCCTCGCACATGCGGATGCAACCCGCCATCTGTGTGGCTCTGGGCGACAGGACGGAGATCGCTGGAGCCGAGCTGTCGCTTACTACAGAATTGACACCCACGGCATGAGCATCTATTTCGTCCTGTGTTCCCTCTTGATCCTGACATAAAGAATATATTAGCGACACTTGCAGAACCGGCACGACCATGATCAAATCGCTTTGGATAAAAGCGTCTGCTAAATGACTAAATGTAAATGTAAATCAAACATTTTAAATGAAACCTAATAACCTGGGCTTCCCTCATTTAAAGCATTTAAAGAAATGATCACCTCTTCTTCCTCAGCAAGGACAGAGGTCGTGTGCGGGGAGGTGGGAGATGAGACCGGCCGGGGACTGATGGGAACAGAACTACACACAGGAACATCTTCACTATAAGGAGGACTCGTATCACGGACAGAGGAAATCAGAGAGCAGGTCTTCAGTCGGTGTCTGGGACTCAGTTTCTTCAGAATCTGTCCTGACAGAGGCGACAGACTCGGGATCTCAATACAACCGGCCAGGACATCCTGAAACAAAGATTGTAAAGTCACAATCAAGACAACATAAACAACAGAGCAAGACTGTAAGCTAACACATGCTAGTACAAAATACTAGCATGGCACAGACACAGAAAGTATATTGAAAACAAGCTATATTAACATCAAAATTAATAAAGTATAAACTTATAATTCACAACAAAGGTTTAAACACTTATTTATCATAATAAATGAAGTATAATTGACTGTCAATAGGAAGTCCAACCTCTCCATTCTCCAGCCAGTCTGGGCTGTATTTCAGTTTCCCCTTGGGAGAGTTTTTCAAAGCTTCTAAAGTTTCCCATCTCAGGTTTTCAGAGGGCATAATGACAACATAAAAATAAACTGTGTCCCCCTGAACACACGAATCAATTTAAACTACACACACTGCAGTCCAAGCTGAGGGGTTGTCCTTCCGCTTCCGCCTGACGAGATTACAAAATAAGAGTCTGGACGACAAACCTAAGCAGCGGTTACATTTATTTATACGAATATTAAATACAAATAGCACGTGCTTACGCCTGAAGCACACTATAAATTATTATCTTCACTATGAATATAAGAATAATATTTATGGGATGTTGTTTAATGACGTCTGTAGATGGCAGTGGAGACACATTGACTGTAATGAAGCAGCAGAAGAAGAAGAAGAGTCAGGAGAATGGAAGGGTCACAGACACACTGGAGGGTAATATGAAATATATTCATTTATATTAGATGTTTAAAATAGAGTTTATTTTAAAATGTTGTTATTTTTCCACCAGTAAGTTTGAAAAAGTGGTAATGTTGAGAATCTAAATTGAAATAAACACTAACTTTGGATAGAGGTTTTTGGGCTTGTATCATGAAGGATGGCTTTGGATTTAATGTGTTTAGATTAAAATAAAAAACTAGTATCTATGTTCATCCTATGGTAAGATGTGGTGAGATTCATAGAAACATTATTGTGTTAAATTACTATATTTAATATTAAAGCATACCACAGCATTGTCCTGTGAGATGTATATTGTATGTGGATATGGTATACATCCTTTACCATGATTAATATTGCAATAATTCAACTCACTAAATTACATATTTATTATAACAAACTGATGATTTGTGTTTTAAATGTTATATAAACACAAACACATTTTTTATTTGAATAATATTGATCAACCCCCATAAAAGCGATCACTAGACTTATAAAATGTGTAAACGACTTATTTCTTTGAAAACAGCCGCCACGTGAATGTGACGTCTACTGGAGCGAATTCAAGCACTGCAAGAGTCTATGGAACAGATTCCATGAGTACTACACACACGGTAAAGGTCCGGACTGTCAGCGCTGGAAAGAGGATTATAACTCCTGTAAAGAGTGGGAAAAAACTCATAGCTCACATTTCAAGGTAAATTGTCCACACAACATAAAGTCCTGGAAGCATGAACTGACTTTTTATACAAGAAACTCTGGTTAAATAAATTGTGATGCGTTTTCCTTTTCAGGAATATCTGCAGGAGAGCGAGAGGAAGCGAGTGGCTGAACAGAGAAAGTTTTGTCCGGTCTGGGAGCTTCGGCAGACTCCTCCGGCTGACTGGCACCTGCCACTCAACCAGGGCAAACCACAAGAATCTTAATCACAAACAAACTCACTACAGATTACACAAGACTCTACCAAAACACCACAAAGTAATAGCTGAATTACTGAAATAAATTATAGTTTTGTGATTTTGTTCCTGTCAAGAATTCTGCTGATGTTGTTGTTGTTTAGTAATTTCAGCCAGGAATCTCCTTCTCTGACTATTCTGAAGTGGTGTGTTACTGTTCTACAAAATTTAGAACGGGTCACGGCCTTATAGTATGAATAAAATACATAAGCACTTGTTTTGCAAAGGAATAAAGTTTATGGCTTGTTATTGAGAAATCTCCATTAAATTCTGAAATAGATTTTTGTAGATTTGTTGATTGTATAGGCAACCGTGTAGTTTTATTCTATTTTTGTGTGTTACATGACATTTTTAATGTTTGCCCTCTGTTTCGCTATTTAATATTTAACAGAAAAATTATATGTAAATGTATGTGGTATCTTTTGATCCAAAAGAAATCTGAAGAGACCACATTTATATTTATAAAAACAGGTTAACTTGCTTTATTAAATAACAGATATGAATCAAATGTGTCTGTTGTCAGTCCCATAAACATTATGTGTAAATAATTAAATTATGAAACACATGAAGTACAGATGAGAAAAAAACTTTAATCTGATTCCCCAGCTTGTCTGCATTACAATGGTGTCGGTTAATGTGAAATCCCAGTCTTCATCCCCCTGAAACTATACACACCTGAATTACCCCTCACTGTGTGTATACTCGTGTAATGTCATTATATTTGCCATCTGGAGCCTCGTAATTCTGAACCGGTGGA